>QODF01000285.1:105491-126869 GCA_024372805.1 Oostethus manadensis | reverse complement strand
GTTTTAAGTTAGTAGAGTTAGTTGACTGTAGAGTTAAGAGTTGTTAAGTTAGAGTTAGATTACAGTCGAGTTACAAGAGCGTTAGTAGACAGAAGTGATAGCAGATTTGGTTATGTTAGTAGTGTCAAAAAATAATTAATTGACAATAGAGTCAGTAGGCGGTGAGTAAAAATTTGATTAAGTTAGTAGATAGTAAAGACAATTTGATGATTTTGATCACGGGCATGTCTCTCTATACGCAACCTATGCGGCCCCTTAGGGCCCCCTGGCCACTTAGGGTCATCCATCCATTTTCTCCTGCTTATCCAAGGGAGCAGCAACCTAAGCAGGGAAGCCCAGAGGTCCCTCTCCTCGGCCACTTCGTCCAGCTCTTCCCAGCGGATGCCGAGGCGTTCCCAGGCCAGCTGAGAGACATAGTCTCTCCAATGTGTACTGGGTCTTCCCCGAGGCCTCCTACCGGTTGGACGTGCCCTGAACACCTCCCCAGGAAGGCGTTCAGGAGGCATCCTAAATCCACTTAGGGTCAGTTGCGATCAATTCAAGTTCTTATTCACTCGTTTGGTCACTGAATCCTACTTTTGGCTCTCTTCTCTTTTTGTCTTAGTTGCTTGGAAGACGAAATGTTTCAATACTTGGGTTTAAAAAGACACCTAGAGGACAAAAAAAGGTTAACGCTGCTGTGGGCCTGTGTGTAAAAGACATGAAAATTCTTCATTAAGTAGACAAGCGCCGCAGGACAAGGCCACCGGATGGCCATGCAATACATTTGCAATACAAGACTTGGCCACATGGAGGTGCCCCTTTATTGTACAAACAGAAATCTCAACATTTTATTTCCCAGCAACATTTGAGTGATATTACACTCCAATATTTAGAAATATTCATGGTAGAGATGTAAGCCCAGAAGAGGTGATGCTTGTTTCTAGATGGTGAAGTGGGTCAGCAGCAGCTCTTTTATTTTTAAAAAGTGGGTCGTCAAAAAGGAAAAGTCCCGTGTGAGCGGAGTGAAATGTACCAACAGAATGGCATGGTACTGGGAGTGAAGCACAGCCTTCAACGTGACATGTTTACTGTAACTTCCTTGCTAAAAAGCCAAAGTGGGACATTGCAGAGCGCAAAGATCACGTCTCCACGGCGACGGACGCCCCGGCGCGCTTTGTGTGCGAGCCCTGCTCATCAAAGCGGCTGACAGCGACACAAAGATGTTCATTTTAACTACAGAGCAGATACTGGAATGCTGATTGCTGATAGAAAAAATAATATATTCCATCCATCAGCATCTTCCAAGCTCCTGCATCACTTAGTCACCATGGCAACGCTAAGCCGGCAGAGCGCATTGTTCAAGTTCCCACGCAAGCCGAGGCGCTCACTCCACTTACAGCCGCCTCCTCACCCACTAAGATGCCACACACACACACACACACACACACTTACACAACAAGTGAATGCCGCTTCTAAAGGCCCGGGAGCAACATTTGTACACAATATCTAGCTACGCACAATTTATCTCAAATATTACAGGCGTGGCATACCAAGATGCTGATTAGACTGCACAGGTGTGCCTTAGGCTGGCCGCAATAAAAGGCCACTCCCAAATGCGCAGTTTTATGAGATTAAATTTTGACCACAGGAATGTCCCGCAGAAATGCTGCCCATGAACTGGATGTTCATTTCTCTCCAGTGAACTGATGACACCCAACTGGATGTTGTTTTAGGTATGCTATTTTTACTTTATCGCATAATTATGACTTTTACTCTCCTAATATATCTTGTCTTTTTATTGTCATTTGTTTTTTTACTTGATAATTCCATCCATCCATCCATCCATTTTCTTCTGCTTATCCGAGGTCAGGTCGCGGGGGCAGCAACCTAAGCAGGGAAGCCCAGACTTCCCTCTCCCCGGCCACTTTGCCTAGCTCTTCCCGGCGGATGCCGAGGCGTTCCCAGGCCAGCTGAAAGACATAGTCTCTCCAACGGGTCCTGGGTCTTCCTCGAGGCCTCCTACCGGTTGGACGTGCCCTGAACACCTCCCCAGGGAGGCGTCCGGGAGGCATCCTAACCAGATGCCCGAGCCATCTCATCTGGCTCCTCTCAACGCGGAGGAGCAGCGGTTCTACTCCGAGTCTCTCCCGGATGATAGTGCTTCTCACCCTATCTCTAATGGAGAGCCCATCCACCCTGCAGGGAAAATTATGACTTTTTATCTCATAATTGAGTTTGTAACTAGTAATGTTGACGTTTTATCTTATAATGATGATTTTTAACTTGTAATTTAGACTTTTATCTCATAATTACAAACTTTTATCTGACGACTTTTCATGTCATAGTTATATATTTAGTTATCTCATAATTTTGACTTTATCTCGTATTCATGGCTTTTTATTTTATAATATTTACTTTTTATCTCACAATGATGCCTTTTTCATCTCATAATTTGTATTTTTTATCTCACAATTCTGACTTACAATTGCGATATTTTTTTTCTTTCCAAGGTGGAAACGGGCTAACATAGAAAAAGGCAGTCCAGACTGTACCCTGCCTCTCGCCCAAAATCAGCTGGGATAGGCTCCAGCATACTGCCGCGACCCTAATGATGATAAGCAGCATAGAGAATGGATTGATGGATGTTTCAATCCTTGCTAGCCATCAACTGTAGGGATGTCCAAAGTGCGGCCCGGGGGCCATTTTCGAATAAAGCATTGCTTTTTATTTGCCTTCTTTGTGTAACAATGAAAGGACACCACCCATGTATTGTATCCTGTACTGTATGCATAAAACTCATGTACTGTATTCATATATAGTACTGTATGCATACAACCCATGTACTGGATTTATGTCCTGTAGTGTATGTAGTGCATGTATAAACTAGCAAGTAAAGCTGAGTTAACTTCAAGATGGTTTTGTCCTTCTAAGTGTGAGACATTTAATTATGGTTAGCTTGTAGCTCAGGATGTTTAGATGGCTGCTGCTCACCGTAGATGTAGCTGTGTGTTTATTATGAATGGTTAGCGTCTAGCTGTTAGCTGGTAATGCTACTGGTTAGCAAAGAATGTAAGGAGTTCAGAGCTGACTCGAGGTCAGTGGTTTGAAAGCGCATCCATCATGTCGGCCTCCCTGCAGGTGCTAAGTAGGCCGCCATAATTCCCAGACGACCGCGTCGCTCATTTGACCCGACAGCATCTCCAGAACACCAGGGCGCTGCCTGAACCAGAAACAGGAAGTGGAACACATGCTGACATTGTCGCAGTGCAGGTGCTACTTCTTGTCAACCCCGCCCAGCCCACTAAAAGCGTCCTACGAGAGCCCGGAGAGCCAACCTAGCATGAAAGCTAGCCCTCAGAACATGAAGCGTCGCACAGCATTCAAGTCGCCGCGGTCTGCAGAGCATCATCTGGTGTTACAATCTCTGCTCGGACCAATTAGGTTAGCAGAGAGGGGTAAGTGCTAATGCAGTTAACAGTTGCCATGGTCACGCTGATCAATCTATTGATGACGGCAGCAAAAAAAAAAAAAGTCTTGATGCATTTGATGGCACCAAACGAGCAGACAGGCGTCATCAGCACATGTGACCCCTGAGCTTGGTTTTACCGCCGAGGAGGCATTCAGGGACAGATGTGGGCGGAGCAAACAAAAAAAGCAAGTAATGGCTGAAAGATGAGTCATTCATAAGTCATGTGGTCACATTTGAGGTCACCCTTAACCAGGCCTGTCATGATGACAAGGTAATTGTCGTACAGATTATTGTCAATGATCCATATTATTGATAACATATTTTTCATTCATTATATGGCATAATAACAAGTACATCGTCTGAACTTCATGAACTTCAATAAACTACATTTCTAACTAAATTAACTAAATAATAATCTATACTAAATAAAATAAATTTCTCAAAAGTATTTAATATTGTAACTGGGCTATCGAGAGCTTTTAAGTCAAATAAATTAAACAAGCTATAGATTAAACAAACAAAAAAAGACAAAAATGAACATAAAATGGACTCTCAGTCTCATAGCAAAAACTGCAGTTAAATAAAAATCACAATCATAACCAAAAAGAAAACCCACACACAAACAGCTGCACCACATGCTAAACCAAGCTAACCCCGCTAGCTTCCATTCATGCTCCAAATGTCAACGTTCACTATTTCAACATGTTAAGTTTGGGAGGGGCGGTTTAGTGTTTGTAATGTGATTCAGCCATCCGCCTCACACCGACATTCCTTCTCCTCACAGTTTAACAGTAAATTCCCTTTTTATTGGCCAATTCCGCGGAAATTGTAGCCCCGCCTACACGTACTGGGACTAAGAGGCTGTCTGAGAGGAGGGGTCACTCTCTGCGTTTGTTCCACTTTAGCACCAACGGGCACAGAAACATGCAGTGCGAGCCTGTGTGGTAAAAAGAGATGAGGAAAACACGCATGCAAGCACATTTCCATTTATCCAGGCAGCAAAATGATCAACTTTGTTTTTTTGATTGATCAATTATCGTGACAAGCCGTCTAACCTAACTAGGGCCCTATGATTTCTGCGTTAACAGAATCGAAAAGGGAATCGGAAAAAAAAATGTAACAAATTTCATAGGAACCTACCTAACCCCAACCCTCTAACTCTGACACCTAATCCATCCTACCCATAATCCTAACCCACCCTAACCCTTAAGACTGTAACCCACTACAATTTCCGTGTCAACGGAAATGCGGACAAATTGGCCAATAAAAAGGCAATCTATGGCTAAACACGGAATCACACGGATGGTGACATATAATGAATGAAAGGTAGCCATCTCACATAGCAAAGGTCAAAATACATTTCAACACACACACCATACTTCCTTCAAAGTAACAGTGGCACACATCGTGTAATAATGGCGTCTTAAAAAAATAGCTTACCTTACTAAAACAATTGCAATTACATCTGCAACTACATCTTCTTCAACCACAAGCATGGATACAATCCTTTGTTGAGGATTCGGTAGCAGTGAAGAGTTGAAAAAAGGCCAAAGGGCCCTACCAATACTCCACCCCTAACCCAAACCACAGGTGCCCTACAAAGAACACAATCATCACTCAATTTACTGCGCATTGTGAAATTCATCCCAAATCATAATTATAACGTCATCTTGATTGACTGCTGGAAGAAACACAAAGCTTTCATTGTGGCTACGCACGAGAGTATCTATATTTCAAAACACCTCCATCTCCTCACACACACACACACACACACACGCACCTTGTCTCCATTAATCATCACACACAAAGCAACATGAAGATGCAACATTACAAGGTGAACTGATTCATTATTCAAAAGCTTCCAAAATGTGTGTGTTAATTTCCGGGCTGAACTGGAATGTCCTCTTCACACACACACACACACACACACACACGCGTTACACGCTTGGCATTCAAGGGTTCCAGCAGCTGCAAAAGCAAAATAAAAGGAACGCAGCCTGATTTAATGGATGCTAACAGGCTACGGTGTAGCGGCTTCTTTAGACTTCACAGTGCTCGGTTAGCGCACTCTTTTGGTCAAAAACGCATGGAAAAATCTTGCATAATGGTGCGCTTTGTGTGGTGTTATTATTACACACTGCGTGAGTCCAGCTGTCTTTGTATACTTATTACAAAACCTCCCTGTTAGCTGCCTATTAGCATGCTAATAAAACGGAAACCAGACCAGGGGTCTTCGCCCCCAAGCTGAGTCATAGGTCTATGATGTCATCAGCGGTTGAGACTCTGTAGTTCTTTGCTAACTAACAAAGTTACGAAACAAGCCTCTGCGTCTCTTATTGGTCACGGCTGCAAAATAAGCCCTAATGGAGCCAAAGAAAGTTGCAAGTGGCCGCATTTTGGTAAAGAAGGTGAGCATGATGATGACTAATGGACTCAAGAAATAACTCCAAGGTGGTGCTCTCGCTGCCTCATAGACATCTTTTGTCGACAATCTAGTCTTAAACACTCAAAAGTGAATTTATCCCAATCATTCGTCGTTCACACTGGAACCTTGGTTTGCTTAATTTATTCCAAGAGGTCCAACTCTAACCGAAAAACCATTTAAAGATATTTTTAGCTTACTTCAAGACGTGAGTGAAAACAGACCAGTCCAGGGTGTACCCCGCCTCCCGCCCAAAGGCAGCTGGAACAGGCTCCAGCATACCCGCGACCCTAAAGAGGATAAGCGGTATAGAAAATGGATGGATGAAGTGAAAGGAGGAAGGCGGTGGTGGTTGATCTTGCTGCCACATTGTGTCTTTGGGAGCAGTCGTGTCTTAAATCAAGGCAAACGTTACCTTAAAATGTTCATTAGCCCTTTCGTTCATCATTTATATGCATTTACTGTTATTTTATGCGGTGTTAACATTTTCGAGTCAGCTGCTTATCTGGTGTTTGAGGCGTTCCCAGGCCAGGGAGACCTAGTCTCTGCAACATGTCCTGGGAGGTGTCTGGGAGGGATCCGGATCGGCTGCCCGAGCCACCTAATCTAGCTCCTCTCAATGCTAAGGAGCAGCGGTTCTACTCCAAGTTTCTCCCAAATGACAAGCAGCCCTCACCATATGCCTGCCTGTCAACAATGGTTCTGGTTCTTCTGACTGGGTGAATGCAGTGACCTTGAAAGGGGTTCTAAAGGTCTGAACAAGAAGTGCCGGTCAAATGGATGGACACTAAATAGCTGAAGGATGAGCGTGAGATTCAGTGACAAACACGTTTTTCTCCTCACACTCCTCTATGGCCACATTTAAGTGCATGACAGACGGCGCCATTGTGAGTCCAGAAGTCCAGAACCTTCTATCGGGACAAGAACACATTCAGCAGAGTCGGTCCATGAAAGAAGTCTTTACTTGTTCTTCACACAACTATCCCGTTTCAGAAGTACTTGATGGAGCTTCTCGAACTTCATGGAAGAGTGTGGATGGGGGTGGGGAGTTCTCCTTCTCATGGTGGAAGGAGGCGGAGCTTCTGGGACAGCCAAAGAGAGGGAGGGAATGCAGGGTGAAGAAAAAGAAGAGCAGCTCTTCAATTCCTTATGGCAATGGTTTTCAAACTGGGGGGGGCCGGCATTATGAGAGGAGGGGCGCGGGGCTACCATGGACACTTTTCTCTCCCTTAGGACCCCACGACTTTAATACGAAGCGCCTTGTTTAAAGATTTTCTTTGAACTTTGGGTGTGTTCAAATTCTCTGCCTAAAGCTTGTTTTTGTCCCGCTAAAGCTAGGGAGCCTACGGTCGCTATTGCAGCAAAATCTGCTTCTTCTTCATTTCGAGAAGAACAACAGATGCTGGAAGACACAGCGCATCACTTTATTCTGGTTTTAGAATCCAGTGTGACTCGAAGCGACAGTTCCACTTCATCCGTTCAGTTCGGCCGCTCGCACTTGCCGCCATGTTTGTTTACAGGCCGTCTGCGCACCTGCACATGCTTAGCGTTTGGTTGTCGGCATGTCACGTGTTTCCGCTTGGAGTGTCACAGCGCCACTAACAGGTTTGGCATACGCATTACCTCCGTTTCAGTACATTCGTATGGACGCATAGTTTCTGAACTGGCTCCATCTTTACAGAAAAGTTTGGGAAATGATGAGCGTTTTGTCTTCGTGTGGCTATAACGATAGCACGAGTGTTCCAACAACACTCCATGTGTATGCACGCGTGCTTGGAGTATGGTGTTCAACGCACCCTTAGCTAGTCTGCCCCCAACCTCTCCTGCCTTCCTCACCGGGCACTGACCCTGGGGCGGGAGTTCGGGGCGCAGGACTTCGGTGCGCAGCGACGGCGGTCCGGAATGACGGTTTCTCTTTCACCCGGGCAGCCGTGGCGGCATTCGCTAAATGATTTCTAAAGGCTGAGATGTGTTACTGCTGTCTTACAGGCACTGTTTGGAAACAAGGCCTGTAATAAACATTTACAAAGTCTTTCTGTGCAAATAAACGTTTATATCCGCAGCGTATGGTCGCACGGTGGGGTTAGGGGGTCGGTGGTGGGGGGGTGGGTTGACAATTTTATCTCCAAATGGGGGGCTCGCCCAAAAAAGTTTGGGAACCACTGCCTTGTGGTCATCTGGTTTGCCAACTTTTTGAAAACACACTATACTCTCCCATAACCCCGCCCCCTCTCCCAAATGTCTTCCTGCGCCTTCGCTGCCTCTACCCTGCAGCCATTTTTAATCCAACACACACCCCACCAAACCACACACAGGCACAGCAGCCCTGCAGATGTGAACCTTCCTTTTTCTTTTCTGCCCGCCAACACCACACGATTTTTTACAACATTTTGTCTCCCACGTCCGAAACAGCACTTCCAGCCTGCAAAGACGCAAAAAGATTCTGCAAAGATTCTGGTGCTTCTAGCAGCTTTCACTCCAAAAATATCTCTCGCTATCTCACACACACACACACACACACACGCAAACTCACTGAGCGCTTCCCACAGTCCAGATTGGAGGGTCGGCTCTGTCGTCACAGCGATCCACCCCATCGTGTCCGTTTGGCAAGCAGCCACATTCGCTCTGTGTTTCTGAGCCTGAGCTGCAGTGCATTGTGGGATGTCATTTCTAATCTGCGTGTTGGTGTGTGTGTGTGTTTGTGCCAGAGTGAGTTTCCTGCTGGTCTGTGTTTCAAAAAAAAGGATCAGAACCATTCCGCCACACTGCACCTGTCTCACCGACTACCCATCTGTGTCGGTGTGTGTGTGTGTGTGGGGCAGAACCAGCTCTGATAGGATGGAAATGGTCACATGTTAAAAAGAAGGGTGTACAGGATGTTAGGCATTGATCAGTTGATTGTTGATGCCGTTACGATCACTAACCGCCTACACTTCCCCCCCAACACACACACACACTTTGCTGTGTCCATTTGGTCAAGGGCACGTGGAGCTCCCCCCCTTCCAACTCCTATTTCCCATGATGCCGTGAGTGTCAGCAAGTAAAGAATACACAGTGTAAAGCTTCTTCACACACACACACACGCGTTGTATTACAGCCCCCGAGACAAGAGGGGTAGGTCAATGATGTAAGCTTCTTGGTCGTCGTGGCAACACCAAAAAGGGGACCTGTTGTAAACTGTTCGAGCAGACACCCTAGCGGCCGTCGGGCGTCCACCTGACAAACCTGCTGAGCTAACGTCATCGCCGCCGCCTTTGGGCTAACGGTGGATGAAGTGATGCTAAGGCGTTAGCTTATAGCGCTGAAGTCCCACGCAGTGGCATGGGAGTTCTGGTTCTAGTGGAGAGAAGGGCTGAGTCCACTTTCTGCTAAAATCACTCATTTCCTGCGTGATGCTGCTTGACCACACCCTACCCTCAGCACGCACACACACACACGCACACACACACACACACACGCACACACAGTCCTTGTTACTAATAAAGTGTTGATGCTGGTTCTGGTTTAATCCCACTTTAAAATTGGTTCAGGTCCACCAGCTTCCCCCTCCCCCCATATGACCCCACTTTGTAAACACACACACTGTTATCTATATGAGTGTGTGTGTGATTACATTCCGGGGGCGTGATCAATGCATGATGTCACACAATGCTCCACTTCCTGTCTGCGGGACATTTTCCAGAAGGTTACTCCCGAGGATAATTTATCAGGTGGAGTGTTATCGCTCTGGCCTCCCCTGCCCCTCACAGAAACACCTCCTCAATTCCAAACTTCCATGACAGACTTCATCCACAGTAAGGCGACGTAGCGAGGCCTTCGTGTAAGGAAGATGCAAACACGAGTGGCTGTGTAGCACGTGGTGTATAGCTTTGAAGAGGGACTTCTACTCCCTTCTCCTCTGCTCTCCTCCCACATACATTCCTCCATCACCTCCATCACTTCCTCCTCCTCCTCCAGACACACACGCACACACACACATCCAATACACAGGCATTCATGCTAAACCGCTGGCAACAAAAGTGAGTACACCCCTAAGTGTGAATGTCCAAACTGGGCCCTATTAGCCATTTGTCTTTCCCCGTGTGACTTGTTAGCACTCATCATAGTGTCTGATCCAGACTGTGATACTCAAGCAAACTCAAGATTTTGTGTAATCACTCTCACACTCTCCAACACTGCTCACTGGAAGTTCAACGTGGCACCTCGTGGCAAAGAACTCTCTGAAAATAATTATTGCTCTACATAAAGATGTTTTAGGCCGTGAGAAAACAGGACTGCTTCCACTGAGAACCGCACCGCACCGCAATCCACCAAAGAACTCGAGTTCACATGCTCAGCGTCGTAGCCAGAGGATGTGTTTGTTAAACGGCATCTCAGAAGGAAGCTTCTTCGCAAGCTGATGCAAAGAAAAGCTTGCAGAAGACAATGAGACTGAAGAGCTTGCTAGCCACGCGGAAATTATTTTCCAGGGTGGGCAAATCTGAAAACAGAAAAGCGAAACCAGTTTTTCTGAAAACGATGACCAGAAGTGAGCTTAGACGACAAGCCGACATAATATTTGGACTAGCGCGGCTCTCCTGCTATTTAGTTGTCTTATCCTCCAAAATGACTCGCAGAAGTAGTTGCACTTCGTCAAGAGTCTCAGTCCTTTCTTCTTCCATAGATTGGTGTGCACGAGGTTTCGTTTTCACGTGGGTGTGCCGTTGGCATTATATCCGTTTCAACCAGTGATCCTTTCCCGTCTGGATGCAACTATTAACCAACCAGGCATAGTGTGGACACATTTCTTTGCAGCCAAAAACAAAGCTGATGGACTGGAGGAGCACAAGGAGCACACTTCCACCAGACATCCCGGTGGAGTGGAAGAGGGCTCCAGTAACAACCTGAGATGCCCGAGAGGTTTAAGGCATTTTAAAATTATTTAGGCCCTTGTCCGAAGCAAATATCATGACATTACTACTTCCACATCACTACGATCAAGAGAACCAGAGCATAGAGGGGAGGGAGCCACCTGGCGTGGCCCAGCAAGGTGCACTGTATTCGGGCACACGCTCCGAGCAGCCGGTGTGTCGCCACGGAGGTGTCTGGCAAACTTCTTGCACTTTTCAAATTGCGATGCACTGGCGTTTCAGGTGGCTCCATGTTTTTTGGTACAACTTCATTGGAGTTTCTTCTTTCAATTATTGGTTATTAGAGCTGTTTTTAATTATATTGAATTTATCTGTTGTACACCAAGCATCTCTCTTGGTGGACAGAAGACGGATGAATGTCCTGTCCTGTCTACGAGGAACGAGTCTGTGTTCCTGGAGGTCCTCATCAATGTGTGCAACATTTTTGGTGTACAAGAGGAAGTTGACCGTTTGTATTTGACTTTATTTGAAGGCAAATCACAATCGCTTGAGGAGGAAGCAAAGATGATCTCCCTCCTCTGCCGCTCTCGCTCTTAAAGGGCCAACGCTCCGCTTTCTCTTTCCCACCACCGTGAAACCTGAGATCAGCTTCTAGCCAGCCTCGGTCTACACCGCCAGGATGTGAGAGGGTTCAAGTGTGACAGTACAACAGACACCTGTTCAACTGACGTGGCTCTTTCAAAATAAAGGCCATATAGAAGGTTTTTACAAGTTTCATCTCTTCTTCTCTGATCGTGTTGAGGTCAAAGCGCTGCCCAAATGATGATTTAACGCCTCAGGCCAGACGTCGTTGACCTCAGTTTAGAAGCTCTTTGACCTCCCAGGTTCTCCTCTGAGCTGGCCACACCTCACTTTAACACTTTGAAGGTCCAACTAATTGCCAAATGCTTTCCAGTTGATGCCGGCTGGTTTTGGAGAGGTGTGGGGCTGACAGCAGTCATGGTGAGAAGAGTAGGAGGAGGAGGAGAAGATAAGTGCATGGAGAAAGACGTTATCATCACACCAAAGACTTCTTCTTCACACACATGTTTTAACAGCAAGAAGAAGAAGGAAAAGGGGTGGAGGAGGGACCGCAGCAGTCCAGTCGGATCTGATTACATAACAGCACCACCGGACTCCAAGCGGGTCTGCACCAAAGAAGAAAAACACTTTGAGGCCTTTCGCAACTACGCTGAGCTCACATCAGCCCGAAGTGCTCCGCTCTCACATCCTTCATGCAAGGACGTTCTCACGCCCACGCCCGTACCGCCCTAATCTTCCCCACCATCCTCATCCTCAGAAACCTCTCCATCCCTCTGAAAGCACGAGAGGACAACACGACGCTGCTGTGGCGCACTAAAGCTGCAACACGCACGCGCAACGCAGAGGAGGTCCGTTGGCGCCACCGAGCCGCCCCCAATCACGGCATGGACATCTGTCCTCGGGCGGGCGTCGCGTGGATGCCAACACCGAGGACACGGCAGACGCAGGGGACCGTGGACCGGCGCCGTCCGGTTGGGGACTTACCTGAAGGCCGACAGACGCGCCGCGGAGTCCCGCTCGGAGAAGGGCGGCCGATGTCTGAAAACAATGCGGAGCTCCAAGCCTCCTCTTCTTCGCCTCCTCTTCCTCACCCCGCCCCCGCAGCCTCAGCACACACCGGACTGCAGAGCCAGCGAGGTGCGCTCACTTCCGACACCACGCGGTGCCTGCGGGGCGGCACCGAGTGAAGCTTCCAAATACCAAGTGTCCGAGTCTTGAAGCGGGGTGCGTGGGGGGCACGGTTGATGGTCTGAGCAAGTGGAGGAGAAAAATGGCGATTACTTAACGAGATACGAGGTGTTTAATGTCCCCACCAGCTGTCCCACGGGGGCGGTGTCGACAAACCTGCTGTGAAATCTCGTGGTCACTGTGACGTCACAGCCACTTTCACTAAGTAAGCTAGCTAAGTAACAATGACGATAAATTACCATATCAAATCCAATCATCCCGACGACTACAACACAATTAAAAACAACACTTTAGATGTATGCTGATGCAATGAATCACTCAAACTGCCACAATTAAAACATGAATCGAGTGGCTAACGTGGCTTTGGTTAGCAAAAGTGCTACATTCATGCTAGCCTTGACCTTTTCAAAGTACTCCCCAATAACCTCCATAGAGGGCATGACGAATACTTGGTCATAAAGACACCCGATAACGTTATGCATGTTCGTAGTATCACGTATGCGGTTGCTTTCCACTGGTTGTGTAGTACTCTCCAAACAAAATTCCCAAATAAACAGCAGCCCAACGCAATCTCTCCGCCCGCCGGGGGCAGCAGCGCGGAGACATGAAGCGCCTCCAACCTCCTAAATCAGCGAGAGGGAATGAGGCGGGGGGGGGTATGCCGACGAAAAGTAACACGCTTAGTAAAATCGGGGTGTTGGTTTTTGTTTTTTGGGTTTAGAAATGCGACACATCACGTGACGTGACTGCGACCTCACCAGGGTAACGCAACATCCTAGCACGTGCTGTTTGACAACAGAACGACCGAATTGATCATTTATTCTTATTTATTTATTACATTTTAATTTTTATTTTGACTTTAGAGTTTTTTATATTTCCACTTTTCCCTCATAATATTACAAGTTTATTTTTGTAACATTGTGACTTTTTCCCTTGAATATTTGGATTTTATTCAGTAGAATTACAGCTGTTTTTTTCCAATTTTGTTTGTGTTTACATTTTCCAACCGTTTCAACAGTCTTCTTGCACATTTTCTTCTTGTAATATAGACAACTTTTTTCCCATAATATTTTGACTTTATTTTGTAATATTATACCATTTTTGTAACCCAGTTTTCCACGAATTACAGCTTAATTTGTTTGATTAAATATTTCAACTCTATGCTACTAAAATGACATTATTTTTGCTCATAATATTACTTAATTTATCATGACTTTATTTGCATCCTAATTTTCCCAATATTACAACTTTGTTTTGTCATATTAATGTAGTAATGTAGCCGCAACGGGGCACAAGCCAGTGTCCTATTGTGCCGGTCCCAAGCCCGGATAAATACAGAGGGTTGTGTCAGGAAGGGCGTCCGACGTAAAACTTTGCCAAACCAGAACATGCGAATCAGACAAATGACTTCCATACCGGATCGGACGTGGCCCGGATTAACAACGCCCGCCACCGGTGCTGTTCACCGACAGGGTGCCGGTGGAAACTGGATTACTGTTGGCCGAAGAAGGAGAGGAGGAAGGTGTGTCCGTAGGAGGAGAGAGAAGAGGAATGCTAAGAGTCTAGAACTAAGAGTTGGGACTTTGAATGTTGGAACTATGACAGGAAAAGGTAGAGAATTAGTTGACATGATGCAGAGAAGGAAGGTAGACATATTGTGTGTCCAGGAGACCAGGTGGAATGGTAGCAAGGCTAGAAGCTTAGGAGCAGGGTTCAAGCTGTTCTATCATGGTGTAGATAGGAAGAGAAATGGAGTAGGGGTGATTTTGAAGGAGGAGTTTGCTAGCAACGTCCTGGAGGTAAAAAGAGTGTCAGATAGAGTGATGAGCCTGAAGCTAGAAATCGAAGGTGTGATGTTCAATGTGGTTAGTGGGTATGCTCCACAGGTAGGATGTAAGATGGAGGAGAAAGAGAAATTCTGGTCAGACCTGGATGAAGTGATGCAGAACATCCCTAGAAGTGAGAGAGTTGTCATTGGTGCGGACTTCAATGGGCATGTTGGTGCAGGAAACAGAGATGATGAGGAGGTGATGGGCAAGTTTGGTATCCAGGAGAGGAACGCTGAAGGACAGATGGTGGTCGACTTTGCAAAAAGGATGGAAATGGCTGTAGTGAATACTTTCTTCCAGAAGAGACAGGAACATAGGGTGACCTACAAGAGTGGAGGTAGGAGCACACAGGTAGACTACATCTTGTGTAGAAGGTGTAACCTGAAGGAGGTCAGTGACTGCAAAGCAGTGGTAGGTGAGAGTGTAGCCAGACAGCATAGGATGGTGGTGTGTAGGTTGACTCTAGTGGTGAGAAGGATGAAGAGGGTAAAGGCAGAGCCGAGGACAAAATGGTGGAAGCTGAAAAAGGAGGAGTGTTGCGTGACTTTTAGGAAGGAGTTGAAAAAGGCTATGGGTGGCCAGGAAGTCCTTCCAGATGACTGGACAACTACAGCTACTGTGATCAGGGAGACAGGTAGGAGAGTACTTGGTGTGTCATCTGGAAGGAAAGTAGATAAGGAGACTTGGTGGTGGAATGAGGAGGTGCAGGAGTGTATACAGAGTAAGAGGTTAGCTAAGAAGAAGTGGGACACTGAGAGGACTGAAGAGAGTAGACAGGAGTACAGAGAGATGCAGCGTAAGGTGAAAGTAAAGGTGGCAAAGGCCAAACAAGGGGCTTATGATGACTTGTATGCTAGGTTGGACAGCAAGGAGGGAGAGAAAGATCTATACAGGTTGGCAAGGCAGAGGGACAGAGATGGGAAGGACGTGCAGCAGGTTAGGGTGATGAAGGATAAGGATGGAAGGGTATTGACAGGTGCCAGTAGTGTCATGGGAAGATGGAAAGAGTACTTTGAAGAGTTGATGAATGAGGAAAATGAAAGAGAACAAAGAGTAGAAGAGGTGACTGTTGTGGACCAGGAAGTAGCAAAGATTAGTAAGGAAGAAGTGAGGAGGGCATTGAAGAGGATGAAGAATGGAAAGGCACTCGGTCCTGATGATATACCTGTGGAGGTATGGAAGTGTCTAGGAGAGGTGGCAATAGAGTTCCTGACCGGGTTGTTTAACAAGATCTTAGATAATGAGAAGATGCCTAAGGAATGGAGGAGAAGTGTGCTGGTGCCCATTTTTAAGAACAAGGGAGATGTGCAGAGTTGTGGCAACTACAGAGGAATAAAGCTGATGAGCCATACAATGAAGTTATGGGAAAGAGTAGTTGAAGCTAGACTAAGGGCAAACGTGAGCATTTGTGAGCAGCAGTACGGTTTTATGCCAAAAAAGAGTACAACAGATGCAGTATTTGCTTTGAGGATGTTGATTGAGAAGTACAGGGAAGGTCAGAGGGAGCTGCATTGTGTTTTTGTAGATCTGGAGAAAGCTTATGACAGGGTGCCCAGACAGGAACTGTGGTATTGTATGAGGAAGTCTGGAGTGGCAGAGAAGTATGTTAGAGCGGTGCAGGACATGTACGAGGACTGTAAGACAGTAGTGAGGTGTGCTGCAGGTGTGACAGAGGAGTTCCGAGTGAAGGTGGGACTCCATCAGGGATCAGCTCTGAGCCCCTTCTTGTTTGCTATGGTGATGGACAGGCTGACGGACGAGGTTAGACAGGAATCTCCATGGACTATGATGTTTGCAGATGACATTGTGATATGTAGTGAGAGCAGGGAACAGGTGGAGGAGAAGCTTGAGGGGTGGAGGTTTGCCCTGGAAAGGAGAGGAATGAAGGTCAGCCGCAGCAAGACGGAGTACATGTGTGTAAATGAGAGGGACCCAAGTGGAAGAGTGAGGTTACAGGGAGAAGAGATAAAGAAGGTGGAGGATTTTAAGTACTTAGGGTCAACAGTCCAGAGCAATGGAGAGTGTGGAAAAGAGGTGAAGAAGCGTGTGCAGGCAGGCTGGAATGGGTGGAGAAAAGTGTCTGGTGTGATGTGTGATAGAAGAGTTTCAGCTAAAATGAAAGGAAAGGTGTACAAAACTGTGGTGAGACCAGCGATGTTGTTTGGTTTAGAGACAGTGCCGCTGAGGAAAAGACAGGAGGCAGAGCTGGAGGTAGCAGAGATGAAGATGCTGAGGTTCTCTTTGGGTGTGACCAGGATGGACAGGATCAGGAATGAGCACATCAGAGGGACAGCACATGTTAGAGGTTTTGGAGATAAAGTCAGAGAGGCCAGACTGAGATGGTTCGGACATGTCCAGAGGAGAGATAGTGAATATATTGGTAGAAGGATGCTGAGTTTTGAATTGCCAGGCAGGAGGCCTAGAGGAAGACCAAAGAGGAGGTTTATGGATGTAGGGAAAGAGGACATGAAGGTAGTTGGCGCAAGAGAAGAGGATACAGAAGACAGAGTTAGATGGAGGCAATTGATTCGCTGTGGCGACCCCTGAAGGGATAAGCCGAGAGGAAAAGAAGAAGAAGAAGTTTTGTCATATTAATGACTTAAAAAGTATATTTTGTCTTTATAATTTCAACACTACTGTGTGCTACTAAAAGGGTATTTTTCCCTCAGAAGGTTTCCAGTTTTTTCCCCAAAAGTTGCGACTTTTTTCTCAGTAGAATCAGACTTTTATCCTTTCGTATTTTCACCGCAGTCTTGTGAAATGACGGTATTTTTGTCCAATATTTGCAGTTTTTTCCCCAATATTATCACTCTCTTCCCATAATATGTTGGACTTTGTAACATTAGAACTTTTTCTGCAGCCCGACTTTCCGAACATGACAACTTCATGCGCTGATTTTTTTGTATCTCGTGAAATTGTCTTTTTCTTCATAATATTTGGATGTTATTCCCGTAAAATTAGGACTTTATTTTGTTGGATGGCTTTTTTTTTAATTTTATTCTTGCAAAATTATTTTTTTCCCATCATCAAGTCAAACTTGAGGGTAAAGTTGGTTGCTTGGCAACGACTGTCAGAACCCACTCTGGTGTGTGTGTGTGGGCGGCCGGCATGGAGGGAAAACATCTTCTACTTGTGGCATCTCATCTCAAACACTTTCATATGGAGGCGCGTTTCCATGGCACCTGCAGCGAGATGCCAAAGCTGTTGCCGGGAGGAGAAAGACGAGGTCAAGGCCGACGGGTGGCGTGTGGGCGGCGGGCCCTCGCCGCTGATGCCTGCGGGGGCGGCGGCGTGATCGCTGGACTGAAAGAGGAGCTTCCCATTCGGTGGGGTGGGTGGGTGGGGGTTATATTTGGAAGTGTTTAGTCCTGTGAAGATCTCCGGATGAGCCTTGGAATATTCTAGACCGCCAGGAAAAGACTGACGTTGCACCGAGATTTTACATTCAGACGAGATGTTCCGCTCCAACAGTATGGAGGAAGCCACATTTCGTTCAGAGAGCTCTGCTAGCGATGGCAACACACACACACACACACACACACACACACACACACACACACACACTTCTTGTGTTGCTACAGAGACTCACCGAGAGCTGTTGGCATGACGACAAGGCACCTCTAACGCCGCATCCAGGAAGCACACGCACACACACAGGAAACTTTTTCCGAGGAGGAGCAGGTACATATAAGTGGTCGCTCTTTTTGCCTTAAAAAATAAAAGTTTTCCTAATATTATTCCCGTACAAGTTTCAACTTGAGGGTAAGCGGTGTCGGAAGTGAACCAATGAATGAATGTTTCAACTTGATTTCTAGCATATTAGTAGCGCTTGTTGTTTATTACTCATAACATTATGACTTTAAATAAATATGATAATTGTACTGAAAATCTTCTGTTATTTACATTTCGATATTTTATTATTTTTAAAATAAGGTTTTTTACTAACACTTTTACAAGTTTATACTTAAAATATTGTGACTTTTTCTCATTAATATACATATATATATATATATATATTTTGTATATTTTAAAATGACAGCATTTCTTTCCTTTTCTGCAGTTTTTATCCAATTATTTCTACTTTTTTTTCTTTTTCCATGATATTTTCACTTCTTTCCCAAAATATAACTTTTTCCTTTTCTAATTATTATAAAATGACAACCTTATTTGGTTTTGTTCGTTCCTCTTTTTTTTGGTTGTTTTTTAGACTTTATTCTCCCAAAAATGATGTAGTTTTTTTCATTACTGCTGTTAATTTTTAATTTTCCAACTATTTTCTCTTAAAATGATTAAAAAGTATTTCCAAATTATTATTATATACAATGTGTACATGAATATATTTTCAAATTAATAATTAAATATAATTGATATTTAAATACAATATCTTATCTCCATGCTACTAAAATGAAATGTTTTTTTATTCTCCTAAAATTACAACTTTTGTCTTGTTAGCGTTCACCTTTTTTATTTAAATTTAATTCATGAATAGTTTTTTTTTTGCGTTTATTTTGTTGACTGTATTTTAAAATGTATTTAAAAAAACAGCAAAAATGGACAAAGAAATTTGCTGTAAATTTACAAGAACAAAGTCAAAATATTAAGAGAAAAAGTTTCATTCTA
Source organism: Oostethus manadensis (assembly GCA_024372805.1). Classification (NCBI taxonomy): domain Eukaryota; kingdom Metazoa; phylum Chordata; class Actinopteri; order Syngnathiformes; family Syngnathidae; genus Oostethus; species Oostethus manadensis. Next base: position 107,927 of record QODF01000285.1, on the reverse strand, counting down.
ATGAGAAAGTTGCAATTTTGCAGGAATAATCGTGAATAAATATTGTGAAGTATTTTAGTAGCACAAATATTAAAGACTGTTTTTAAACAAACAAAACAATTAATAAAGTTGCATTTTTTGGAAAATTCAGTTGTGGAAAAAGTTATATCATGAGAATAAAGTCATAATATAAAGAGAATATAAACATTTACAAGAAGAAAGTTGAAAGTTGGAAATAAAAAAACAATAAAGTCAAAATTGAATGAGAAAAAAAAGCAAAACAATTCAAACAAGGCAAAAAGTTGCAATATTATGAGAATAATCTTGCAATATCATGGTGAACAATTTTAGTAGCGTAGAACTGAAACATTAAATAACAAAAAATATTGTTAATTTGTATTCTAATGAGAAAAAAAAAGTCACATTATTTTTGAAACAGGAATAAAAAAAAGTTGCTGCAATTTTACAGGAATAAAGTCAAAATATAAAGCAAAAAAGTAGTATTCTAATAAGAAAAAAGTTGCAATTTTACACAATTTAACTTGTAATATTTTGAGGAAAAAAAAACATTTTAGTAGCATTAACATTACAGAAAAAAATGTTTGTTTTAAAACAAACAAAACAATGTTTGCAAAATAACTGCAAAATTGTGGGAAAAGGTATAGTATGATGAGAAAAAAGTCAAAATATGAAGGTAATAAAGTCAAAATATGAAGAGATAAAAAATGACAAAAATAAATTTTAAGTAGTTTCAGAAAAAGAAAAAAATTGTTGTAATTTTACAAGAATAAAGTCAAAATATTCCGTGAAAAAAAAAGTTGTAAATTTACAAGAACGCCGTGATATTTTGAGAAAGAATGTCATTTTAATAGCAATAAGCAGAAATATTAGAGCAAAAATTGTGTTTTCTTTCTTTAAATTCTTAATATTATATTAAAAAAATATAATAATAATAAAAGAATGAATACAGTTCTATACATATATTTTTTAATTGATTGTGGAAATGTTATAGGAATTAAGTCAAAATATTACAAAACTTAGTTGAAATTGTTGAAACAATTAAATAAAAACAGCAGGAACAGAAAAAATTGCTGTAATTTTAAGAGAATGATTCGAAAATACAAAAAGAAAAAAGTCAAAGAAGGCAAAAAGTTGCAGTTTAATGAGAAAAAACTTAGTATTTTGAGGACAAATAATCTCATTTTAGTAGTCGAAATATTTCATAAGAAAAAAGGTGCATTTTACCGAGAACAACGTTTGCATTTTTCCTAGATTAAACTTTTAATATTATCAGGAAAAATGACGTCATTTAAATAACATAAAAGTGGAAATATCAAATAAAAAAGATGTTATTGTTTTAAAAAATTGCAATATTACGAAAAACAAACAAAACAACAAATAAAGTTGTACTTTTTCGAAAACAAGGATCCATAAAATGTTATAATAATGCTAGGAGAATAAAGTTAATGTATTATGGGAACAAAATCTTGATTACCAGAAGAAAATGTACAAGAAGAAAGACAAAATAGTTGGGACATTCCATTCCATTTTCTTCCGCTTATCCGGGTCCGGGTCGCAGTTTCAGGAGGGAAGTAGTTGGGACATTTATTTTTTTTAAACAGCAAAAATGTTGCAATTTCATCTGTAAGATTATGAGGAAAAATAACGGCATTTTAGTAGCATAAATATTACAGAAAAAATTGTTTTTTTAAACAATCAAAACAATGAATAAAGTTGCATTTTTTGCAATGTGAGGTTGTGGGAAAAGTTATAATATTACGAGAAAGCCCAAATATTAAGGGAATAAAGTCATAATATGAAACAATGAAACGAGAAAATTAAAAGTGAAAATGATGTCATTTATTAGCACGGAGATGAAATATAAAACTACTTTTCAAAGTCATTCTATTATGAGAAAGAAAAACTAAAATAATTGTAATTTTCGCAAAATGAGGTTGTGGAAAAAGTTATATAATGATAATAAAGTCAAAATATTAAGGGAATAAAGGCATAACTGGAAGAGATGAACATTTACAAGAAAAAAGCTGCAATGGAAAAAACAATCTACAAGTGCAAATTAAAAGTGGAAAAATTTCATGAAATATCAATTTAGTAGCATAGAGTTGAAATATTACATTTTTAAAAATAAATAATAGGAAATAATAAAAAATAAAAAATATATTATGAGAAACGAAACAAAAAAAGAGAAAAAAGAGACTATTTTTTGAGAATAAAATGAAATAATATCAATTTAGTAGCATAGAGTTGAAATATTAAATTTAAAACATATTTTAAATGATTTTATAAAGTATCCATCCATCCATTTTCTATACCGCTTATTGTTATCAGGGTATGCTGGAGCCTATCCCAGCAGACTTTGGGCGAGAGGCGGGGTACACCCTGGACTGGTCGCCAGCCAATCGCAGGGCACATATAGACAAACAAACATTCACACTC
>QODF01000285.1:80765-98896 GCA_024372805.1 Oostethus manadensis | reverse complement strand
ATCTGACAGGAAGGAGTGGTACCATTTTATTAGAAATGGATTTCCATTTGCCTCGGCTAGCTTACTAAGGAGTATATGTGGTGGTATTAAATTAAATGCAGAACTAAAGTCAATAGACACAGACACAAAAAACCTGTTTAGGGCTCTCTAAATATGATTTTAACATTGTTAGAGCCCTGTAGACATGAAATAACACCCCCATGGTCGACCTTTACACTCTATTACCCCATATAGTAGAAGTAATAAACAAAAATAAGACCCAGAAAACCTGTTTAGGGCTCAGCTGCATTGCGTGGGGGAGGAAGGATTCGCTCAGTCTTTCAGTGGAGCAGCACAGTGATAGTCATCTGCTCCTCTGTCGGGAGTGCACCTTTCCCAATAACTGCTGTAAGCAAAGGAATCATTGCTTGATAAATACACGCCAACTAATATGATTGATTGCGCTTTTTGGCAACAAATGAAGTCGTGAAGTGTGCGCCCCTTGAACACTTCCTCCAACCCGCCGCTAGATGTCAGCACGCCCAGACAGGCGTCGTCGCCGTGGTGACGTCACGCGACCCCGGGAAGAGAAAAGGTGTCTTTGAAAGGTGTGTGCGTAACAGCTGTGACGTCACTGCCACGTTTGGAGCTCGGTGTTCTAATGACCTTCACTTTCGGCAAAAGTCCCATCTAGCCCCCTTCCTGACTCCTTGGGACTCCCGGAGCGCCACCTTTCTGCCAATGACCCCTGGCCCACTGCCGGGCCTCCTGGTTACCATGGGCCCACTGGCACACCAGTTAGGAAGTTTTCACTCCATGCCAGGAAGGAGGGAGATGTGTACATGCACACGTTAGGGTGTGTGTGTGTGTGTGTTTACACTTGGTTGAGCCTTCTGTTCAGCGTGCAGTCCCTCTCAGTGAGCTGCGTTTTTAGGTCGCAGTGTTCTTTCTGCTGCGCGCGCACACACACACACACACACACACACACACACACAGTTACGCAGCTACGTCAGATGCTGTCGGGCAGTGAGTTTAGGTGGGTGGGGGTTGCTGTGTGCATGTATGGGTGCATGTGCATGTGCACGTGCTGCATGAGTGTGTGTGTTTAAGTAGTCCCAAAGCTCCCGTCACGCATATGGACGCAAAGCCAAACTGAGAGCTAGTCTGGGGGTGTGTGTGTGTGTGTGTGTGTGTGATGCTGGAGGGCTCGCAGCCTCCACTGCTGTGTATCATGTCCCCTCCTTTTAGAAATGTCGCCCCCCCACCCCACACACACTAATGTATGTGAACACAACACAAAAAGTCAACTTTGACTTGCAACATCGGTGATGTTGTGGATCTTTTTCCTTTTTGTTATTATGACATGCGTATAGGAAGCCTGTTTTACACATTATTAGAGCCCTACACATATGAAATAGCACCCATACAGTTGCCTTTTCACTCCGATAACAGACATAGAAAACTTGTTTAGGACTTTATGAATACAGTTTTTGACATTATTAGAACTCTCGAGACATGAAATAACACATATGGTCAACTTTACACTCCTATTATCCAACATAGTAGACATAATAAACAAAAACAAGACATATAAGACATAGAAAACATGTCAATGACTTTCTAAATACAGTTTTTAACATGAGAAGAGCACTGCAGATATGAAATAACACCCCTATAGTCACCTTTACACTCCTATTACCCAATATAGTACACGTATCAACAGAAACCAAGACACAGAGAACTTGTGTAGGACTTTCTAAATACAGTTTTTAACATGAGTAGAGCACTGCAGACATGAAATAACACCCCTATAGTCACCTTTACACTCCTATTACCCAATATAGTACACGTATCAACAGAAACCAAGACACAGAGAACTTGTGTAGGACTTTCTAAATACAGTTTTTAACATGAGTAGAGCACTGCAGACATGAAATAACACTTCTACTTTAGACTTTACTTCCTTTTCATTCATTTTGCTCATTTTACAATCTCTATTTTTTAAAATGAAACACTGCCAAGACCTGCAATTGACTGGCGACCAGTCCAGGGTGTACCCCGCCTCCCGCCCAAAGTCTGCTGGGATAGGCTCCAGCACACCCGCGACCCTAATGAGGATAAGCGGCATAGAAAATGAATGGATGGATGGCACTGCCAAGACATTCTACTCTGTATCTTCACATGCATGCCACATGCACCACATACAGTATCCAGTGTAGTACATAGATGTATGTGCTACTTGTCATACATGTAGTACATGTAGGGGACTTTATTGGTAAAACATGTAACCAATAAAGTTCTGATGGTGTGACGCTAAAGTGATGTTTATCACTACACTACCCACAATCCTCAGTCTCCTTGCGGTTACTGTACGTTGTCATGGCAACCAATCCAGCATGTCTGAACTTCCATAGTTTATGGGGAGTGTTGTTTCGGTTGCATTCACGTACACTTGGATGGAACTGCTGTGAGGTTTGGTTTAGTGGTGGGGCAGGTGGGGGGGTCATGTGACTAATGTCAGGTGTGGGGGTTGGTTGTTGCCTCATGGCAACACTTTATGTTAATCATTGTTCTGGCAAGAGGACCCGCTAACATGTACTGTATGTGTGGTGATGCCTTGGCAACCTTAATCTAGGCACACACGTGCGCTGTCACCCATATGTTTGCTTAGTATATACAGCATATGAGCAGTAGATCCTTTATGGCGGTTCATGGGTTTTGGGATTCCTTATTTATTAATGGAATATTTTCATAGCACAAAGAAAACCTGCCCCCGCGAGCCTAATGAGGATAAGCGGTATAGAAAATGAATGAATGAAAGAAAACCCGTTTGAGACCTTCTAAATACAGTTTCGAACATTATTAGCACTCTCTAGACATGAAATAACACCCCTATATGTCACCTTTACACTCCCATTACACAGTGGGACATAATAAAATAATAGACATAATAAGAAAAAAATAAGACATTGAAGACATAGAAAACCTGTTCAGAACCTTCTAAATACAGTTTTTAACTTTATGAGAGCCCCTGAGACATGAAATAACACCCCTAAAGTCACCTTTACATTCATATGACCCAATATAGTAGACATAATATGAGAAAATAAGACATTTAAAACATAAATAGGACTTTTGTTCTTGCGTGTGGCTATAAATATACATTTCAGCTTCGCATGGGTTACAGAAGTAGCCGTGTTATTTTATTTTGTGAAATAACCTGCAACAAAAGCCTGTGGTTACCGAGATCAAAAACGGCACTCATTTTTGCTGCAACTCTTTGCTTGGGGAAAAAGTTATTGTTATTATCATTGCAATATCGTTATTATCAGCAACAGAACAAAGTATTTTGGTTACCATGACTTTTTGTCTCCGAGAGAGACCGGTACCCCATACCACCCACGGTTTGTTTGTGTTCTGTTGTCTCGGTTCAGCGGTTCTATTTGTGTCTATTCGTGTTCACGGTTCTGCGTTCTGTTGCGCGGGTTCACGTCTTCAGCTCGGGTGTTCCCGCCGCTGTGTTTTCCGGCCGAGCGCTTCCGACTCGCCGTCCTCCCTCCGCGTCCGCTCGGCTGAACTCTGCCTGAACCTTCTCTTGAACCCTGGATGAACTTGACTAAACTGACCCATTAATCTACTTTGGATTAAAGCTGTACGGTGGCCCACGAGGAACGTGTCGGGCCGGTTCTGCGCGGCGGGAACCGCGGTGGCTTCACGGCCACTGACACAGAAGATGAGATTACGCCTGCAGTTGAATAAAAAAATGAACAAAATCTTCTTAAATGCTTTCCAAAGTCAGCCCGTGTAAATATCACGTTGCATTATTTTAATAACACGCCAAATGAAATGACTTTGCTTTCTTCTTTGCCTACATTTTTGTTTGTTTTTGTTGACCAGAAGCGCAGTCATGTCAACACTCTTATATGGACACGTGGACATACAAAGAAACTCACAATCCATTCAGAAAGGAATTATGCATTGTGAAAATGATGTCATTTTACTAATAAAAAAATACATTCATAAATTCAACAAATTGAAAATACATACCAAAATAAACTAAATCTGTGATTGACTGGCGACCAGTCCAGGGTGTACCCCGCCTCTCGCCCAAAGCCGGCTGGGATAGGCTCCAGCATGCCTAATAAAAATGAATAAATAAAAAAAACATAGGAAAATATTATTTCTTCATACGTATTACAGTATAAATATTGCATTACATATACAGTAAATTAGGGCTATCGAAGTTAACACGTAAACAGAATTTTCTTTTAAGGGCAGTATTGGTTTGTGTGACCCTCGACCTTCACTGTACTTTGAGCAAACGCAGCGGTGGCACTTGTTGTGAAGCTACAAGAAAATACTGATGGGAAATGGAGAAAGAAAAGGGTATTTTGATTGGTAGGTTTAGCTTCAAAGCCCTGGCAGATGGCTCTCTCAACAACACCAAAGCATTTGTCTCTACTGTGGCTGCCATTCGAGTTATTATGGATTACATCGCCTGCCGGAGATAAGTTACTGAAGCACCGCTGGTATAACTAACAAGCCTTTTTTTAGATGCAAGCCGTCACTTGGGTAATTTTTTTTAAATAAATTTTGGATTATGAGTAGCAATTTACTAGCAGGCATAGCCAAGGACAGCTATTTGGGGGCTTGTGTCAGTTGACTATAGGTGGATACAGGAATGGATGCAACTAGCATTAGCACTAGCTAGTCAAGATAATAAAACACATCAGTAAAACACATGCCGTCCGACGAGCACGCACTACCTGACACGACACTGAATGAAAAAGCACCCCCAGATCATGAGGGGGGTGGTAGAAAACATCTCAGGTGGCATCTCCTTGGCATGCCAGTAACGTTGGAAGCCATCTGGACCGTCAAGATTACATGCATGCTAACTCTCGGGGCGGTACAAGGGAATTACGACATCACATTGGTAAATTAGATAACATAAAAAATTGCTCAGATAACCGATAAATTAAAGAAATGCTCCATTGAGACAAGATTACCTGTACTGTGCGGGTGAGCAAATCAAGCCCTCCTTTTTTTCTCCCGCCTCCACCTGTAACTTCCCTTGAGCTCACTTGTAAACAAACCTTCACTTTAAGAGGGAGGGATTTGTACCAAACACTCCGCCCTGAGGGGAGAAAAGCAACCTCATCCAGCACAGGAAAAAACCTTATCAGCCACCTGAAACGCCAGCGCCACAGCGTTTGAAAAGTGACCTCCGTGGTGTCACCCCGGCTGCTCGGAGCGTGTGCCCGAATGCAGTCCACCTCGCTGGGCCACAGCAGGTGGATAATCCCGCTCTATGCTCTGGTTCTCCTGATAGTAGTGATGCGGAATATCATGATATTTGATTAGGACAAATCGACAGGTACACTTGGTCACATTCTAATTTCTTCCACTCCTTCGTACTTCCAGGTGTGCACAAACGACATAAAATTTTTTAAAAAGTAGATATGCAGGTTGTCAGTATCATATCTGTCTTGAGAAGCAGAAAGGTTTGACAAATATATTGTACGGCTGTCCTCAAAGAAGATTGCCTGGATAATACAGCAATAGCTGGTATTTTACCTTTCAGGACCTTTCAGAAAAGGAGACTTATTCATTTATAGTGTGTGGTAAAATGCATTCATTTGGAGACCTGTCCCCCCCCCCAACACACACACACAGTTCGATCAATGTAGGTCAGTGTGTGAGCACCCTGGGTGCATCAGAGATGTGGGGGCGGGGGGTAAACATCACCACAATGATGAATCAAGCAAATGTTTTGATGTGTAACGGACGCTTCTCTGCCTGGGGCGTCAACCTGACGTCCCCCCTCCCTTAACCCCTGCCCTTCACCGGGGTGGTGACGCCTCCACTCCATGCTCGATGTGTGTGTGGGAACACGCTGGGAGGGGGGTGGGTTGTATGTGTGCGTGGCGTGCTGTGGGCGGAGCCTGGTGCAGTACAGTTCTATTATTAGCTGTAAACTCCAGCTGACCCGAAAGGCGACGACTGATTTAGTCTAAGGGCAGTAAAACAACGCAATCATCATATCAGCATCCAAGACGACCAGCAGGAGCCTTCTGCTCTCCTGGGCGGTTGGGGGGGGGGCTTGTGCACCTAACATGCTTTGACAGGAAGTCCTGCTTTGCCACCCGCTTACATAAAAGGTGGACTTAGTTTGGCGTCACGTGACCATCACACCGGCATCACATGTCACGTGTGATGAGTTTGATAGCGCACGTCATACTTGTCCGCCAACATACTGAGAGCGTGTCGCCGTCCTCGAGGACCGGGGGCGGGCGCGGCCTTCAAAAACTGAGATGACAGAGGTCAGACGTGGACCGGCTGCAGAGGTGAAAGACGTGGCGGTGGAGACGGAGAGGCGGCGCATGCTTGAGGAGATGCTTCATGCGGACAGACAGTCCTGTCACATCTCCTCATCTCGGAGCTCAAACTTTTCCAAGAATTGTTTGACCTTCCATCTCCACGGTGTGACCTCACGGAGGACGTGGGAGACGGAAGGACCGCGAAGAAGGTAACCAAGATCCTAAACACCAGGAGGACTCGTTGCTTCCGATCAGCATCAGAGTGCAAACACGAGGAAGGGCTTGCACGTCCAAGTCAGACACACTTCCTGCTAGCTAGCTTTGACTCAACTTGCTTGTGACACGCAAAAAATATTGTTACCATGACAACCAAGACACAATGCTCCGTCTCGCTTGTGACATTTAAAAACACCCAAGAGCTTCCAAAGGACTAAACTGTGAAGGAGTCCAGCGCTAGCTCCCTGCAAGCGTGATGGCACGGCCTGCGAGGTGCCGGGTGACATGTTTGGGAAACAGCTGGTGGAAAAAGTGACGTCACTGAACCTTCTGACTGGGGGTGACGACCCGCTCGCTGGCGTTCCTAATTTAAGGACAAAAGTCTCTCAGAGCCACACAAAGACTTGACATCCATCCATCCATGTTCTTTGCCGCTTATCCTCATTAGGGTTGCAGGTATGCTGGAGCCTATCCCAGCTGGCTTCGGACGGGAGGCGGGGTACACCCTGGACTGGTCGCCAGCCAATCGCAGGGCACATATAGACAAACAAACAGACGTGCTGCAGAGGAGAGGCGGCGAGCTGGAGTGGGCTTATTAACAACTTTTTGTGGGTTTTTTTTTCTTTCTTAAAAGCCTTCTCTGGCGGATGGCATCTGATGGTTATTGGACTTCGCTCAGCATTAGTAACACCCTTCATTTGGGTCCGGGATTGTCTTGACGGACAGTCAATTGGATCCTGCGGCTCATTTTTTCTGCTACCGCTTGACTTTTTTGTTCCATGAGCCTCGGGATGTGTGAAGAAGTTAGAAATGAGTGTCTTACTGCGTCCAACCTCAGCAGCAACGGCACTGAGGCAGCTCAACAATCCCACCGCCTGCAAAGAGAGAAAGCTTTTTTGCCTTTGCCATCAAGAGATCATGAGAGTGTGAACACCTGACACTAAATCACATCCAATCCACATTTTTGCCAACATTTTGGCTTTTAAAGGCTGTGCTCTTCAGCTTCTGATTAGCTGATCAACAGCCTATTTCACTTTCATGCTTGTCCATCCATCCATTTTCTATGCCGCTTATCCTCGTTAGGGTCACGGGGATGCTGGAGCCTATCCCAGCAGACTTTTGGGCGAGAGGCGGGTGACACCCTGGACTGGTCGCCAGTCAATCGCAGGGCACATATAGACAAACAACCATTCACACTCACATTCATACCTATGGACAATTTAGAGTTGCCAATTAAGCTAACATGCATGTTTTTGGAATGTGGGAGGAAACCGGAGTACCCGGAGAAAACCCACACACGCACGGGGAGAACATGCAAACTCCACACAAAGATGCCCAACGGAGAGTTGAACCCAGGTCTTCCAGATCTCCTGACTGTGTGGCCAATGTGCTAACCACTAAGCCACTGTGCGGCCACTTTCATGCTTGTTTGCAATAAATTGCACTCCCGTTTCTTCCTTTTGCATTTTGAATCTCTACTTAGAACCTTAGACCAAGACCTCGAGACACTTAAACTCCTCTATTTGGGGCACCATCTCAAGCCCGACCCGGAGATGGAATTCCACCCTTTTCCAGGTGACAACCATAGACTCGCACTCGGATGCCAGTGAGAGTTCTGGCTGCGCCTAGGAGTTCTGTTTATAGAAGTAATGAACAGAATCGGGGACAAGGGGCAGCCTCTGGTGGAGTCCAACGAGTCGGACTTATCGCCATCAATGTGGACCAAACTCTGGCACCGGTCAGTTAGGTGGTCCGGTACCCCATACCACCCGCAGGACTCGTTGAGGAACACAGTCCAATGCTTTCTCCAAGTCCACAGAACAGAAAGTGAAGCGGTTGTGCAAACTCCCACGCACACTCAAGGACCGTGCCGCGAGTGTGGAGGTGTTGGAAAAATGTTAGCTATAGCAGGAGCTTGCAAAATGTTTGGTTCATTTTGTTGCCCTTTCATCCCAAATACCACGGCCCAAGATGGAAGAGATGCGAGGGCTTTGGAAGGGCTAACTTTGCAGAAAACATTGGCACGGAATGTCCAGTGTCTTGGAATGATGGTTTGGGAAGTAGTCTGTGGGAGTGGTAATTATATAACAGTGAAAATAAATGTACAGTATTATCATAGTGACTGTTGAAAGGGGTAATAGTTGACAGAAACGTAGTTGCACGACGAGTGCATACAGAATGAGGAGGTAGTAGTGAGTGCAAGAGTGATTAGACGTAACATTGGATTGGATTACTTCCTTGGATCACTCGTCCTTCCATCTTCGGATTCCACAAACTGACATGCTGAAGGTGCGTAACGTTGTTCTCACATTTCACATTTTTCCCAAAGGTCATCTTTCCGCTCTCTTGTTGAGATGAGCCTTTGGGTACTGGCGTGGCTACACTTTGCTTTATGGGCCGGGTTACATTCCCGGCATCCGTGGACAAATCCGTGGATCTGAGGAGGTGACATTGCTAAGGTGTGATTCCGGTGGTTGCTCTTTTTATTTGAACAATATTGTGTGTATTTGAACACTCCTGGGCAAAGACAACAAACATGCGCTCGTGCGTTCCTGACTCATAAGGTTTGAATAAATATGCCCTTCCTTTGGTGAGTGACTGTAACGGGGCGACGGTCTCCTTCTGCGTAGAAGACGGTTGTCAATAATAACTTCCATCCTCGCAAATAAAACAAGCCGACACATCATTGTGTCTAACCCTAACCTTAACCCTAACCCTCTAACCCTAACCCTAACCCTCTAACCCTAACCTTCTAACCCTAACCCTAACCCTAACCCTCTAACCCTAACCCTAACCCTCTAACCCTAACCCTAACCCTCTAACCCTAACCCTAACCCTAACCCTAACCCTAACCCTAACCCTCTAACCCTAACCCTAACCATTGTTGGGAGACTTTTAAATAACACACAATCCCAGTTGGATGGTCCAGTACTCTTTAAGATCAGCTATTTAGTGTGTGTGTGTGTGTGTGTCATACTGAATGGAGTCCAAATGAAGCTTTTGTTGGAGGCTCAGATTCAGTTAGATAGAAACACCATCTGCCACACAAAAAAACAGCAGGTTTAATACATCAGGATGACCTGTGTGTGTGTGTGTAATCTGGATTTCAGTGCTGTTGTCATACACAATGTGCAGTGAGTGCAAACAAACAGTGATCACCGCTAAATGTGACCAAAAGCTGATGGGTGAAAAATCAACACAGTAAGCTTTGCAATAAGGAGGGCACATTTATTTCTTTATTTAAAACCCCTTCTAACTTTCTAAGCAGCAGTTTTTGGCCAACAGTATGATGATTTTTAAGAAAATACTTGTAGAATAAATCATAAAAAACAAAAACATTTGAATAAATATATATTTTATTGTTAGTCTATTTACATTCTATACGTGTTTATTGTAGTTTAGTTAACGCAGCAATGAAGTGCAGTACCAGCTACTGCCAAGAGGGGGCGACAACTCGCCGTCGTCAGCCTTGCCTCTGGCTGGGAGTCCACGCCTGCGTGTGCGCGTGTGTGTGAGAGAGAGCGAGCAAGAGAGAGAGAGAGAGAGAGCGCTTCTCCCTCCGCCCCCCACCCCCTCCGAAGACACGCTTGAGCGCACACGTAGCGTGCACGCGCCTCCGTGTTTGCCCACATGATTATTGCTGTTGAGAAAACAAAGCCCCCGACACAAGCACGCGCGTTACGCACGGGAGCCTCGGTTTGGGACGTGATTTTGGAAGTTGGTGCACACGAAGGAGGAAAGAGGATTTGCGGACAAAATCAGTAAGTTGTCGAAGCTCCGCCCCCTCGTCATGTTAGAACCTCCTTAATTACTAATTTCTCTCTCTCTCTCTCTCTCTTTGGCGCGCCTTTCTCTCTTGGCGCTGTCACTCTTTAGTTTCCCGCCAGGACAGCAGAGGTGGACTGACGTTGTTGTTGTTGATGTTTGTAGTTATTAATAAGATAAGATCCGAGTGACTTCCGGCCATGGAGGACGTGAAATCCGCGCACAGGTCGTCCTGCTTCAGCATCAAGAGCCTCCTGCTGCCTTCCTCCTCGTCCTCCTCCTCTTCGTCCTCCTCGGCCGCCGGTCTCGCCGGGACTCTGCCTTCTTCTCCGGGCTCCGACTCAGGGAGGTCGCCGGAGTTGTCGGAAGTGGAGTCGGCGGCGGCGGGGGGCTCGGACCCGGACAAGCCGCTCCGGGAGGACGAGGAGGGCGGGGTCGGAGGGGGCGACAAGGCGCGCCCGGAGCACACCTCCAGCGGCGGCGGCGCAGACAAAAACGGCAAACTGGATAAGCCTCCGTTCTCCTACAACGCCCTGATCATGATGGCCATCCGGCAAAGTCCGGAGAAGCGGCTGACGCTGAACGGCATCTACGAATTCATCATGAAGAACTTCCCGTTCTACCGGGAGCACAAGCAGGGCTGGCAGAACTCCATCAGACACAACCTGAGCCTCAACAAGTGCTTCGTCAAGGTTCCGAGACACTACGACGACCCGGGCAAGGGCAACTACTGGATGCTGGACCCCAGCAGCGACGACGTCTTCATCGGCGGGACCACCGGGAAGCTCCGCCGGCGCTCGGCCACCTCCCGGGGCAAGCTGGCCATGAAGCGGGGCCTGCGCTTCGCCCCGCTGGGCTTGGGCATCAACGAGCGGCCCAACAACCCTCTCTACTGGCAGATCTCCCCGTTCCTGTCCCTGCACCACCACCACCCGCACTACAACGGCTCCTCGCCCGGCTTCCTCAACCAGGCGGCCGGCTACGGCTCTCTCCTCTCCGGCGTGGAGCAGCTGGGGAACGGGGACCTGGGTCGCTCCATCCTGGGGGGCTCCGGCGCGCTGGGCTTGACGAACTCTTACGGCATGAGCACGTCGCCCGTCGGGCTTCTGTCCGGTCAGACGGCGGGCTATTTTGTCTCAGGGAGCCAACACGGGGGGGCGCCGGGACCGCCGGGAGCCGGAGCCCCGCCGCCGCCTCCCGCGCACCTGCAGCAGGGCGCGCCGGGCTTCGGCGGGCTGGCGAGCGGCAGCCCGCCGCAGTCAATGCTGTCGGACTCGCTGAGGACCAGCTCGGTGCCGGCCTTCTCGTCCGGCGTGTCGGCGGGCTTCCCCGGGGTGCTCAGCCACCCGAAGAGGGTGGCCCCCAACGCCTTCCTAAACTGACCCACGTCCTCCTTTTTGTGGACCCACAGAGACCACCTTTAATATCAAGCACTGCAGGCAAAAAGAAATATGTACAAAATATATATATATATATTAAGATATATATATATATATATATATATGAATTGGGACATTTTATTGTCATGTTGTTGAAAAAGGGACAAGGTTGTGTTGCCAAAGGTAACAAACTATTTATATATCTGTACAAAATGTACACTTACGTTCTTATTTATGCTTTCTATTTATTCTATTTAAAATGCGGGATGGAGCAAGCGGGTCCAGTAAGACAAATTCCAGCTTGTTTCGTGTTTTTGCAGACAATCAACTTCTCCTTATGGCAGGAAAACACGCAAACGTCAATAATAATATTAACAACAGTAATAATAATAATAATAGAGACGCCTTACATGAGCCAGCAAGACAATCAGGGTTTGAAATGATCTCAGGTTGGACCCGACAGGCCTTCTAAAATGTCCTCCTCCAACTTGACTGAAAACGGGACTTTTCAAAATAACGCACGACTTGCAAAACAGACTTGTGCTTTTTGGCACATGTCCAGTTATGCAAGTCTTTGTGTTGTTTTTACGTTGGTCTCGAATAAGCAGCTATGCGTGCGCGTGCGTGCGTGCGTGCACGTTCACTGAGAGCAGCTGAACTACAAAAAAAAAAAAAAAAGCCATCCTAAATAATTCATCAAATTAAAACATTTCCTCCTTTTTTGAACCGCTCTGCTCACGTAAAACACCACAGAGTATTTTTCTACACACACACACACACACACACACCTTATGAGGCGGGTTGTCATGGAAACTGGGTTGAAGGCGTGTAGAGGTTAAAGGTCACAATGCTTTTGTTATTAGTTATGAAAGGTGCATCAGCATGAAGTTTTTGGGGTTTTTTTTCTCTAAATTGTAACTTTTAGTGGATTTGGCGTTCCGATTCATGGTTACAACGTAAGCGATGTTGCGTTTGCGCCGAAAGGTTCCGGGGAAAGTGGCTAAAAATGACTAAAAGGATGTGGAATGAGGATTAAAAGCAGAAATATTAATAATAAAAATAAGGAAATTAAAGACACAGCAGATAATTGGTGCTGAGCCACCATGTCGGGCCTCCCGATGGGACTTTTATTCTGTAAAATGTCAATGAAAGCGACTTCCTGTGCTGTTTGTTCATTTTTAAAAGGACTCAGTGAGTTCTTTTTTACTCATCGCCGCATGAAAAACGTTTTTGGAAATAAAAGGCGAGCAGCCGTGAAGCATTTTTACACTCAATGGGGAGGCCCCACCACAACAAAATCTGCAGAGTAAGTTAACAAAATAAAAGCACAAAGCTAGCTTACTTTTTTTTTTTAAATCACTTCTTGTTTTGTATTTTTGTTTTTGCAGGTTTTTTCCTTTGCACTTTTGTGGTTAGCGTTGACTTTGTATGAAAAGTCTGTGATGTTGTTTTTTTTTTTTTTTTGGTTTCCAGAGAAACTAAACTTGATTAAAATGGAAGAAATAAGAAGAAAAAAAGTCTGATTGATGTCAATGCTCCAGAAAAAAACATGTCACTATTTGCAAAAGCATTAAAAAATCTTTCTATGTTTGCAAGTTTTTGTTTTTATCCCGGTTAAGGATTTCTTTCTTTGATTGCAATTCATCCATGCACTTATTCTAGTTACTTCTTAATGATTTTCTCCTTATTCATTGGAATGAAAGATGGTAATAACATGTAATTACATTCTTTGTTATGTTATGATTAGCACCATGCCGCCCAACACTTGCCAGTGAAAAAAAGGAGAATTGCTGCGGCTCAAGCGTGGATTTGCAGTCACCGCCGCAGAGGGTTTCATTCTTTTTTTTCCGGGGGAGATGAGAGTTAAAATATTGCAGGGAAATTATTTCAACGGGAGGGCGACGGGAAAAATGGGCAAACTGCAGACGTTTTCCAGGAGAAGCAGCGTTAAAAAAGTGTGTATGAAAACTTCATATTCAATATCGCAAATATACATCCAAAGACTACATTTGAGGCATTTTTGCTGCATTTTCATTTTATTATTATTGTTCATTTTATTGTACTGCACATCAACAAAAGCATCCAAAAGTACAATAAATCTAAATTATAGACTTAGACTTAACTTTATTATTTCTTACTAATTGTAAAACTAATTGAATAATTTTTTAAAATGTGACTGTCAGCTCCACCGGAAAACATGAAATATTCACCATATTTATTATTGATATTAGGATACGTGCCCATGTTCACACACTTTGACACCTGAATCACATTTATTCTCCCGCTACTATAAAAGTGTGTGATTTGTAAATGTCTTCATACATTATATCAAATTATTACAATGCTGTTTTCATATTCTAACTGCTCATAACAATTGAATGATATCATTCTTGCACTTTATTGAACTTATAACATGCATTTTTTTTGTTTCTGTCGCACACACACACACACGCACACACACCCACACACACGCGCACTGGAAATAAGAAATATTTAGTGCTTGCTGTGGAAACATGATTATTATTTTTCAAGTCAATTTCCTTCATGACTTTATTTAGTCAGTCATTATTTAATTGTGTGCCTAGAAAAATTATTTCATTATTCGTAACACTGTCTATACTTGAAAAAAACCCATGTCATTTTTGAAAACAGGGCTCCTTTTTCCCCAAATATTCACACAAATATGCAAGCACAAAGTCAAATGTATAAAATGCGTTAGAACAATGGTCAAATGACACCTTTTTAAAAACAAAACAAAGAAAAGAAGTTTTTTTTGAAGGGATAATTGCGATATTGACAAACCCACAACATTCTTCACGCTTACGTTGAAAACAGGCCAGTTTTATAAAGCATGGGTGTCCCGGGTGCGGCCTGCTGGAAAATGACCCCTAGCAAAAAGAGGGGGAAGCTGAAGTGTTGATCCAGGAAGTTTTTGTCAACTGCGTACACCCAAAAAGCTAGCGTACACAAAAAGATTCGGTAAAAATAACATCTTCAACACCTTTTCTGCTTTGCACTTTGCAATTTTTCCACATTACACACACGTTCCTTCATCAAACACACCTCCGTCAAAGCTCAAATACCCAAACGCTACACACACGCGGTCATTGGAAATACTAAATAATACTAAAGTGAAGGCCTTTTTATTGGTATAAAATGCAAATCTACAAAATGGAAGAAAAAAAATGCAAAAAAGAGCAGACATTTTAAAAAAATAAAGAGGACATATTTAGAGTAAAAAAATAGCATAAAGTTGAGTTACAATTTAAAAATGATAATATTATGATGATAAAGCCCAAATATTATGAGAACAAAGAAAAAAGGTACAAGAAGAAAGTTGAAAGAAGAAATATTTGGAAAAAAACAACAAGCAAGTGTAATATTGAGTTTTGCATAAAAAAACATACACATACTGTATATATATAATGTGTGCATATATATATATATATATATATACTGTGTATAAATAAAGAAGGTCTTTGCATATATGATATCACTTTTCAGTATGCTGCCCTCATACTGGGAAAGGCTAAGGTTGGACACGCCTGCTTAACGCAACATAAGCTCAGCCCGTGAGGCCTCGTGTGTCTGTCTGCACGCTGCAGCAGATATCTGCAGCTGGCTTCAAGTGCCCACTTGTTTTTCTAAGGTGCGTTCATGGACCTCACATATTTACTGGCCTTTTGGGGGTTTTTTTTTGCCCTCAACCCAGCCACTGAAAACACACTTTTTGGTCACGACCCACCGGCTGAAAATGACTGATCTAGAGGGTTGTATGTTGTGATATTATTTACTTTACGCTCATAATATTAAAACATTCCCATATTATTATAACTTCACTCCCATCATTTCATGCCTTTATTCCCATAATATTGTAACTTTATTCCCTTTCTATTATAACTTATACTAGCTCCTCCCAGTGGAAATCGAGGCCTTCCCAGGCCAGCTGAGAGACTTCGTCTCTCCAACATGTCTTGGGTCTTCCTGGAGGCCTCCTACCGATTGGACGTGCCCTGAACACCTCCCCAGGAAGGCGTCCGGGAGGCATCCTAACCAGATGCCCGAGCCACCTCATCTGGCTCCTCTCATTGCGGAGGAGCAGCGGTTCTACTCCGAGTCTCTCCCGGATGACAGTGCTTCTCACCCTATCTCTAAGGGAGAGCCCAGCCACCCTGCGGAGAAAACTCATTTCGGCCGCTTGTACCCGCCATCTTGTCCTTTCGGTCACTACCCAAAGCTCATGACCTTAAGTCCAATAATATTATGACTGTATTCCCATTGTGTAATAACTTCTTTCCCATGCTATTATACCTTTATTCTTATAATAATATGGTTTTATGCCCGTGTTATGACTTAATTCCCATAATAGTCTGATTTTATTGTAATAATATTAAAACTTTACACTCAAAATAATCTGATTTAATTCTCATAATATCATGACTCTATTATCATATTTAAACTTTATTCCAATAATATTATGACTTTATTTCCACAATATTTTGACTTTATTCTCATGTTTACTTTATTATCATAATATTACAACGTTATAACCATAATAATATAACTTTATTTCCACAATATTATGACACTATTCTGATAATATTTCGACTTTATTACCATAATATTTTGACTTTTTTTATGCATCCCAATTTTCTAAATACTAAATTCATTTTTATGTTGTTTGTTGGACTTTTTTTTTTCTTAATTACCTCTTTTTTTCTTTAATATTTCTACATTACGCTACTAAAATTATGTTATTTTTCCTCCTAATATTACGATGTTATTCTTGTAAAATTGCAAAATTGTTTTTCTTGTTATAATATGCAAAAAAAAAATAAAAAAAAATATATATATAATAATATGCATTTATTTCTATTTATCTTTGAGCCCCGTACTAAATACCACTTGAAACTACACCTTTTCATTGTTTTCATTTGTGTTTTCAATATGAACTGTGGAGTACCAAAGTACAAAATGTAAAATATGTTTTTCTCTTCTTTAAAAATAAAAAAACACAAAAAGAAGGAACAGGCAAATAAAACTTTTGTTGCTAAATACAGTAATGCTCAGCTGTTGTTTGAGAATAGGTAGACTATACCAAATATTATGTGTAAAAGACAACAGTTTCAGCAACGGACACATTTCACCCATCCAACCATCCATTTTCTATGCCGCTTAACCTCATTAGGGTCGCGGGGATGCTGGGGCCTATCCCAGCTGACTTTGGGCGGGAGGCGGGGTACACCCTGGACTGGTCGCCAGTCAATCGCAGGGCAGACAAACATTGACACTCACATTGCTATGTGTGGCACACTGGTTGTAAGATTTAAGGATTGTTTGGAGTTGGGTAGGACATGAATCCTACTTCACCTCCTGTTTGGACTCCGACACTGGCGCTGACAAGGCCCTATGGTTTGACATGGTGATCATAAAAAAATCATATTTCCACATACAAGTTCTTGTGGTACTGATGTGTACATATAAGATACTTGATACTGCATAATTGCTACTTCAGGTAGGCCAGTAGGAGTTCAAGGGTGTCCAAACTTTTTCAGTGAGGTGAAGTAGTGAAAAAAGAAACATTTTGTAAAGATACGCTAAGAAAACTTCCCAATATTTTCGCTATTTTTCAAATAATCGTTGTTTTTTTTGGGTATAATATTAGGAGTTAATTCCCATAATATTTGGACTTTATTCTCGTAATATTGTAACTTTTCCGCAAGCTAATTTTCCAAAAATTACAAAGGCATTTTGTTTTTATTTGTGTCATGTCATGTCATTTGTATGACAAAAAAATGCCTTCTTTCTTGAATATTTCAACTTTATGCAGCTAAAATTACATTATCTTTCCTTATCATACTGTAAGTATACACTCAAAAAGAGAGAGTTTTATTTCTCATTAGAATTAATTTTTCTTCTTTTAATATTTTGGCTTTTCCCTTTAAAATGACAGTTGCTATACAGTTTCAGTACAGTTTCTTCGTATTTCTGCTGTGGTTGTTGTTTATTTTTTTACTTTTTCAACTTTCTTTTCATCATTATGACTTTATTTCAGCATTAAAAAAAAATCTTTGTACATTTGTGACACCGGATAATTGAGGAGACTAGCTTGTGTAGGCTAAATGATACATGTAGGCTAAATGATACAGAATAATTAGAGGAGGCTAGCTTGTATAGGCTAAATGATAATTAGAGGAGGCTAGCTCGTGTAGGCTAAATGATACATGTAGGCTAAATGATACAGGATAATTAGAGGAGGATAGCTTGTATAGGCTAAATGATAATTAGAGGAGGCTAGCTTGTGTAGGCTAAATGATAATTAGAGGAGGCTAGCTCGTGTAGGCTAAATGATACAGGATAATTAGAGGAGGCTAGCTTGTGTAGGCTAAATGATACATGTAGGCTAAATGATACAGGATAATTAGAGGAGGCTAGCTTGTATAGGCTAAATGATAATTAGAGGAGGCTAGCT
>QODF01000285.1:59996-76757 GCA_024372805.1 Oostethus manadensis | reverse complement strand
CACAGATAACACACTGGATTTTTGTTCTCTTCCTCGTATAAAAGTTCTGTTAAAGAAGAAAGGAGGGTGTGGGCTTGTTTTCAAGCGTGTGTGCGTGTGCACACGGCGCCCACCTGACTTCCTGCACGCCCACAAAATGCCGTGCTCAGAACCTCAGTGAGCGCGCGTGTGTGTGCGTGTGTGTGCGTGTGTAAGGGGGAACCAAAGTGTGTGAGGAACTCAGGGATTCAGGTGTCACCTCCTGTCAGGACAGAAACTCTGTAAAAGCCGCAACAAGAGTTCCAACCCTTCCAGGGCGTGAAACACACATTCACAGCAGAATCGAATTGATTGCTAAAAATGATCAAGTCATCAATACAGACTATACTACACTACATAAGTCATCAACAAACAATCCACAGTATACGACGACGGAATACTTCGGAACTTTCTTGACTATTACAGCGACTTTGACAAAAAGAAAGGCGAGGAGATGTCTAAATCGGCTGGTGAGTTTGATACACGGCTAGCTTCATTTCCAAGCGTTGACGCCGCCATATTTGTTTACACGCCAGCTGTCTTCTTCTACCCGTGCTTGATTGTGACGCGGGAAGCTCACCGGCAGTGCCAAGATACAACCAACTGTATACCGTATCTGCTACACTATGTAGGAACCAACTACAGTATAATATGTATGACAGTAATATTTGCACAAAATGACTGAATTACAGCGCATGAAATGGCCCGCTATTATTATTAGTATTATTATTTTATTTCATTTTGAATTTATTCATTTGGTGCATTGTGGGAAAAATGTGACTTTTATTTCTGTGACATATTTTCCTTTCACATGTATTCAAGAAAAGTCTTCTTTTGATAATATAAATCATATATTAATCAATTCCATATCATATGTCTCACGTGTACACCATAATATCTACTTTACATACATAACACGCCATATATCGTATATAAAATGTCATTTATAAAATTCCATTGACGTCTTTTCAAGAAAGTCTTTTTAGTTTCTAATCCTGAGAGGGAAATATATTTCATAATTACCAAGAAAATGTTCTTAATTGTATTTGTCACTTGCTCTTACTTCATTCAAATATTTTTTTTTGGAAGAACACACGAGCACACACGCGCATTTCAGAAAATAAAAACCCAACAAAATGGGTTTCGGTCATGAGAGGATTATTATGTATGTATACATGTATTTGATGGTGTGCATTTTGTTTGAAATGACCGAATAAAAGTACTACTACTACTAAATACAATACAATTTTTTTCAATTGTAACAAATGTTGATGTGTAATTCAATGAAATGTTTTTGAAATGCTGTTTAAAAAAAAAAAAAAAAATTAGAAATAACAATAGTAAGTTTGCAAGTAACAACAATAGTAATCCAATGTTTAAATGTATTATTGTCATTTTAATGTCCTTAAAATGTATTTAAATGTGAATAGTAATAATAATAATAATAATAAAACAGTAATGATAACTAATAACTAAATGTTTAAAGTCTGTTTTTAAAGCCATTTTAATGTTGATAAAATATTGTTAAATGTTGCTTGCAGTGACGTTTTAATGCTCTTTAAAGTTCTTTAATATTAATAATAACAATGAAATGTTGTAATGTTTTTTTAAATGTTGTTTTCTTAATAACAATATTGATAGTAATAATATTAGCAATAATAAAATGTTTACATGTTGTTGTCATTTCAAGGCTGACAAAATGTTTAAATGTTTTAGTGGGGTTTTATCCGTCCATCCATCCATTTCCGATGCCGCTTATCCTTAATGTTGTTTGATTGTCATTTAATCCTAATAATATCAATAATAATAATTAAACGTTTGAATGTTTTTAATGTTGTTTTTTAATCATCATATTAGTAATAATAAAATGTTTCAATGTTGCTTTTATTGTCATTTTGATGTAGATAAAATGTTGTTAAATGTTATTTTTCTTGTTGTTTAAATGTTGTTTAATAATAATAACAATAACAATAAGAAGGAAGGGTTTTTGTGTGGTTGTAATGTTGTTTTTCGTTGTTTTGGTGAGTTATTCTGCGCCGCCTTGTAGGGCCAACACGTGGCTAAACAACACTTTTGTATTTCCAAACAAACAAGACAGAAAATGAAAAAAAACCGAAAAAAACTGCATCGCTCCCCCGCCCTCGGCAGAATATTGCGTGCAGAATCCAGGCGGCGGCGAGCGTTCCCGGGCGACGTGACCTTCCTCGCTGGAGACGCACTGAGCATGCTCAGTAGCAGCCTTCCGTGACAGCGCTAATCGTCTGCACGGATTGTTGGCACGCCGTCGCCTCCAATTACGATGAACGCCGCCATTTTGACTTTTTCTTTGCTGATCGAGCGCTGACGTCTGATTGGTCAATCCAGGTGTCACGTTCTTGCGTCTCCGCCTACATGCCTTGGCCTTTGCTCGCCTCGACCCCGCCGACAACTACTAAAGGCGAGGAAAGAAGGAAGGACACGTTTTCATTTCCTCGCACAAGCGTTTGATTGACAGCTCGCTCTTGGTTCAAACAGATTCTTGGCTTTAACAACAAGGGGTCAGAGGTCACTCACAGATTTACTTGGAAAAGAAAAAAATCTTAGACGAACGACAACATGAAGGACGGGAGAACTTTGGCTTCGGACCACAATGAGCTCAAGAAGAAGGACAAAGACATTAGCAGAGGGACGCTAGCTGCCGAGCTAGCACCTCGCAAGATAGCACCCAGTACCAAAAGTGCAGTTGTGTAAATATTCATATTTTTACGTGAGTAATGCTAACATAATGCTAACCGTTAACATGCTAGCACCTAGCTAAATAGCACAGAAAGTCCTACGACAGTTCTATGTATATATGCATAATTCCAAATGAGGACATGCCCAAAAAGCTAACCATGCTAGGAGACAGCACCTAATTAGACACCATTAAGTATTTATATAGTGTTCTTACGTAATGCCACGTCAATGTACACGATGTAGTGGGAGGACAAAGCTAACATCCTAACAGATAGCATCTTAGCACCTTAGCATCAAGATGGCACAAAACGATTGACCAAAAGTTGCAGTGCAGCTTTGTACTGTACTTACATCACACCCTGTTAATAGCACCTCGCAAGTTAGCACCCAAAAGTGCACTTTGTGTTCACGCCATATTCAATTTCATATTTTTACATTAGCAATGCTAATAAAATGCTAAACTAGCAGGATAGCGCAGAAACAGCAGCTTACAAATGATGTCTAAAACGCTAACAATGCTAAGAGACATGCTAGCACCTAACTAAACAATATTAGGAATGAAAAAGTGCAGAGGCATTCTTACGTAAAGCCATGTCAATGTACGCAATTTAATGGGAGGACAACAGCTACAACGCTAACATGCTAACAGATAGCCTGGAAGGAATGACCAAAAGTTAGATCATGCGGTGTAAACATGAACATTTTGACATTAGGAATGCAACTAAAATGCTAACTGTTGGGATGCTAGCACCTAGCTAGATAGCGCAGAAAGTCCTGTGCTAGTTCTCCTTTACTGAATTGTACGCGTGCAAGATATGGAATTAGGATAACGACTAAAATGCTAGCCATGCTAAACTAGCGTGGCCACAGGTGCTACGGTGCTGTGTCTTGTGTGTAAACACGTTTGTCTAACTGACGTGGCAAAGAGGAGGGGCTGATGACTCCAATGCAAAACTTTTCTCTCTGAGGCAGAGAGAAAGTACCGAAGCGTGTTGCGGCGTGACCGTGTGTCCGACCCGCGGAGCCTGGGAAATGTGCCATTTCTTCCTTTTTCCTCCTAATCTACTGACCCGCTTTCCACTTTGTTTGTCAATACCGTCGCCGTGGTTACGCGCAATGTTAGCAAATATAAAGGCCGCTCTGCTCGGCAACGACTGGAGCACGCCGACATACCGAGCGGGGCGGTTCTTGGCGCGGTTTGAATGGCAAGCCAAGAAAATATATTACGACGTGACGCTTGCTCTGCGTGCAGGCCCGTAACGAGAAGGGCAAAACCCATCAGAACCACACACCGAGGACATGACCTCCTGTTAGCGTCGGCGCTGCCTATCGCGCAGCCCGGCCGCGTTCCAACAGGCTGGCTTCCAGGATTTACTGTCGGCGTTAGGGACACACACAGATTACTGCCCGGCAGTGCTAGCTAGCTAGCACCTAGCCGCTGATCGTTGAGGCTAATGATCATCGGTAACGCAAAGACACGTACCTGACATCATCATCCGTTAAAAAAAAGATGCATTTTAGTTAAAAACATTTGTCTCCTCGTTAGCATGCGGCGACCTGTTAGCGGCACCGTGGTGTTATTTTTTTTGGGGGGGTGGAAGATTAGGATTAGGCGGTACATCTGGCGTGCTTGATGACGTGTGATGTAATCGAGGTAACGAGGCGGCGTGGGAAGCCAGAGGAGGAGGTCTTTGTGGGACAGCAGGAGGACGATCGCCAGAGGACGCGGCCACCGCCTTGACCTCTCCTCGTGGGGGGGCGGCGACGGGGTTAAGCAAACAGGTCGCAGCTTTGACAATAATCCGTCAGTGTGATGCTAGAACGCTCTTCTTCGCCCCCGCTGTTGTTCTAAAGAAGCTGGGAGGGAGGCTGACCCCTTGACCCTCACCAACCCCACCCCCCAACTTCACCAGCCGCCATTTTGGACATTAAAGAAAACTTTCACTCGTAGCTAATGTCTCCCTCCTCAACTCTTTCAGAGAGCACAGCTAGCAGTTTGTATTAGCTAGTAAACAGCTAGCTTTAGCCCCATTGATGCTAATAAATATGCTAACAAACACATAGCATTAGTCACCATGGTGCTTGTAAACAAATGTCATTAGCCACAATGGTGCTAATAAACATGCTAATATACATATAGCATTACCCTAGCTGTAGCTGATATGCATACTAACGACCCTGTAGCATTAGCCATTTTGGTGCTAATAAACATGCTAATAACACAGCATTAGCCACAGTATTGTCAGTAAACATGTAACATTGGCCATGGTGCTGCTAAAAAAACATGCTAATACATATTAAGCATTAGCCACGTTGGGTCTAATGAACATGCTAATACAACTTTAGCATTAGCTACACTGGCACTGACAGTCATGCTACTAAACATGTAGCCTTAGCCACACTGGTGCTGGTAAACATGCTAAAACACAGATAGCATTAGCCATGTTGGGGCTAATGAACATGCTAATAAACACAACATTTTCCACATTGGTCCTAATAAACATGCTAATATACGTACATACATAATTAGCCACCCTGGTGCTAATAAACATGCTAACACGCGTACAGTACTAGTGATATTGTCAAAGTGTTGTGAGGAAGAACAGCCAAGTGATGTGATGTTTTGACTTGTTGAAGAGGAAAGTGCTGATGATGGAGACGGTATGGGGGCTGTCTGGGGGGCTGCATGGGGGCTGCCTGTGGTCACATGACACCACTGAGATGTTCCTGATGGGACGTGGGACCCTCATGAGCGTGCTAGAAAAGTTCAAAGCAGATTGAGGAATGAAAGGCAAGCTGGAATGCTCTTGGAAGGCTACGCTACGCTAGCAGTGCTAACGTTGCTAATGGTCCTTCTGGCTCGTTGCCAGTACTTTCCTCCGCGCTTCAGTGTGACCTCTGCCGACCTATGGTGATTCTTTTTCATCTCTTTGTTTCTTTTTCAAATTTGACCTCTGCTAGCTGGCTATCTTAACTAACTTCCTGCTGCTAATCTGCTGAGTGAACACTTCCTGGATCAAGACCCCCTGTGGAGGACACCATCACTATCATCTTCTTGTGAGGCATCCCTTCCAGAACTTTCTGTGTTCTTGTAGTCACCGGCTTTAGCTTTTCCAAAGACTTTCAGTGAATGCATTTTTCTTCCACGACTCCATGAAGAGCCATTGCACAACTTTCTCCAAGACACCAGCTGTTAGCTAGCATGTCTTCACAAGGTCGTCAGTAAAAAAACTAATAATGCTAAAGCTAACCACCACCAACAAGACACCAGCAAGTACTTAACACCAACTAGTTGCTAACCATAACAAGTCATTAACACCGACAAGTACTTAAATCCGACAAATTACTTACAATAAGAAGTACTTAACACCAACTAGTTGCTAACCATAACAAGTCATTAACACCGACAAGTACTTAAACCCGACAAATTACTTACAATAAGAAGTACTTAACACCAACTAGTTGCTAACCATAACAAGTCATTAACACCGACAAGTACTTAAACCCGACAAATTACTTACAATAAGAAGTACTTAACACCAACTAGTTGCTAACCATAACAAGTCATTAACACCGACAAGTACTTAAACCCGACAAATTACTTACAATAAGAAGTACTTAACACCAACTAGTTGCTAACCATAACAAGTCATTAACACCGACAAGTACTTAAACCCGACAAATTACTTACAATAAGAAGTACTTAACACCAACTAGTTGCTAACCATAACAAGTCATTAACACCGACAAGTACTTAAACCCGACAAATTACTTACAATAAGAAGTACTTAACACCAACTAGTTGCTAACCATAACAAGTCATTAACACCGACAAGTACTTAAATCCGACAAATTACTTACAATAAGAAGTACTTAACACCAACTAGTTGCTAACCATAACAAGTCATTAACACCGACAAGTACTTAAATCCGACAAATTACTTACAATAAGAAGTACTTAACACCAACTAGTTGCTAACCATAACAAGTCATTAACACCGACAAGTACTTAAATCCGACAAATTACTTACAATAAGAAGTACTTAACACCAACTAGTTGCTAACCATAACAAGTCATTAACACCGACAAGTACTTAAATCCGACAAATTACTTACAATAAGAAGTACTTAACACCAACTAGTTGCTAACCATAACAAGTCATTAACACCGACAAGTACTTAAATCCGACAAATTACTTACAATAAGAAGTACTTAACACCAACTAGTTGCTAACCATAACAAGTCATTAACACCGACAAGTACTTAAATCCGACAAATTACTTACAATAAGAAGTACTTAACACCAACTAGTTGCTAACCATAACAAGTCATTAACACCGACAAGTACTTAAATCCGACAAATTACTTACAATAAGAAGTACTTAACACCAACTAGTTGCTAACCATAACAAGTCATTAACACCGACAAGTACTTAAATCCGACAAATTACTTACAATAAGAAGTACTTAACACCAACTAGTTGCTAACCATAACAAGTCATTAACACCGACAAGTACTTAAATCCGACAAATTACTTACAATAAGAAGTACTTAACACCAACTAGTTGCTAACCATAACAAGTCATTAACACCGACAAGTACTTAAATCCGACAAATTACTTACAATAAGAAGTACTTAACACCAACTAGTTGCTAACCATAACAAGTCATTAACACCGACAAGTACTTAAATCCGACAAATTACTTACAATAAGAAGTACTTAACACCAACTAGTTGCTAACCATAACAAGTCATTAACACCGACAAGTACTTAAATCCGACAAATTACTTACAATAAGAAGTACTTAACACCAACTAGTTGCTAACCATAACAAGTCATTAACACCGACAAGTACTTAAATCCGACAAATTACTTACAATAAGAAGTACTTAACACCAACTAGTTGCTAACCATAACAAGTCATTAACACCGACAAGTACTTAAATCCGACAAATTACTTACAATAAGAAGTACTTAACACCAACTAGTTGCTAACCATAACAAGTCATTAACACCGACAAGTACTTAAATCCGACAAATTACTTACAATAAGAAGTACTTAACACCAACTAGTTGCTAACCATAACAAGTCATTAACACCGACAAGTACTTAAATCCGACAAATTACTTACAATAAGAAGTACTTAACACCAACTAGTTGCTAACCATAACAAGTCATTAACACCGACAAGTACTTAAATCCGACAAATTACTTACAATAAGAAGTACTTAACACCAACTAGTTGCTAACCATAACAAGTCATTAACACCGACAAGTACTTAAATCCGACAAATTACTTACAATAAGAAGTACTTAACACCAACTAGTTGCTAACCATAACAAGTCATTAACACCGACAAGTACTTAAATCCGACAAATTACTTACAATAAGAAGTACTTAACACCAACTAGTTGCTAACCATAACAAGTCATTAACACCGACAAGTACTTAAATCCGACAAATTACTTACAATAAGAAGTACTTAACACCAACTAGTTGCTAACCATAACAAGTCATTAACACCGACAAGTACTTAAATCCGACAAATTACTTACAATAAGAAGTACTTAACACCAACTAGTTGCTAACCATAACAAGTCATTAACACCGACAAGTACTTAAATCCGACAAATTACTTACAATAAGAAGTACTTAACACCAACTAGTTGCTAACCATAACAAGTCATTAACACCGACAAGTACTTAAATCCGACAAATTACTTACAATAAGAAGTACTTAACACCAACTAGTTGCTAACCATAACAAGTCATTAACACCGACAAGTACTTAAATCCGACAAATTACTTACAATAAGAAGTACTTAACACCAACTAGTTGCTAACCATAACAAGTCATTAACACCGACAAGTACTTAAATCCGACAAATTACTTACAATAAGAAGTACTTAACACCAACTAGTTGCTAACCATAACAAGTCATTAACACCGACAAGTACTTAAATCCGACAAATTACTTACAATAAGAAGTACTTAACACCAACTAGTTGCTAACCATAACAAGTCATTAACACCGACAAGTACTTAAATCCGACAAATTACTTACAATAAGAAGTACTTAACACCAACTAGTTGCTAACCATAACAAGTCATTAACACCGACAAGTACTTAAATCCGACAAATTACTTACAATAAGAAGTACTTAACACCAACTAGTTGCTAACCATAACAAGTCATTAACACCGACAAGTACTTAAATCCGACAAATTACTTACAATAAGAAGTACTTAACACCAACTAGTTGCTAACCATAACAAGTCATTAACACCGACAAGTACTTAAATCCGACAAATTACTTACAATAAGAAGTACTTAACACCAACTAGTTGCTAACCATAACAAGTCATTAACACCGACAAGTACTTAAATCCGACAAATTACTTACAATAAGAAGTACTTAACACCAACTAGTTGCTAACCATAACAAGTCATTAACACCGACAAGTACTTAAATCCGACAAATTACTTACAATAAGAAGTACTTAACACCAACTAGTTGCTAACCATAACAAGTCATTAACACCGACAAGTACTTAAATCCGACAAATTACTTACAATAAGAAGTACTTAACACCAACTAGTTGCTAACCATAACAAGTCATTAACACCGACAAGTACTTAAATCCGACAAATTACTTACAATAAGAAGTACTTAACACCAACTAGTTGCTAACCATAACAAGTCATTAACACCGACAAGTACTTAAATCCGACAAATTACTTACAATAAGAAGTACTTAACACCAACTAGTTGCTAACCATAACAAGTCATTAACACCGACAAGTACTTAAATCCGACAAATTACTTACAATAAGAAGTACTTAACACCAACTAGTTGCTAACCATAACAAGTCATTAACACCGACAAGTACTTAAATCCGACAAATTACTTACAATAAGAAGTACTTAACACCAACTAGTTGCTAACCATAACAAGTCATTAACACCGACAAGTACTTAAATCCGACAAATTACTTACAATAAGAAGTACTTAACACCAACTAGTTGCTAACCATAACAAGTCATTAACACCGACAAGTACTTAAATCCGACAAATTACTTACAATAAGAAGTACTTAACACCAACTAGTTGCTAACCATAACAAGTCATTAACACCGACAAGTACTTAAATCCGACAAATTACTTACAATAAGAAGTACTTAACACCAACTAGTTGCTAACCATAACAAGTCATTAACACCGACAAGTACTTAAATCCGACAAATTACTTACAATAAGAAGTACTTAACACCAACTAGTTGCTAACCATAACAAGTCATTAACACCGACAAGTACTTAAATCCGACAAATTACTTACAATAAGAAGTACTTAACACCAACTAGTTGCTAACCATAACAAGTCATTAACACCGACAAGTACTTAAATCCGACAAATTACTTACAATAAGAAGTACTTAACACCAACTAGTTGCTAACCATAACAAGTCATTAACACCGACAAGTACTTAAATCCGACAAATTACTTACAATAAGAAGTACTTAACACCAACTAGTTGCTAACCATAACAAGTCATTAACACCGACAAGTACTTAAATCCGACAAATTACTTACAATAAGAAGTACTTAACACCAACTAGTTGCTAACCATAACAAGTCATTAACACCGACAAGTACTTAAATCCGACAAATTACTTACAATAAGAAGTACTTAACACCAACTAGTTGCTAACCATAACAAGTCATTAACACCGACAAGTACTTAAATCCGACAAATTACTTACAATAAGAAGTACTTAACACCAACTAGTTGCTAACCATAACAAGTCATTAACACCGACAAGTACTTAAATCCGACAAATTACTTACAATAAGAAGTACTTAACACCAACTAGTTGCTAACCATAACAAGTCATTAACACCGACAAGTACTTAAATCCGACAAATTACTTACAATAAGAAGTACTTAACACCAACTAGTTGCTAACCATAACAAGTCATTAACACCGACAAGTACTTAAATCCGACAAATTACTTACAATAAGAAGTACTTAACACCAACTAGTTGCTAACCATAACAAGTCATTAACACCGACAAGTACTTAAATCCGACAAATTACTTACAATAAGAAGTACTTAACACCAACTAGTTGCTAACCATAACAAGTCATTAACACCGACAAGTACTTAAATCCGACAAATTACTTACAATAAGAAGTACTTAACACCAACTAGTTGCTAACCATAACAAGTCATTAACACCGACAAGTACTTAAATCCGACAGGTTAATAATACCAACAAGTACTTAACATAAATTTGTTGCAAACATTAATGAGTCAGTAACACCAGCAAGTCAGTAAAATTAACAAGTTGCAAACCCCCAAAAATGCTAACATTCATAAGTCGTTAACACCAACTAGTTACATATAACTTGTTGGTGTTATCAACTTGTTGGTTTTAGCGACTTATTGGCGTTACGCACTAGTTGGTGTTGTAAACTTGTTAATGTTAGCAACCTGTTGGTGTTAGCAACCTGTGAGTATTAGTGACTTGTTGGTGTTAGTGACTTGGTGGTAGTGACCTTTGACACCATTTGTTTGTTTTAACACTGATACGCCACGCTAGCTGCTAGCTGTTGTCTTGTGGAAAGTTCTCCAACGTTCTGGACGAAACAGACGTGGAAGATAATTGAGGTCCCTGAAGGTCTTTAAAGCAGAAGATTTGCATAAAAGTGGGCAACTTTGATGGTCCACTTGGAAGCGATCACTTCCTGCTGCCAGCACAAGCTCCGCCTTCAGGAAGCACATGCACATGTTTATGTTTTGGACATTTCATCTGGCTCTTTGGTTCTGGTCCAAGTGGACCACCAGAGGTAGGTGGGCAGTGAAGGCTGCCAGGTCTTTCTGAGAACCACTACGGTTCCTTAGAGAAGACGTGAACAACACCAGATTGAGGTCTTTGTGGTTCTGAACGGGCTAAAGCAGGTCAGGGTGGTTCACTGCTGCTTCTTCTTTTGGCTTCTGGAATGTTCCAGAACCCATGGTATGGAGGTATGAGGTCATCATCATGCATGAGTCACACAAGGTCTGGTTTGGTTCTCCTGCTGTACTTGAGCGCCAGCAGATGTCAATCAAAGAGATGATTGAAGTGTGAGGGGGAGAGAGACGCTAACATCTGTCTGTGCGTGAATTAACACGCCACCACATTCCAGATGTTTCACTCCGCCTTTCTCTCATTTTCTTGTTGCCATGGCGACTGTCTGCATCGAGAACCGAGCCAAAGCACAAAGTTGCTTGGCGACCGAAGCGCTCAAACTTGGTAAGGTTAGCAATTTGTTGGGATTAGCGACTTGTTGACGTCATTAACTTGTTGCTGTTAGCGACTTGAGTGTTTCTGACTTGTCATGGTAGTGACTTGTTGGTGTTAGCGACTTGCTAATGTTAGCAACTTGTAAAAAATAGTGACTTGTTGGTGTTAGCGACTTGTTGGTGTTATGAACTTGTTAATGTTGGTTACTTGTTAGTGTTACCAATTTGTTGGCGTTTGCGTTAGTAGTGATGTTGTGATGAGTGGTTTTCAAGTCAGTCTGCCCGGCAACAGGCGAGTCATCAGAGGATGATCACACATCTGGAAGTCATGACAATCAGTGCTGGAACGACCTCAGACACACACACACGCACACGCACACACGCTGACGATTGTTCAAATGAGTGTAAATGTTGGTTCAAATTTTGTAATTATTAATGTTTTTACTGCAGGAAACGAGAGTAGCTCATCAGCTAGCCTACTGGCGTTAGCATAAAGCAAAGACACGTTCTATGTCGTGGCATGCTATGTGCTACAACAACAACACGCCGCCATGTTGTGGAAAATACTAATGCTCTTCTCATGTTCCACCGTCCACCATCTTTGTTGTTACGCCACAGCTCGTCTGACCACGGCGCTTCGCCTGCTCGCAGCTGCTAACGACCCCCGACGGCCTCCCACAATGGAGCGCACGTCTGTACGCGCGCACACACACACACACACACCCAGGCAGAGGGCAGTCAGATGAAACAAGATGGCGGCTGCTGGAGCGTAGACGGTAAGGTCAGCGAGTGTGCGGAAGCTGCTGGAAAACAGAAGCTTGGAAAAATCAAAAGAACAAAAGAGCGGGGACGTGTACACACACACACACACACACGTGCGCAGACACAAGTGTGAGCTTACGGAGAAGGGTGGTGGAAAGTTGTGATGCGGCGACATAGTTGGGGCCCGGCGGAACGTGTTAGCAGGAGACAAAATGGCTGCGAGTGGAGAGTCGCCGTGGTGACGCTTGTCTCGTCGGTCTTCCAGGACGTTCCTTTGTGTTTTCTTCAACACGCCGTCTTCACCGTCGCCATCTTTGCGGCACGCCAACTTTATTTCAAAGGTAACTCGGCACTAAAAGTGTGTTAATCAGCAGCGAGCAGCGAGAAGACGAGAAGCTGATGATTGCATTCAATAAACATTTCCAATAAATATTGGCTGTTCGCACATTTTCACTTCATCCTTTCAATGAGGATTATTAATATTATTATGCAAACACTATGATTGGAATTGTGAAATTGTAAATATTTTTTAGTATAAAGTTTGTAGTTGTTTGGCACCAAATGTTTTAAAAATGTGTAGATTATTAATGTTTATGACTTTATTATTATTAAATTTATAGTATATACTTTTAGGATAATGTGTAAATAATCATTCACAAGCAAAAAGTGGATATTCATTTTCTTTTTTTGGCGCCACGTCTTCATTTGTGGATATAATTCAGCGCCGCGCATCCTTTCAACTTTATTTTCATGTCAGTGGAAAAAGAATATGCTTGTAAAAATAAATACAGAGTAGTCGTACAGCATTTTGTAATGATAAAAATTGTGTGAATACAAATGAGATGATTGAAAAGGGCGTAAACTGTCACACATCCTGTGTGTGTGTGTGTGTGTTATAAAATAATGTACATATCTAAATTTGCCGGGAGACAAAATGTAAATATACCGTAAAAAATGTTTCTCTTTTGCTTTGGTTTATTATGTCAAGAAAAAAAAAGACGTATTTTAAATGGATCAATTAGAAATGTTTTTTTTAAATCACCTTTATCTATAAAATTCCTATATCCATGTTTCTACAGAGAAAAATGTGGTTTTACGTGGATTATAATCCACAACAAACATATGTAAATAACACAAAACAATATGAAAAACATCATTGTGTATAGAAATATAAAATATTACGAAAGGAGTTTTTGGGCGGTGTTAAAAAAGTGGTAATACTAGAATATTACAGCATTATAATAAATATTATAATACATTTATAATAATATTATTATTATAATAACATGCTGCATGATTAATATGTATTTTATAGTATTGTACAGCATTATAGTACTGTAAATTTTATAGTATTGTAAATATTATAATAGAAAACTATGAGTGACATGATATCAACATATACAATATATTAAATACATAGAAAACAGATGGCTGGATTATGATTACTGTGAAAACGTTATTTGGTAATACAAGATGATGACAGTAATTGCATTCATGAGCAGCTGCATTGATGAGGAAATAATGTCATGATATTTGACACGCGATTATTATTTTCAATTTTATTTTAATTATTATTATGCCATGTTGTGACCCATGTCATCACTAATGTGTTAGCACTTTAGCTGGTGTGGCTAACATATTATGTAAACAAACTTCATCTTGTGTGTGTGTGTGTGTGTGTGTGTTACCCAACACAAACACACACATTATATTGTATATTGTACACGTGCGTGTGTGTTCCTCAATGACATCATGATGTAACTTGTATTAGTTGTAAGTGCATGTGTGTATGTTTATTTACAGTACGTGTGTGTGTGTGTGTGTGTGTATGTTGGAGCGTAGCCAACAAGGGAGACGGTTCGGCGGTCAGCCAGGACCGACCCACCCCGAGACGTCCCAGAGACTGACCTGGAGACCCACCTGTCGCTCTGCATGAGCGTCAAACACAACACACACACACACACACACACACACACACGCACGCACGCATACGTCCCCCGCATCCCACACACACACACACAACTAACCCCATTAGCTTGCGCGTGTGTGTGCGTGTGCACATTGGCGCTAAACAAACATGTAAAATGTGCACGAGCGCTACACTTCCCATTATCGCCAGCAGGGGAACTCGTACCATTGTAAGTCACGTGACTCTAAAAAGAGCGCTGTGATTGGACGACGGACAGTTATATATCGAATCAAAAGAAAAACGAAATAGAAATAAGAATAAGAATGATGTCATAAGTCATTGACAGAGTGAAACGGCAGAAAATGTATGCTAAATTAAATGTATAAATAAATAAAGTACATTTCTATTGGAGATGAATAAAGTATCTATTTAATGTTAGCTCTAATGCTAATGCTAATGTTCAACATGAAGACTCACCCAGAAATACACCCATGTCAAATGTGATTGGATGACGCTTGCTAAGGGGGCGTGACCTCCTCATATGGGTCACATGACATGTGTGACCGGAGGGCCTTGTTTACTCCTTCTGTACCCTCAACGCCCACCCCACCCACCACCTGCCCCCCAGCAGTCATGTGTATGAAAACAGCCGTCACCTCGCCGCCCTTTCAGCGTACGGCTAAAGCGGCCTGTCAGCTCATCACGTCACATGCCATCTTTTTTTTTTTTTTATTGTTTCATCACACTTTTCATTCTTTTGCGAAGCTCATTCATTGTCATTGACAACACTCCTTCAATCACACGTGTGACTAGCGCGCACACACACACGCTAAGCGAGGAGGCGGCGACTTGTCAAACAACATCAACGTCACACGGAGACAAGTGCAAGTGCAGCTCGACGCCGCCGCAGCGACACGTGCACTGCGCTTCTTCGCAGCACTTCCTACCTTCCTGCATGGCAGTTAAATAAAATACTACTTAACGACTTATACTAGTAGTAATTTAGTTGATGACCAGTAGTGGTAATAAAACAACTGTACTAGTAGTAGTAAGTTGCAATTAAACAGTAGCTAATGATTATTAGTAGTAGTAATAACAAGGTAACTAACAAGTAGCAGTAGCAAAGAAACAACAGTTAACCACTGGTGGTAGTAATTAAACAGTAGTTAATGACTAGTAGTAGTAATAACAAGCTAGTTAACAAGAAGTAGTAGCAAGTAAACAATAGGTAACCACCAGTGGTAGTAAAAAAAACAGTAGTTAATGAGTAGTAGTAGTAACAACATTCTAATTAATAGGTAGTATTAGCAATAAAACAGTAGTTAACAGTAGTTAATTAAGTAACTAATCCGTAGTTAATGACTAGTAGTAGTAAAATCATGGTAATTAACAAGTGGTAATCGCAAATAAACAGTGGTTAACCACTAGTGGTACTGATTAAACAGTAGCTAATGACGAATAATAGTAGTAACATGCTAATTAACAAGTAGCAGCAGCAATAAAACTGTAATTAACCACTAGTGGTAGTAAAGTAATTAATAACTAGTAGTAGTAACATGTTAATTATCAAGTTGTACTAGCAATAAAAGAGTAGTTAATCACTAACCACTGGTAGTAAATCAAAGATAAAAAGTAGTAATGGGACAGTAGTAGTAGAAGCAGTTTAAAAAATAGAAATACCTAGTAATAATATTAACATAGACGTTAGCCTGTAGCAATAGCAATAAAACAGAAAGCTGATTAGTAGTTAGAATAAGATGGTAGTTAATGAGTAGTAGTATAAATAATGCAGTAGTTATCCACTAGTGGTAGTAGTTAACTGGTAGTTAATGACTAGTAGTACTAATAACACAATAGTTAACAAGTATTAGCAACAACTAAACATTACTTAACTTTAAAAAGTTAATGATTAGTAGTAATAACTGCATAGTTCACACGTAGAAGTAGAAATAAAAATGTAGTTAACCACCATTGGTAGTAATTAAACAGTTAACTCTTTGTAGTAGTAATAACATGGTAATTAAGTAGTAGCAATCAAACAGTAGCTAAGCACTAGTGGTA
>QODF01000285.1:17043-51991 GCA_024372805.1 Oostethus manadensis | reverse complement strand
TTCTTGTTAATGTTCTTCTCGTACAGTCCATCCGGAAAGTATTCACAGCGCTTCACTTTTTCAACATTTGGTCATGTTAAATCCTCATTCCAAATTGTTTTAAATGAATCTCTTACCTCAAAATCCGACACACAATACCCCATTATGACAATGTGAAAAAAGTTTTTTTTGACATTCGTTGAATTGATTAAAAATAGAAAACTAAGAAATGACATTTACATAAGTATTCACAGCCTTTGCCTAATACTTTGTTGAGCCCTTTTTTGGCAGCAGTCTTTTGGAATGTGATGCCACAAGCTTAGCACACTTATCTTTAGGCACTT
Organism: Oostethus manadensis; assembly: GCA_024372805.1. NCBI lineage: Eukaryota > Metazoa > Chordata > Actinopteri > Syngnathiformes > Syngnathidae > Oostethus > Oostethus manadensis. The sequence goes on along the minus strand of QODF01000285.1, from coordinate 51,668 downwards.
CTGTCCATTCTTCTTTGCAGTAATTCTCCATCAGGTTGGATGGGAGACGTCTGTGCACAGCCATTTTCAGGTCTCTCCAGAGATGTTCAATCGAATTCAAGTCTGGGCTCTGGCTGGGCCACGCCAGGACATTCACAGAGGGGTTCTGAAGCCAATCCCTTTGAGACCTTGGCTGTGTGCTTCGGGGTCGTTGTCCTGCTGAAAAATCAACCTTCGCCCCAGCATGAGGTCAAAAGCGCCTTGGAGCCGGTTTTCATCCAGGAAATCTCTGTATATTGCTGCTTTCACTTTTCCTTCTATCTTGACTAGTCTGCCAGTTCCTGCTGCTGAAAAACATCCCCATAACATGATGCTGCCACCACCATGCTTTACTCTAGGGATGGTATTGGCTTGGTGATGAGTGGTGTCTGGTTTCCTGCAAACATTACGCCTGGCATTAACACCATGTTCAATCTTTATCTCATCAGACCAAAGAATTTTGTTTCTCATGGTCTGAGAGTCATTCAGGTGCCTTTTGGCAAATTCCAGATGGGCTTCCAGGTTCCTTTTACTATAGAGTGGCTTTCGACTGGCCACTCTACCATACAGGCCTGGTTGAGGGATTGCTGCAGAGATGGTTGTCCTTCTGGAATGCTCCCCTCTCTTCACAGAGCAATGCTGGCGCTCTGACAGAGTGACCATCGGGTTCTTGGTCACCTCCCTGACTAAAGCACTTCAGCCCCGATCGCTCAGTTTAGACGGCCGGGCCATCTGTAGGAAGAGTCCTGGTGGTTCCGAACGTCATCCATTTACAATAAATGGTGCTCACTGGGACCTTCAAAGGAGTAAGATTTTTTCCGTGTCCTTCCCCAAATTTGTGCCTCAAGACAATCCTGCCACGCAGGTCTACAGACAACTCCTTTGCCGTCCTGCTTGGTGTTTGTACTCTGACCGGCACGGTCAACTGTGGGACCTTATATAAACAAGTGTGTGCCTTTCCAAATCATGTCCAATCCACTGAATTGACCGCAGGTGGACTCCAATTAACATCTGAAGCATGATCAGTGGAAAAAGGATCCACCCGGGCTCAATTTTGAGCTTCATGGCAAAGGCTGTGAATACTTATGTAAATGTCATTTATTAGTTTTCTATTTCGAATCAATTCAACGAATGTAAAAAAAAAAAAAAAAACTTCATTCACATTGTCATAATGGGGTATTGTGTGTCGAATTTTGAGGTAAGAGATTCATTTAATACAATTTGGAATGAGGCTGTAAGATGACAAAATGTGGAAAAAGTGAAGCGCTGGGAATACTTTCTGGATGCACTGTATATTCCGATGATATTTTTGGTAACATTTCAACCACCTCATTAAGTCATCATTTTGCTTGTTTTTCATAATATTATGTTAAACAATATTGTGGTTCTTTAAGATTTCAACTTTTTCCTTTGTTAATTACGACTTTTTCTTGTCTTCTTAATCTTTTGACTTGACTGTTGGTCAAAAGTAGTGCAGATTTTTCCATTTTTACTGTTGTTTTTTCTTTTGTAGTTTTCTTGTTAAATGATATTTTTAGAATGTGCAGCAGGTCAATTAAAAAAACAAAACAGCCACAGGTCGCAAAAGGCCCTCTCGGCTGCACTTTGCCCTCCACCCCCGTATTGACATAAAATTTAGATACTGGTTCATATTGGTATCAGACGTACTATTGCTCATGACTTTTTACAAAGCTTTTTCAGACATTGCATATTGCTAAGATCCATTCATCCATCCATTTTCTATGCTGCAACCTGCTTGTCTAATTGTGCAGTGTTTATCTGTCAAATGCATCCAGTAAAAGAAGCGCCGTGTGTTCATTAAATGACATTAGCTGGAGGGATCGGTATTGTAATGAAGTGATGGACAACAATGTTATCAGTTAAAGAAAGCAGATATGGATCATGTCTACGAAATATAAAAAATAGGCACGTAAGTGAGAGAAAGAGTAGATGGCCGTTACCTGCAACAGGACCTTCCCACTGTAGACGCTCATGGGATACATGGTGCCAAAGGTCATGAGAGCAATGGCGACCGCTGAGGCCGTGTCCACGGAGTTGTAGTTACTACACAAAACACACACACACACACATCAGCTTTCCCCACTTCAAACTAAAAGAACCCTGCAGGAACACCACGTAAACATTCAGAGTTTCCACGGCAACACAAGGCCCAGCAGCATTGTCAGCCTTACTTCATCTCAATGAGCATGTAGGTGACGCACAGCGACAGCGCCCCCGCCAGGTTGATCAGGACAAAGGGGTTCATGCGAGGCAGCAGCACACTGCTCAGACCTGGAATGACACCACACACACTGCACACACACACACAGAAAAATATGTATTAAAAAATAAATACATATAAAAATGACAAAATGTATACTTTTTAAATATATAAATGTATTCACCCCCTTGGATGTTTGACCCTTTTTTTGCTTTCATAACTCACTCGTGGTTAAGTCAATTTACTTTTTTCACACAAAATTTACTAGAAAAAAACCCCTTTAATGTCAACGTGAAAACAGATTTCTACAAAGTAATGTCAAAGAAACAAAAATATGTCAAATGAAATAGAATTGTTTGCATAATTATTCAGCCCCTTTTAAATTGAATGGTCGAATTCAATAGAGGTCCATCCAATTAGTGCCAATAGTCTCACAATATGTGAAATGAACCTGAGTGGTGTGGGTGTGTCCCAAGTGATAAAACGCCAGCCTATGGAGGGTCCAGACACGGGTTGACCGGTTTTCCTGGCTACCATTTCACCATGAAGACGGAGGAACACTCCATGCAACTCAGAGAAAGGGTTGTCAGGGGATGGATACAACATGAATTCCAAGGNTGGCACACGTGTGAATCTGCCTTGATCGGGTCGCCCCCAATCACTGAGTGACCATGCAAGTAGGAAGACCAAGACCCCTACGACTACTTTGGAGGAGTTGCAAGCGTCAGCTGCTAAAATGGGAGAGACTGTGCATGTAGCAGAAGAAGAAAATACGTATTAGAGCTCGACTAGTTAGCCAAAAGGCACGTGGAAGACTCCTTGATCGAGTGGAAGAAGATTCTTTGGTCTGATGAGACCAAATTGAGCATTTTGGCCATCAGACAAGACGTTATGTTTGGCGGAAACCAAACACACCACTGTGAAGCATGGTGGTGGCAGCATCATGCTGGGGGGATGTTTCTCAGCAGCAGGCCTGGAAGGCTTGTAAAGATAGAGAATGAATGCTGCTAAATACACTGACATCTTTTTCAGTCTGCAAGAGAACTACGGCTTGGGAGGTTATCTATTTTTTCAGCCAGACCATGATCCGAAGCATCCTGCAAAAGCGACACAGGAATGGTGAAGAACCAGGTGGAGGTTCTGGAGTGGTTGAGTCAAAGCCCAGACCTAAATCCCATAGAGAATTTGTGGCTGCACTTGAAAAGGGCTGTTCATGCCTGGTATCCGCACATCCTGACAGAACCGGAGCAGTTTTGCAAAGAAGAATGAAGCAAAATTGCAGCGCACAAATGTACAAAAGGATTGAGAGTCAGTGCTGTGATTGCAGCCCAAGGTGCATCTACTAAATACTGACCTGAATAATTATGCACACAATTATGTCATTTTATATTTTTATGGCATTGACATTACTTTGTTTTCTCGCTTTTTCTAGTAAATGTTTGTGTGGAGAAAGACTAATTGGATTTACCATGATTGATTTATGAAAGCCAAAAAAAAGTCAAACATCCAAAGGGGTGAATACTTTTGCAAGGCATTGTACAGATCAGTAGATTGTTAAATACTAAATGATGAGAATGTCAAAAGACATTGGTTGTGAATGCTTAAGAGCTGAAGAAAAAAAAAGAAATTAACATGCTAACAAAACCACATTAGGGCTGAGTGCCTGCGTATGTCAATACTTATGAAAATGTAAAAAATATCCTACTTGCTAATGTTAGCTTGCTAGCCCAACACGCAAACTCGATAGCACTAAGTGTTTATACAAGTTTCTACTCATGAAAACGCCAAAAATGTTACTATGCTAATGTTAGCAATGGTCATTTTAGCATGCCAAACCCAGCAAGATAGCGCAAAGCACCAGCAAAGTGTAACATCCTGAGTGAGTCGTGCATTTTGACTTGGGAATGGCTTTATTTGAGAAATGTGACAGCAGTAATTGTTAAGTTGCTATCTGGCACTAAGGGAGAGTTCTACATATAAGATGGCTAATGTTAGCACGCTAATATTAACACACTTAGCATGGTAGTGTTAAGTGCCAGTATATGTTAGTAATCAAAAATAGCCCAAAATGCTGTCATGCTAATGTTAGCACGCTAACACTTAAAATGATAGTCTTTCTATGAGTTCAATTGATAAAAAACTGCTAAAAAGGCCAGAATGCTAACATTAGCATGCAACACCTAGCAAGGTAGTGCTAAATGTCTGTTTATGTTAATACTCATAAAAATGGCAAACATTTTACCATGCTAATGTTAGCATGCTAACAATGCTAAAACGCAAACCGACAGCATGCTAACACATGGAATATAGCGCAAGATTTTGCGTGAAGAAAAATAAGTAGACTGAAAGTCCTGTGGCTTGTATAGTTTTAGATGTGTACTTATGAGGTGTCCACGCTAGTCGTGTAGCGTTTTGTGGGCCGCCGTGTAGTCAACTACATGAGTGTCGCAAGGAGACACTCGGGATGCTGCAAGGCGTATGTTCAAAGCGTGCGTGTCAACACACAATGCACGTCAAATATGTCCGCCAGTGTGCCGCATGCTTGCTGGAGGCATTGTTTTATTGTTTTTAAACGTCATAATTATCGTGCACACTTTTTACGAGGTTAATATACAGTACTAAACCGCTGTGTCAGGTTTCTTTCCTCTTGAAACAATGTCACAATGTACACACAGACATTTATGTAACCAGTTCCCCCCCCCACACACTGGATGGGTGGTAGGGGGGCAGACTGTACAACACAAACACACACGTGCAGGCATTGGCTGTAAGTGAGACACTAGTACGTGACCTTCACTCACACCAGACCCATTACCATAACCTTTTCACCTCAAGAGTCCCTGCAGCACAATGATTAACACACACACACACACACACATACACAGTAGAAAGTAGGCTGGGATGTCCTGTTCACTGGGCTTCTCAACCAATCACAGCTCACTCCTGCTGCACCAACTGGATTGCTTACACTGTGTGAGCGTGTATCATACTGCGCGCACACACACACACACACACACACACAGAGGGTGGAGGGGTGTAACATATGAACATGGAGCATCTGAGAGTCAACATGAGTAAAGACAAGAAGAAGAATGTGTGGAGAAGGAAAAAAAAAACACAATCATTCGCCAATCGGGACCATTGCTGTAACACGTAGCTGTTTTAATCCAGGGTGTCGTCTTCATAAGGACCAGTCAGGTATCATAAATGGTGACTTTTTGCCCCCTTAAGTCAGATGATGATGCATTCTTTTACCTTCTGCTCATGTCCGCCACATGTTCCTGAAGCCAACTGCTGCTGGCCGCTGTAAAACACACACATACACAATTTGCAATCCCATCGATACTTTGTTCCATGAGGTCACATTTCAGATCTGCAAACAAAGGTAAATACTAGTCAACGACAACAACTCAACACAGAAATGCACTTTTTAAATGAAACATTTTATTATGAAGGGAGAAAAAGAGATTTTAGCCTAAAGCTAATATGTGGTTGGCTCACCATTAGCAGCAGCTGCAATCAAGCAAATTTGGCAGAATTGCTGTCATTCAGCCACACTGGAGGCTTTTCCAGCATGAAGCGCCTTTTTAAGCATCTCAATAGGATTCAGGTCAGACTCCAAAGTCTTCATTTGGTTTTTCTTCAGCCACTCAGAGGTGGACTTGCTGGTGTGTTTTGGATCATTGTTCTGCTGCAGAACCTGCTTGAGGTCACCGCCAGATGGCTGGGCATTCTCCTTCAGGATGCTTTCGTGGACAGCAGAATTCAAGCTTCCATTTATCATCCTGAAGCGGGGAAACGGCCCCAGGCCATCGCTCTACCACCAGCAGATTTTACTGTTGCTATGAAGTTATTTTTCTAAAATGCAGCGGTACTTTTACGGTAGATGTAATGGGGCTCACACCTTCCAAAAAGTTCTACTTTTGTCTCGTCAGACCACAGAGTATTTTCCCAAAGGTCGTGGGGTCATCAAGATGTTTTCTGGCAAAATTGAGACGAGTCTTTAGGGGTTGTCAGTAATCGGTCTTTTCTCCCTTATTAATAAAATGTTTCATATCAACTGCATTTTGTGTTGTTGCTGACTAATATTTATGTTTGTTTGGTGATCTGAAACTTTGAAGCGTGACAAATGTGCAAAAAAAAAAAAGAAATCAGGAGACACTTGTTCACACCACTGTATTTCCCCTGACGAACCGCTCAATCGTGGCGGAATCTCATCACAAACCCTAACCCAAAACGACCACCTGAATCACAGGCAATAGTTGCAAGCTAAGTTAATTGAGTTTAGCAGAGCATACTAGCGTGGCTGCGTGTGTGTGTGTGTGTGTGTGTGTGTGTGTGGATGAGTGTGTTTACAACATGTTGTGTCTTACCGTTTGGTAATTGCCCGCTGACGTGCAAGATTGTACACGGAACCATGTGTGAAATGTGAATCAACTTTTCATTCTGATAGTAGTTCTTAATAATTCATCAGTTATTTGAACGGTTTTATTATTTTTGTCATTAAAAATATTTCTTCACATATTTTATATGTTTTTGTGTTTGTGTTTTTTCTCTTGTACAATTAGTTTGGGTATATACTGTATACAACAAAATAAAATGTAACTTGGGAAAAAAAATCTAGTGGAATTATAGAAATGAAATAAAAGAAAATTAAGAAAAGAAAATCTGGAAAAAATAAAAACAATTTGTGGAAAAATAAAACCGGATTTGTGAAATATATCTAAAAAATTTTGGAGATTAGTGAAGAAAACAAAAAAGATTCAACAAAAATAAAGGGGAATTTGTGAAAAAATAAAAGCGGAATTCTGGGAAAACATTTTGTTTGAGAAAAATAAAATTTAATTTGGAAAAAAAAATTTGTAAAAAGAAATTTGTAAAGAAGTGAAATCGGGAAAACAAAAAGTGAGACAAAAAAGTGATTTTGGGGGGAAAAAAATGGAATTTAAGGTAAAAAACGGAATTTTGAAAAAATGAAAGGGATACGATATCTATCTACACGTACGCATTGCTTGTTTGAGACAAAGAATGACATAATCATAATAATAATTAAAATGAAGAGGATGACCATGTAGACTTTATATCTCCCAAATAAAAGTATGAAGCATCAAATGTAAAAAGTATCAAAGTGAGCAGACGGGAGCAAAGGGATCCTAAAAAAATCATTAGCGGTGTTTCGCACGGTTGCGTCGCCTCTCCTTTAATCCTTGACGACACTACGAGTCCCGCGGGCTCAGCGTCAGGTCACACTGCCATCTCGTCCCATCCTGCTCACCGCGTCTGTCTGCGTGCGCGTGCGTGTGTGTGTGCGCGCGCGTTGGCTGTGTTTGTTTTGCTAGGGTGAGTAAGCGCAAACAAACATTTCAATGGAGTGATTTATTTATCATCTCTGCGAACGAGGAGAGCGTACCATCAGTGTGTGTTGGCACATCCCTCTGGTCACCCCCACTCAAACCACTACCCCACCCCCGGTGACCGTTACGTGCACCGCCCCCCCGGCACAAAACATCTCCACTGTCTGGAACATTGTTGCGTAACACACTTTTAGTCTTGCTCCATCTGAGAGTGAGAGAGAGAGTGCGTGAGTGTGTGTGTGTGTAATGAGTGAGAGATAATGTGTGTTTCAGCAAAGTAACGTGTGTGTGTGTGTGTGTGGGTGTGCGTAGTCTCATCCCCAACCCATCCCAAAAATGTCAGATGTTAAGTGATGTTGAGACTGCTCACAACGCAAGAGTAGACAGCTGAGACACACACACACACACAGACGCACACACACACACACTGACCTCATTCATTGCACCACAGTTCATAATGACTCTCGGGGTGGGGGTGTAGGGGGATGTGGAGGAAAGGCAATGAAGAGGGAAGATGAGGAAGGAAAGCGGAAGTAGGAATCAAGCTTTGGGTCTTCACCGGATGGACAAAAGGGGAAGGGAAGAAGGAGGGAGTGAGAAGAGGAGACAAGGGAGCAGGAACGGAGAGCGTTTTAGGGGAATATCATCCACAATCCCCGTGTGTCTTTCACTTCTAAAGAAATAAAAAGAGCTAAAAAGAGACAGCTAATTAATGCATGTAATGGGTCACACCCATTAAACCGCCTCCAAAACCTCCAACAATGTTTTATATCCATGCAGTGAGCATGTACTCCACTCTGTGACGGAACATTTTAAGAGTGTGTAAGAAAACATAGAATATTCACATAAAACAATATTAGAGGCTTGAAAAAAGAGGCTTATTAGAGGATAAAAACTACTTGGCAAATCGGATGCAATATTTGAAGCTAGGAGAATATACATCTGCTCGCTGAAAGATATCTCGCGGCGTACCCCAGGGGTCAATATTGGATGAAAGCTGTTCAACCTATACATATATTTATACACACATACTGTATATATACATACATATTTATGACTACACATACATACACACATATACAGTATATGTTATACATAGGATATATACAGAATATACATACACATACTGTATATACACACATACATATATACCCTATATATACACTGGTCAACAAAATGGGAGGAAGACTTTTTAATCCGACTATAGTAAGATATCAGTCAAACTTCTGGGATATTGATTTGGTCAGTTAAGTAGCAGAGGGGGTTGTTAATCAGTCTCAGCTGCTTTGTTGTTAATGAAATCAAAAACAGGTGCGTCAGAGGGGCAACAATGAGAAAGACCCCAAAACAGGAATTCTTCTCTAGGTTGAGGCCACTGACTCCTCATTTCTTTTGGCTGATTTTTTACTGACTGACTTTCTACTGCTGTAGTTTTTCATTTGGCTTGGATCAACATCTCTGTTGATAGCATGGTGCGCTACAGATGTTGCACAAGTAGTCCGACTCCTTCAGGATGGCACATCAATATGTACCATTCCAAGAAGGCTCTGTCTCCAAGAGCATGGAGGAGATTCCAGGAGACAGGTAGTTACTCCAGGAGAGCTGGACAGGGCCGTAGAAGGTCCTTAAACCCTCAGCAGGATCGGTATCTGTTCTTTTGTGCAAGGAGGAACAGGATGAGCACTGCCAGAGCCCTACAAAATGACCTCCAGCGGGCCACTGGTGTGAATGTTTCTGACCAAACAATCAAAAACAGGCTCCATGAGGGTGGCCTGAGGGCCTGACATCCTGTAGTGGGCCCTGTGCTCACTGCCCAGCACCATAGATCTCAAATGGCTTTTGCCATACACCACCAGAACTGGCAACTTTGGCAAAATTCCAAAACAGGACACTTTTCTTTTAAGGTGGAGGGGCTGCCTTTTGACCCCCGTGCATCCTGGCTGACTTTGACTTTGATAAGCCAATACAACGAAAGATAAATTGTTGGGCTTCCTCTGTGAGCGTGAGGATTATCAAGGCGTGTGCACACACACCCACAGAGAGAGAGAGAGAGAGAGTCAAGGTCACGTACCTTGGGATACGCAGGCGAAGGGTTTGTTGCGCACGGACATGAGAGTGACCAGGTTGAAGAAAAGCGCCACAAACGTTCCCACCAGCAGGCGACCGCTGCAGACCAGACAACAGGACAACTTTCAACCGTCTCCTCCATCCTCAAGCCAGAGGCTGTGTTCACACTGCAGCTCAATTCTGATTTTTTTTTTGTTCATATGCGACCTGTATCGGATTTTTTTTATGTCGATGTAAACAGCACAATTCCGATTTTTTTCAAATGCGACTCAGCTCTCTTTGACACGTGGCTATAAAAGGGAAATGTATGCGATGCGACTGCAGTATGAACGCTCAGGTGGCATGTATCCCACATTTTTGTCATGGAAAGGCGTGTATTGCCATGCTTACCAAAACTTTAATGCTAGGCAGTCATGGAAAATGTAGTTTATCGTGCAAGACTTGGATAAATGTACTCACCCATGTAGGCAAAAGTTCTTGGCAAAAGAAAATTGCCAAGAAAAATTAGCAGCTATGTCTCGCCCCTCCACCCTCGGAACACATGCGGCAACAAGTTTGCAATTTTCAACAAATTTTCATACCAAAATTTTGCCATCTTTCTTCTTCACCTTCTACACGGAATCATTTGGTTGATAAAATATTGACTTCCATTGCACAAAATCCTTGAAATTGCCGCAAACGCGCTAAGAAGAGCATGCTAGTACTGTGCGGACCGATACTGAAATATCTCCGATACCAGTGCTACATGATCTAAAGTCGATTCTGGAATCAAAATAGTGATATTTTTATTACTTCTAGTATACGATTTTTTCTTATATGATCTTGGCTATATGATAAATCACCCTACTACATCAATATACTTCACCGTTTAAAAAAAATCAATAAATGACTACGATGTTTTGTATTCTTTATGCTACGATATTAAATACTGCACACTACATTTTCAAATTTACCAGAATCATGAGTTTGCATAGTATTCAGCTGGTATCGCCGATATCAGCCCAAATTTGATTCAGTATCGAATCAGAAATGAAATCAATGATATTGCACATCACTGGATCACACACCGCAGCAGTCTTTACTTCTGTAAACACTAAACACACAGGAATGCGAGTGATGTCGCGCTTCTGCGCAAGCACGTCACTATCCAGGCGCGTTGCGTTCACATTACAAGTCGCATTTGTTTGGTAATGTTGGTAACTTATTTTAAACTAAAAATCGGACTTAGGAATCCTACCCTGCAGTGTGAACGTGGCGAAGATTCTCTATTTGGGGGTAATGGAAGATACAAAGTTTGGCTTTCATAAATCATTCATGGTAAATCCAATTTGTCTTTCTCCACACAAACATTTACTAGAAAAAACCCTTTGATGTCAACGAGAAAACAAAGTAATGTCAATGCCATAAAAATATAAAATGACATAATTGTGTGCATAATTATTCAGGTCAGTATTTAGTAGATGCACCTTGGGCTGCAATCACAGCACTGACTCTCAATCCTTTTGTACATTTGTGCGCTGCAATTTTGCTTCATTCTTCTTTGCAAAACTGCTCCGGTTCTGTCAGGATGTGCGGATACCAGGCATGAACAGCCCTTTTCAAGTTCAGCCACAAATTCTCTATGGGATTTAGGTCTGGGCTTTGACTCAACCACTCCAGAACCTCCACCTGGTTCTTCACCATTCCTGTGTCGCTTTTGCAGGATGCTTCGGATCATGGTCTGGCTGAAAAAATAGATAACCTCCCAAGCCGTAGTTCTCTTGCAGACTGAAAAAGATGTCAGTGTATTTAGCAGCATTCATTCTCTATCTTTACAAGCCTTCCAGGCCTGCTGCTGAGAAACATCCCCTCAGCATGATGCTGCCACCACCATGCTTCACAGTGGTTTGTTTGGTTTCCGCCAAACATAACGTCTTGTCTGATGGCCAAAATGCTCAATTTGGTCTCATCAGACCAAAGAATCTTCTTCCACTCGATCAAGGAGTCTTCCACGTGCCTTTTGGCGAACTAGTCGAGCTCTAATACGTATTTTCTTCTTCTGCTACATGCACAGTCTCTCCCATTTTAGCAGCTGACGCTTGCAACTCCTCCAAAGTAGTCGTAGGGGTCTTGGTCTTCCTACTTGCATGGTCACTCAGTGATTGGGGGCGACCCGATCTAGGCAGATTCACACGTGTGCCATATTCCTTCCATTTCTTGATGATTGATTTCACCAAACCCTGGGGGATGTTCAATGCCTTGGAATTCATGTTGTATCCATCCCCTGACAACCCTTTCTCTGAGTTGCATGGAGTGTTCCTCCGTCTTCATGGTGAAATAGTAGCCAGGAAAACCGTTTAACCCGTGTCTGGACCCTCCATAGGCTGGCGTTTTATCACTTGGGACACACCCACACCACTCAGGTTCATTTCACTTATTGTGAGACTATTGGCACTAATTGGATGGACCTCTATTGAATTCGACCATTCAATTTAAAAGGGGCTGAATAATTATGCAAACAATTCCCTTATTAAAAATTTAAAAAAACACAGCGACAATTAAAAAACAGCTGTAATTTTACACGAATGAAGTCAAACTATTAAGAAAAAAATGACAAATAGTTGTAATTTTACGAGAATATAATAGGACGAAAAATAATGCCATTTAATAAAGTTGACCATTAAAGAATAAAGACGTTAAGTTGTAAATTTACAAAACGACAAAGTTGACATTTCTGGAGAATTACGTTGCGGAAAAAGTTATGATGTTACAAAAATAAAGTCAAAATATGATGGGAACGAAGAGATAATTACGGGAAGAAAATTTACAAGAAGCAAATGTGAAAATAACAAATAAAAGCTGAAATGGAAACATCTGTAATTTTGCAAGAATAAAGTCAAAATATTCAGAGAAAAAAAGTTCCAATTTTACAAGAAAAAGTAATGTGAATAGAGTTGTAATATTAAAGATAACATCTGATTTTGTTATTATTTAAAACAAACAAAACAAAAAACTTTTTGAGAATACTAGGTTGGGGGAAATGTCATAATATTATGAGAAAAAGATCCCTCTGTTCTAAAACAGATTAGTGACGGCTTTGAGAATGTAAAACTCGGCGGGCCTTAAACCTGTCTCTTGTGACGAGATTAACCCCCGCTGCCCATCGCCCTCCCTGAGCGGACGCGATTGGACGGCGGTGAGAGACGGACAGGTGTCGGGCCGCAGACGCAAACCTTCTCCCTCGCTGCATGTCACTAATCTCTTCTGATTGGTGTGTGTGTGTGTGTGTTGGGAAGGGGGGGGCTTTGCCTCCTGCTGATTGTTTGGACCAATTTTCAAGCTCCTAAATGGATTGTCCCGCGTGATTAGTGGAGCCAAGTGGGCAGTTTTATCAGCGTGTGTGGCCGCCGTCCTCTCATACACAATTGTTACAACTCTTTAATCCCTTTAAATATTTTTTTAAGTCTCTGCTTAACGTTACTTCAGCATGAATGTTTTTGGAACAACCAAGAAAAGTCTCTGATGAGAACAACATAATAAACTTATGTGATGTCTGATTGGTCGCATCCCTGGAGAGCTTTGTCAACAGCTGCCAGTGTATTGGGTGTGTGTGCGTGTGTGTGTGTGTGTGAGACAATGAAAGGGAATGAGCGTGTCACTAATACTCACGTATGGACCTCAGGCTGCTCCATGAAGCGCTCCACGCTGGCAAAACACAAACACAAAGGTGATGATTTCTAGCAACATCACACATTTGTTAGAAGGCTAAAGGGACCCTTACATCATTTATCAACTTTGCTATAATACAGTGAGGGGGGAAAAGTATTTGAACCCCAGCTGATTTAGTAAGTTTGCCTACTAACAAAAAAATTATCAGTCTATACTTTCAATGGTAGGCTTATTTGAACACTGAGAGACAACAATGACCAAAAAATCCAGAAAAATGCGTTTCAAAAAGAGTTATAAATTAATTTGCATTTCCATGAAATAAATAAGTATTTGATCCCTATCCATCAGCAGATCTCTAGATCCCAGGTGGATCTTTCACAAGTAACGAGCTGACATTGGCAGCCCTCTCAGCTCGTTACCTGTATAAAAGAGACCTGTCCACAGAAACAATCAATCAATCCAGATGCCAAACTCTGCACCATGGCCAAGACCAAAGAGCTTTCCAAGGATGTCAGGGACAAGATTGTGGACTTACACAATGCTGGAATGGACTACAGGACCATCCCCATTTGGTGACAACAGTTGGTGCAATTATTCGCAAATGGAAGAAACATAAATTAAGGGAGGATGGATGGGGCCATGTACCGTCAAGTGTTGGGTGAGATGGGTCGTGGTTGGGTATTCCAGCATGACACAGCCAACGCAACAAAAGATTGGCTTAAGAAGAAGCATATTAAGGTCATGGAGTGGCCTAGTCAGTCTCCAGACCTTAATCCCATAGAAAATCTGTGGAGGGAGCTGAAGGTTGGAGTTGCCAAACATCAGCCACAAAACAGTAATTGGAGACTTGGAGAGGATCTGCAAAGAGGAGTGGGCCAAAACCCCCTGAGATGTGTGCAAACCTTGTGGCCAACTACAAGAAAGGGCTGACCTCTGTGATTGCCTACAAAGGTTTTGCCCCCAAGTACTGAAGCACCTTTTTCAAAGGGATTAAATACTTATTTCCTTTATGGAAATGCAAATGAATTTATAACTCTTTTTGAAACGCATTTTTCTGGATTTTTTTGTTCATTGTTGTCTCTCAGTGTTCAAATAAACCTACCATTGAAATTATAGACTGATCATTTCTTTGTTAGTGGCCAACCTTCAAAATCAGCTGGGGTTCAAATTGTTTTTTCCCTCACTGTATTTTACATATTGTTTGGAATTATGCTCTACGTTTTTGAAAGCAAAGGGTAAATTCTTGAGAATGACATTTATGGTTCACGGTGCCAGCCGTGACAGGTTACATCTCAATCAGGAAGTGACGTCATTGGGGTGACACCTGACAGCGAAAGCGGAGTAAACAAACACTGCTCCAGGTCGTTGGTGGATTTGGTTTTTCATCAAAATAGTAGTTATGCCAAAATGTTGTGTTGCTGCTGGATGTTCATGTTGATGATGTTCCATGTGACACTGAACATTTGTTTTCTTTTTTTTAAACATGGAAGGTTTATGACAACAACAGACAAACCAAGTGCGGAGAACGAGCGAGAGACGGATGCCCAACTCGAGTTCTGTTCTTTGCAGTCATCACTTCATTGTTGACCGCCATGAAGGAACATCTTTGCAAGAAGTATTTGGCTTGAAAGTAAAGAAAAAGGATGCTATTCCACCAGTGCACAGGGAAAAAACAACAACCGACTATTACATCAAAGTTGGCAGTAAGTCACGTCTTGTTTACATAATGTCTTCTAAACACTATTCCACCATAGCGACAAGCCTGCAAAGCATAATTCATGTTGCGTAAACATCTTTCACAGAGATAGGTTTACCGTGTGCGTGTGTGTGTGTGTGTGTGGGGGGGGGGGGGGGGGTAAATAGACAATTAAAAGGCTGTAACAACCCCTTTATCATATCTTAATGTCCTTGAGGTTTACTAACACATCACTCAAAGCTTGGCTAGAATGACTGTAAACATCATAGGCTGCCATGTTGGTTTAACTGAGTGATATCACCCCGACGACGTCACTTGAGGAAATGAGGCTGAAGTGCGAGCGCTACCTCATGATGGCCCGCGCCATCAACTGTAAATGGCATTTTTGCTCATTTTCCATTCACTTTCAAAAATGTAGAACATAATTTCCAACTAAATGCATGATATTTTGTTTATTTATTTTGTCACACATGCATGCAAGTGTGCGTGTGTGTGTGAGAGAGATTGGGAATGATTGAGACATGTGATGTAAACGCGAGGAGACAAGGTGAGAACAAACAGGAAATAGACTAACACGAATGCACATTGACACCACACACACGCGTGCGTCTGTCAATCTGCCGCCGTCTTGACTCGCTGACGACACAAATGGCCGCTCCATCTGCTGTCAAATGTTTCGGAGACCACTTGAGCACGTGGAGAACAAAGAGTTGGTTTCAGGAAAAGTTAGGACAGTGTAACCTATGAATAACAGGGTACAGGGTGTCCCTTAAAGGGTCCCTGACATGATTCATTAACGTTGCTTAAATATGTCAAGTATTGTTTGTAATTATGTTCTACATGTTTCCATTTTTGAAAGCGAAAAGTAATTCTAACAAAGACTTGAGTGATGTGTCAATGGTTTTCGAGGAGGAATAAACGTTTGGAGATGAAATAGAGAACTTTTAGAACATGGACTTAAGCTTGAAAACATGGAGATGAAGATTGATCACCTTCAAAACTCAGGATGGTAAGAGGGAGAGTAGTGAGTTGCTTATTTCAATCACTGTTTTAAACCGGCTTCTTTATGAGCGTAAAGTTGTCGTTACAGCCGTTACAGGATACGTGTTTGTAGCCGCCCCTGGCACAGTGAACATACAGCTGTGAAGTAATGTTTATGTAGCATGCTTGTCGCTCCCATGGGATAGTGTTTAAAACACACACTGTGTAAACAAGACATGGCTTACTCTGTTCTGTGCCAACTTTGATGTAGTGGCCATTTGTCCTTGTTTTGTGCACTTGTGGAATAGCATTCTTTTTCAAAATGCTTTTATACCGTACTTCCAAGCCAGATACTTTTTGTAAATGTGTTCTTTCATAGCAATCATCAGTCAAATGATCACTGCAATAAACAGAACTTGAGGTGGGCTTCCATCTAGCGCTCGTTCTCTGCATTTGCTTTGTCCGTTGTTGCTGTTAACCGTCCTCTTTTGGGAAAGACGACAAACTTGCAGCATCACTCCCGATATTGTGAACATCCGGCATTACCTTACTCCGCTTTAGCTCGGAGGTGTCCCTCCGATGACGTCACTTCCGGAAATGAGGCGAATGAACAGGAAGAGATAGATGGTCACAGCTGGCAATGCAATTTTTAAGAATTGCTTTCAAAAATGGAACAATGTGGATTGTTTTTAAGCAAAGTCGATGCATCAGGTCAAGAATCCTATACTGGGTATAAAATAAAAGTGTCATTCTTACAGTACTGTATTTTCAGATGTGTAAACGGGCACATCATATCCTCAAGCAGAGGACACCAACCACCGGGCAACACATTTAGGCATGAATAACTACATCTATTTTTATGAAAAAGGAAACCGATTTTGGTTATTTGGGCCATTACAAATACAATTTAAACAGTCATATTATTAAGACAGGAACATTTACAAAGATTATTTTAAAAGAAAGTTAAAATATTAGGAAATTTTTAAAAAAAAAACAGCAAAAATGGGTGTGGATGGGGTCCACTTGTTCTGTTGTGTGTGTGCGTGTGTGTGTGCCCAGTGTGAGTGCAATGAAATAATGGAGGCAGACAGTTGGAGATATGTTTTGTGTTGTTGTGGAAATAGTCTTTGTGAGCGCCAGCCACGCTAAGAAATAATTGCAATTTTAATGAAAGAAGACAGAGTGACATGTGATGCTTTTCAAAACATCTTTTAGTGTGTGTGTGTGGATACACACCTCTCCTTCAGGATGAACAAGGCTCCCAGCTGGACCAGAACAGTGGAGGCGAAAACAGCCAGTACCTCCAGTCTGTCAAACCTGGACAGAAGTGGGACACACGGTCAAGCGTGAGACTAAACTCCGCCCACTGCGCTCTGCATGCAGATGCATAAACGCACGCACGAGCACCAGGCTGCAACTGTTGGCGACCCTGTGACCTCTCCATCCATCTGCTGCCTCAGCGGGCCGCACCCTGAACCCGGCAACCGGCGAGGGAACCAACCACATCATATTCATAACAGGTGTCATCTGATTTTTTTTGGTAGAGAACCTTTGGTTCGGGACAGAGATGATTTCCCACATGGTACACATTAAATGGGACGGACAGGAAGCGACCAGTCTTGGACTAAGGATAGTGCCAAGGAGAAGCCAGAGCTGGAAAATTCTCCTCTTTGGGAACACTTGGCCTTCTGGGTAGTCTTACAAAGACCTTACAACAAATATAATAGTCATTCATAGTGACCGTAAATTATTTTCTTATGTTCATTTGACAATTTCACAGGATAAATGTCAGAATCTTCTTCTTTTCCTTTCGGCTTATCCCACCTTATCCCATCAGGGGTCGCCACAGCGAATCATTTTGTTATGTTTGATTCGCATGTTTGGATTTGGCAAAAGTTTCATGTCGGATGCCCTTCCTAACACAACCCTCTATATGAGGGACATGAGACGTATATATATTTGGGTATGACCAGGATGGACAGGATTAGGAATGAGCACATCAAGGAGGCAGCACATGTTAGAGGTTTTGGAGATAAAGTTAGAGAGGCCAGACTGAGATGGTTCGGACATGTCCAACTGCCTCCAGCTAACCCTGAAAACAAAAATAAAGCTGGAAGTTGTGAATTAGAAAATTGTTCAATTACTGTGTCCTTCAATGTCGTCTTGCCCAAAGTAGTTTTCCTTAATTTGAAATGATAAAAATGCTAGGATATGGCTATGATCTGTTTTGAAATGACAAAACTTGCGGCATGCTGATGCCATTGTCAAATGATGATGAATATGATCCTAGCCTCTGCATCGTTCTTCTTTTTGGTTGATTTCCTTTTCTCGTTGATGTGATGTTCAGTATTTTTGCAGGTCCTTGGTGTCTTCAACAACAAGCACTCTGGCCTCTGGTCCTCCATTTGACAGAATATTGTGAGTAAAAGCTTGTAATTTTACAAGAAAATATAATCATTTTTAAAGAAAATATTGCAATGGTTTACCCAAGGCAGAAGGAGAAAAAAGTTTCAAATTTACAAAAACAAATCTTTATTAACGCATTAATATGAGAAAAAGTACATCCGTCCATCCATTTTCTATGCCGCTTAACCTCATTAGGGTCGCGGGGATGCTGGAGCCTATCCCAGCAGACTTTGGGCAAGAGGCGGGGTACACCCTGGACTGGTCGCCAGCCAATTGCAGGGCAGACAAACTTTCACACTCACATTCACACTCTAATGGACAACTTAGAGTGGCCAATTAAGCTAACATGCATGTTTTTGAAATGTGGGAGGAAACCGGAGTACCCGTAGAAAACCGACGCATTCAATTTTATTTTTTTAATGATTTTTGAGAAAATATCGCAAACAGAGAAAAAAGTCTGAATATTAAAAAAAAAAAAGGAAAGTTGCAACATTACGAGAGTGACAATTCTACAAGACGAATGTATCAGAAAAAGTCATTTTCCAAGACAAAAAAAGAGAAATAAAAGATAAAGACAATAAAGTGGTCATACAATGAGAGAAGTCCTAATTTTGCTAGAAAAACATGAATATGAAAAACTGTTATTATGAGAAGTTGTATTTGTTTTGTTTTTTTGGAGAATTACCCGCCAGCACATGTTTCTTTATAAATATCCTTATTATATATTATTGAATTTGTGGATTTTTTATGCTGCAGTTGACAATTTTACAGGTCAAAGTCACCACTTCACTCCTATTTTGGATTCTTTTGGATAATTTTTTAATTATCTTTTGATGGCGACGTGTCAAATATGTTGAGTGTATACTTTACGCATTGCCCGTTTTCTTTAACACTGTGGTATTATGGTTACACCCCTACCTAATTATAACTGCCTCTGATATATACAACAGCTCAAAAAAATTAACTGAACACTTAAACAACACGGTGTAACTCCCGAGTCAATCACCGTCCACTTAGGATGCAACACTGACTGACTATCAACTTCACATGCTGTTGTGCAAATGGAGTAGACAACAGGTGGACATGATAGACACCCCCAAGAAAAGAGTGGTTCTGCAGGTGCAGATCATTCACATGATGCCAATTTCCCCGAGATTCCGCTTTTAACAGTAAATTCCGTTTTTATCGGCCAATTCTGCGATTCTGTTAATGCGGAAATCATAGAGCCCTATATGTGCCAGGGGGAGGGGGAGGTGCACTACCAGAGCCCTGCAAAATGACCTCCAGCAGGCCAGCAATGTGCATGTGTCTGCTCAAAAAAGGGTCAGAAACAGAGTCAATGAGGTGGTGTGAGGGCCCAACATCCACAGGTGGGGGTCGTGCTTACAGCCCAACACCGTGCAGAATGTTTGGCATTTGCCAGAGAACACCAAGATTGGCGCCTTGTGCTCTTCACAGATGAAACCAGGTTCACACTGAGCACATGTGACAGACGTGACAGAGTCTGGAGACGCCGTGGAGAACGTTCGGCTGCCTGCAACATCCTCCAGCATGACTGGTTTGGCGGTGGGTCAGTAATGGTGTGGGGTGGCATTTCTATGAGAAGTTGTAATTTCACAATATTGTATGTATTGAAGTTTATAGACTTTTTTTCCTTTTTTGTTTCCTTTTAAAAATAATTCTATTTGATTGAATCGACGGCTTCTTTATTGTTTAGTTGACAGTTTTACAGGATAAAAGTCTATTTTCGTGTAAAAGATTGTCATTTTACAATAAAAGTGCAATATTTTCTTAAAAAATATGAACGTTACAAGACACATGTCAGAAAAACAGGTTAAAAAATTACAAAAAAAAGCATTTATAAAGCCTTAACGAGGAAAAAGTTGAATCATTCCCTCGAGATTTTTACGACAAAAGTTTCCATTTTGTGCCACTCTTTTGTTTTGATTATTTTTGAGAGAATAATTCTGAAATAAGTCTGAAAGTTACCAAAAAATCTAAATTTTACAATACATTATTTACAACAGTAAATTTGTAACATTACAGGAGTCACAATATTAAGATGAAGTCACCTTATACGAGAAAAAGTGTGGAACAAAATCACAATTTAAAAGGAAAAATTCCTAATTTTACAAGAATAAAGTGCTCATATTATGTGATAAGGCACAATTTTACTAGAAAAATAATTGACAATGGAAAAAACTGTTCTTATGATAGGTTGTAATTTCACAAAATCTTATTTAGGAGAGAATTACCTGCCAGCAGTTTGCACTTTTTAATGTTTCTTTTTAAAAAGCATTGTAATATATTATTGAATTTGTGGATTTTTTTATGCTTTAGTTGACAATTTTAGAGTAAAAGGTCGGAAAGTTACAAGAAAAAGTCATCGTTTTACAAAAAAATATGGCAAGGTTAAAAGACCAAAATAAGAATATAAGAAAAAAGTTTAAAAATCACAAAAAAAGAAAAAAATCTTTGTAAAACCTTAATACAAGAAAAAGTTGTACCTTTAAAAAAGTAATTTTAAGTTGAAATTTTAAAGTTTAAATTATTGTTAAAAATTTATTTCATTTTTTTTTCAAAAACACTGCAAAGACAAAAAAGTCTGACGATTACAGATCAAATAGAATTTTACAAGATATGATTCACACAACCAGCGACCCTAATGAGGATAAGCGGTACAGAAAATGAATGAATGAATGATTCACACGAGTGGGGGGGTGCTAGTGAAGCTGAAACAGATTCCCATTTGATCAGCACCCTTCCACATCTCCAGGTTCACCCGTGCGCTGTTAACACACACACGTACATGTATGTAACATGCGCCCACTGTGTGTGTAGATGAACCGCACACACATACTGTACAGCATGAGGTGTGGTCCTGTAGGTCGGGGTTGTGAAGCATGCCATATGCCCCCGGGGCTGCACTCCGGACACCCCTGCTGTAGTGTTTGGCGATCGTGTTGGTCACTCACCCGAAAGAGTAGACCTGGCTGGGCTTCTTCATGCTCACCCAGGAACTGATCAGACATGTGATCAAACTAGCAGAGAGACAGAAGGATGATCAAGCAGAACATTACAATGATAGTTGATTATATTGTTGTAAAAATCCGTTTTCTTCTACTTCTGCTTTGTGTTTTTTCTTCGCTTTCTTTTTTAATCTTTCTCATAATTATGACTTTATATTTTAACCTCAACCTAATTTTCCAAAAATTACAACTTCATTTTTTGTATTATGTTGTTTGTTTCTCATAATATCACAATTTAAAAACAAGAAAAACATCTTTAATAGTTCAACTCTGTGCTAGTAAAAGAACAATATTTTTCCTTATAATAATACAAGTTTATTCTGGTAAAACGGAGACTTGCTAGTATCTAGCCAGCATGGTGTGGCAAGGTGTCACTATGCCATAACGGGGGCGTCTTCTTCTTCTTCTTTTCCTTTCCGTTTATCCCTTTAGAGGTCGCCACAGCGAATCAATTGCCCCCTGTCTTCTGTATCCTCTATTCTCGCGCTCGCTCACTACATCCATGTGCTCTTTCACTACATCCAAAAACCTCCTAATGGCCTCCTCTTGACATGTCCGAACCATCTTAGTCTGGCCTCTCTGACTTTATCTCCAAAACCTTTCACATGTGCTGTCCCTCTGATGTGCTCATTCCTGATCCTGTCCATCCTGGTCACACCCAAAGAGAACCTCAGCATCTTTATCTCTTCTACCTCCAGTTCTGCCTCCTGTCTTTTCCTCAGCGGCACTGTCTCTAAACCAAACAACATGGCTGGTCTCACCACAGTTTTGTACACCTTTCCTTTCATTTTAGCTGAAACTCTTCTATTACACCAGACACTTTTCTCCACCTATTCCAGCTTCTTCGCCTCTTTTCCACACTCTCCATTGCTCTGGACTGTTGACTCTAAGTACTTGAAATTCTCCACCTTCTTTATCTCTTCTACCTGTAACCTCACTCTTCCACTTAAGAGTCCCTCTCATTTACACACATGTACTTCGTCTTGCTGCTGCTAACCTTCGTTCCTCTCCTTTGGAGTTCCACTCCTCTGTCACACCTGCAGCACACCTCACTACCGTCTTACAGTCCTCGTACATGTCCTGCACCGCTCTAACATACTTCTCTGCCACTCCTGACTTCCTCTTACTATACCACAGTTCTTCTCTGGGCACCCTGTCATAAGCTTTCTCCAGATCTACAAAAACACAATGCAGCTCCCTCTGACCTTCCTTGTACTTCTCCATCAACATCCTCAAAGCAAATACTGCATCTGTTGTACTCTTTTTTGCCATGAAACCGTACTGCTGCTCACGTGTGCCCTTAGTCTAGCTTCAACTACTCTTTCCCATAACTTCATTGTATGGCTCATTAGCTTTATTCCTCTGTAGTTGCCACAACTCTGCACATCTCCCTTGTTAATAGCTGTAGTTGTCTAGTCATCTGGAAACACCTCCTGACCACCCATAGCTTGTTTCAACTCCATCATGTTACACCGTCTACACAAGATGTAGACTACAAGTGTGCTCCTACCACCACTCTTATAGGTCACCCTATGTTCCTGTCTCTTCTGGAAGAACGTATTCACTACAGCCATTTCCATCCTTTTTGCAAAGCCGAGCACCATCTGTCCTCTGATGTTCCTCTCCTGGATACCAAACCTGCCCGTTACGTCCTCATCATCTCTGTTTCCTGCACCATCATGTCCATTGAAGTCTGCACCAATGACAAGTCTCTCATAACTAATGTTAATGAAAATAGCAATAATAACAACAACAATGTAGCTTGGTTGATATGCAGGTCACATTATGTAAATGAAGTGTTGTTGGCGCTTTTTGGAGGTTTTTTCAGGAGGCTTTATAGGTGCGTCCCGTTATGTGCATCCTGGGCAGCATGATTCAGGAATTAGATCGCATCAAGCTTGACATTAAAGAAACAATTGTGCATCCCTCCATGAAAATGTACTAAAAGCCCAATCGCATCCTTTACTGTCTGTGTCAGCACGACGGGAGGTTGTACGTCAAGGGAAGCGGGAGGGGTTTTTGTAGGGGGAGGTGTGAGCTGGCCTGGGTGCAGAAAAGCATCAAGCGGGCTGCAAGAGACCGCAGAGGTCATGGGGAGTTCACGTCTCCTTCCGGCGATCTTTAATTCATCATCATCATCAACTCAAACTTCATTTTTCATGAGTCAAAGGGAGCTGAGGCAAACAGCTGACTGCACTGAATGCACGCCCAAGTGTGTTGTGAGGAGGGAGCACGCTCACCTGAAGAGGTCAAAGATGGTCAGGTAGGTGTAGGCCGTCAGCGCTGCAAGCATAAAACAGAAGAATGTGTGTTAACATACGACTGCGTGTTTATTGACAACTTCAAACTGGCGGCCATTCATGCCGCTACAGCCAATCAGTGCGCTTGTGGAAAATGTCCCAGAGCCAGTCAGGAAGTGACCACCTGTCTGTCTGTCCTGCTACCCAGCTTCCTGCTCGTCTGTCCTAATGCCAGCTTGCAGTAATCAGGCGGTGCGATGGGGGATGAGGAGAGCAGATTAGAGCGGCTTTGTGCTGAGAGGAACATTTTGTTTCCCCAGCGCTGCCGTCCATGTTGGCCAACCTGACTGCGTGTAATCCTGACAGAGCAGCCCACGGCGAGACCCGCTGAGACGCGCAGGGCAGGCGGAGAGACGGGCGGGACGATTGAGACAGAGTGACACGTGGATGGGGCGGGGACAAGCTTCCGAGCAGGAGGACAGATGGAGGAGACCAGACGTAGATACAGTAGATAGAAACAAATATGGAAACAGACACATATAAGAGGGTAGAATAAAGTAGATAGAGAGATACACAGTTTGCTGGATGACTTCAACATTTCCTAACATTGTGAAGGTAAACTTCCATTTTGGGTGTCCCTAAAGTCTGGACAAAAACCACAGAGTACATATTACAAATTGATTACCATACCTTGGGTTTTGTGATACTTTTTTTTTTATTGTAAAGAGACTTTGTGGACAGCCTGCACACTTATTTTTTAAATAATTTTAATAAATAACAAAAAATAAATCACTATTCTTTTACATTTAATGTATTAATGATATTGTATTTGATCTACATTAAGTACATAATATATATATATTTAAATGTATGATTTGTTTGCAAAACGATTGTTCTCTAAATTATTTTTTAAACTATATTCATTAGATATGATATTTTATATACTGCAAATATATTTTCTTTTCTTAAAAAATATTAATTATTCTATTTTATGTATTTTAACTAAGGGTGTAACGGTTCATTGAACGGTTATTGGTTTTGCATGTTTAGGTCAGTCCACTTGCGTACCGTTTCGGTTATATTTTATGATATTTTTCTCAATAAATGTTTTACTAGAGTGATCTAAGCGCTCCGCGTGGAGCAAAGGTCCAGGCCGAGTTTCCGCACGGACGCCTCTAAGTGTCGGACACTACTGACTGATGGGGAGGAACGCTAGCAGCTCAATCATAGCAAATGGCAGCGAGAAGGCTGAGCTGGAAGACCCTCCCATCTCACCACGCTCTCCTGTTTGGGAACACTTTGGTTTTGTGTTAAAATTACAGACGGACAAGGCAAGTGAATAAAACCAAAGGTGTGTGTCGACATTGTTCCACGGAGATTGGCTTTGCTGCAGGAAACACGTCTAACATGTTGGCACACTTAAAACGCTATCATCTGGCAGTGAATGTTACAAGAAAGAAAAGCAGCTTAGTGCAAACACTGATAGCTTCTGCTCACTACCTCTGTTGCTAGTGAGTGGGTTTCTCCACGGCTGGAGGTATTGTCCCTGCAACCTCTGTACACTGTACTTTCTGCACTAAATGTGGATTCGTTGTTTTTAGCCAAAAACTTGAATAGTTACATTTGTCATACTGATGCTGTTGCTGCTAAGTGTTCAAAGTTTACAGTTTTAACTCGTTAATTTATTTTTTTAAACATATTTTTAATTTTTTGAAATGAAACAGTTTTTTTTGTTATTATTTTTCTATTTTAAAAAGTGAGTTATTTGAAAAATCACAGAAATTAGTCACTTTTATTTAGTTAAAAAAACATACATTGTTTGTATTTTTTAAATGAAAGCATTTGAAGTCAGTTATGTACCAAAAATTAACCGACCCGAGCACTTCAAGAAACTGAACCGGGCCGAAATTATATTTTAGTGTGCCGTTACTCCCCTAGTTATAACATATTAAAAATTATAATTACTGTATATTAACAACGTATTCATTCATAACCCTCTGAGGGTCATGGAGGTATCGTGGACTTCAGGCGGAATTTGGACTGGTCGCCAGCCAATGGCAGGGCACATATAGACAAACAACTTTTCACACTCTTAGTCATACCTATGGACAGTTTTAGCATTAACAATTACGTTATTAATTATATATTATAATGTATTGTCTTTATAAATAAGTACAAATAATTAATTACTGTTCCGATTAGTAAAATGTATGTAGAAAAAAAAGAAAAAAAAGGGGAAAAAAATGCATCTATCTTATATGACCAGACTTTCGGGCACCTTGTGGAAAACAGAATGAAATACAGGGTATATGATCTTTGTCATTTTTTTGCGTTTTTTTAGTACGGTAATCCTCGTTTATCGCGGTTCCAGACCCAACTGTCAAAAGGGAAATAAAAGCAAGGATTCCTTATATACTGCAATTGACTGGTGACCAGTCCAGGGTGTACCGCGCCTCCTGCCCGAAGTCAGCTGAGATAGGCTCCAGCATACCTGCGATATATTCATATAAATGGAATGTTTTTGTAGTTAGAGCATAGAAAACCTATTTACAACCTTCTAAACACAGTTTTTAACATTATTCTCTAGACATGAAATAACACCCCTACAGTCACCTTTACAATCATACTAGCCAATATAGAAGACAAAAGAAGAATAAATAAGCCATTTAAGACACAATAAGATAATCGCCTGTGTGTGTTACTGTATATGTCTTCCCCTCTGGGACCTGAGTCAGGGGCGGACAAGAAGTGATGTCAAGATGTCAAAGTTCAGTTTCAGGTTTCCGTGGTATATTTTCATTTCAGCTCTTTCTATCATTTTGATGCTTGAAACTGCTCAATTTCAGCAATAATTATGTACAAACTAAAATGTTTTTTTTTGTTATAGGCGTATTCAACTACAAAACAGCATGATTTAGTGACGCCGCAAACGCACTGCTCAAAAAAGCAAGCAAATCCAATTTTTTGGTTTAGCACTTTTTTACTTCATTTATACAGACATGAAATAACACACCTATAGTCACCTTTACACTCCTATTACCCAATACAGTAAACATAACAAGAGAAAATAAGACATAGGACACAGAAAATCTGTTTAAAACATTTTAAATGCACCTTTTAACATTATGAGAGCCGTCTATGGACATGAAATAACACCCCAATAGTCAACTTTGGACTACTATTACCCAATACAGTAGACATTATAAGAGAAAATAAGACATAGGACACAGAAAACCTGTTTATCCTTCTAAATACACTTCTTAACAGCATTAGAGCCCTCTAGCCATGAAATAACACCCTGTAGTCACATTTACACTCCTATTACTATTACACATTAGAGAAACTATGACATTAGAAACAGAAAACCTGTTTTGTTATCCTTCTAAATACACCTCTTAACATAACGAGGGCCTTATGTTGACATGAAACAACACCCATATAGTCACCTTTACACTCCGATTACTCAATATAGACATAGGAGAAAATAAGACATTTTAAAAAATGGTTGTAAACCTTCTAAATACACTTTTTACCATTATTAGAGACCTCTAGACATTAAATAACACCCCTATAGTCACTTTTACACTCCTATTACCCAATATACTAGACATAATAAGAGAAAATAAAACATAACATAGACTCACGTGTTAGTGATGGGAGAGTTCCTTGTTGTTTCTTTTTGTACTTCTTGTGATGATTAACAATTACACCTACTGACCAGTCTAGATTACTGTATATCAATCCTTCAATGCGAGTTTTCCTGAATGTCTTCTCTCGATGTATTGTTATTATTGTGTACGTAGCGTTGGTTTCAAAAATGAATAAATGATCCCCGTTTCATGGTTAACACCTATTATTAGTAAAAAATAAATAAATAAATAAAAATGCATAATGAAGCAAATTGTACTCATTCTTGACCTAAATGAAGCATTTTAAATCATAACAATGATTAAATGACGTAATGAAATGAAGTGAAATATAAATACAAGGCAGAATAAGTATTGAAATTGTGATTGTGGTTGTTTTCATTGGGCAATAGCGGTTGGTGTTCAGTGAGACAGGCAGTGAAAAGACCTCACTAAGGTTTCCTAGGGAAACACATTTACTGTGGCATTGATCAGGCAGGAGTTTTACTTACGTCTTACATGGCTTACTTATTATTTTATTCTGTCTACTACATATTGGGTAATACCAGTGTAAAGCCATTTAAAGCCACAAGGAAATATGCTGGAAGTACGCTATCCAGAAAAAAACAACATGGAACTGCTAATGTTATCCTATTTGTGTCTAATATGTGTTATTTTTTGTTATTAAGTTGACTATATTGAAAAATAAAAGTTTAA
Source organism: Oostethus manadensis (assembly GCA_024372805.1). Taxonomy (NCBI): domain Eukaryota; kingdom Metazoa; phylum Chordata; class Actinopteri; order Syngnathiformes; family Syngnathidae; genus Oostethus; species Oostethus manadensis. The sequence continues at coordinate 23,665 of QODF01000285.1, read as the reverse complement.
AGGCAACTATAGGGGTGTTATTTATGTCTAGAGGGTTCTAATAATGTTAAAACCAATATTTAGAAGGTCATAGACAAGTTTTCTCTGTCCTTTTTGACTTATTTTCCCTTATTATGACAACTATATTGATAATAGAAGTGTGAAGGTGATTATAAGGGTGTTTTTCATGTCTAAAGGGCTCTAATAATGTTAAAACTATGTCTTATTTTCTGTTATTAAGTTGACTATATTGAAAAATAAAAGTTTAAAGGCAACTATAGGGGTGTTATTCGTGTCTAGAGGGTTCTAATAATGTTAAAACCCATACTTAGAAGGTCATAAACAGATTTTCTGTGTCTTATTTGACTTATTTTCTTTAATTATGTCTACTATATTGGGTAATAGAAGTGTTAAGGTAACTATATGGGGTGTTATTTGGTAAATGGTCTCTCACTTGTATAGTGCTTTTGCACCTTTAAGGCACTCAAAGCATCAGGAGCAACTGGGGTATCAGTATCAGTATCTTGCCCAAAGATACATGATCACGGCAGGACAGAGCGCCGAACCAGGAACCTTCAGGTTGGGAGACGACTACTCTTACCAGTTGAGCCTTGCCACCCTTTTTCATATGTAGAGTGCTCTAATAATGTTAAAACCCATATTTAGAAGGTCATCAACAAGTTTTGTGTCTTATATTCTGTTATGTCTGCTGTATTGGGTAAAACATGACTGTAGAGGTGTTATTTCATGTCTAGAGGGCTCTAACAATGTTATAACGCAGATTTAGAAGAACATAAACAGGTTTGCTATGCTTAATGCCGTATTATTTCTGTTTATGTCTAGTTTGTTGGGTAATAGGATTGTAAAGGTGACTATAGGGGTGTTATTTCACGACTAGGTACAGCTGTATTCAACCAGAAAAAAGCAATTGTTTATTAAACAACATTTACTTTGAAAAACCTTGATGCAGTGAATCTGTGAAAGACGTGATGCGGCGAGGAGAAACTGGCTCATGCAATGACTGCCGTATATTTGTATATAATAATGCAACCCAGTGAAATATGCACATGGATAAAGTGATGATGTCATCACACTGTACGCGTGAATGGCATCCACATCGTGTTACATGGATACATTTACACACACCCACGCACGCACACACAAAAATTCCTTGAAAAATCTCCTGCTTTCTAACAGTGACACCCAGAGGATTCCAAACAACACACACACACACCCACAGAGTGAAGAGTATTTGCTCACATGGAGTAAAAAATAAGACAAAGTAATAGTCGGACAACAATCAGGACGACAGGGAACAAAGACGAGCAGGAAGAGGGGAAGGAAGGAAGGCATGGATATATGGATGGGGAGGTGAGAAATATGAGCAGCGGGATGAATATTTAATGATGTGTGCTCATGAGCAGCCACACACACACATACACACACACACAATGAACTTTATGCCACTCGGCTGTGGGCGCCAATGTGGAGGTAACCTATACTACTAAACTATCTAAATACTTCTATGTATCCAAAGTGAGGCTCAGGTTTGTTTGTTTTTTATTGGCCCGTTGCACATTCTTAAAATGTGTTTAGAATTTTGCAAGAATAAAGTTCAAATATTAAGAGAAAAAAAGTTCAAACAAATATTAAGAGAAAGTTACAATCTAATAACAAAAAGTTGCAATTTTACAAGAATGATAACATATGAGGAAAAATAACTGTGTTTAATGCTTTATTGGCACGATGTTGAAATATTAAAGAAAACTGTTCTTAATAATTACCGTATTTTTTTGACTATACGATGCTACTTTTTTCCTACATTTTGAACCCTGCGGCTTATGACACGATGCAGCTAAAATATTGATTTTTTTTCATGATGGTGTTATTAGGGTCACATTTAAAGAAACAACAACTTAGGACTTCGGCATTATAAATCCTAATATTACGAAATTTAAAGTCCTAAATATATCAGAAAAAAACAAGCCAAGCTTCCATTTAGGCCACACGGTGGCTGAATGGGTAGCATGTTGGCCTCACAGTCAGGAGGTTCAGGAATTTGAATCTCCGTTGGGGATCTCTGTGTGGAGTTTGCATGTTCTCCCCGTGCGTGCGTGGGTTTTCTCCAGGTACTCCGGTTTCCTCCCACATTCCAAATCGTGCATGTTAGCTTAATTGGCAACTCTAAATTGTCCATTAGAGTGTGAATGTAAGTGTGAATGGTTGTATGTCTGCCCTGCGATTGACTCTCGCCTCTCGCCCAAAGACAGCTGGGATAGGCTCCAGCATACCCGTGACCCTAATGAGGATAAGCGGACGGATGGAAGCTTTAATTTATAATGAGACAGCAGAACAGAGCAGAGCGCCACAACCAGTTTAGTGTGGGCTAGCATCGTCTCACCGCTACGCTCTAATTCCCCGCCCCTCCACATACAACTCCCCGGTTCATAGCAGTCTCAGAAAATGCCTACAAAATGACGTTGTAACATTTATTCCTGTAAAGTTACGACTTTACTCTCATAATATGACAAATCTTTTCTCGTGACTATACAACGTTATTGGCGTCAATTTAATTCTCAAATTCTTAATTATTTGAATGCTTCATTTAATAGGCATTGCCCGAGACAACACAGGGAGCTTGTGTAACTCTTGACTCGGGTCAGAGGTTAAATTACAACTTTTTTTCTTGTAAAATTACAACTTTAAAGCTTGTCAATGTACTACTTTTATTTTAACTTGTTTAAATGTGAAACAAAAACTTGTTCCAACGTAATGCTTAAAACACTATCATTTCCCACAATGCACTAGGGTTTGGACATGGGCAGATGCCTCTAGATAGTTTTTGACGCGCTCGGGAAAAAAATGCAGCAGGAATGCACGATATATTGTATTTGTCACTATCTCATCAGGGAGATGAAAAGCAACATTGAGAGCGACAGAGAGACTGAAATTTTGCGTGACGGAAAAAGACGACTCCTCCGTGAATCACCACCTTACCGCGGTGGAGGGGTTTGAGTGTCCGAGTGATCCTAGGAGCTATGTTGTTGGGGGCTTTATGCCCCTGGTAGGGTCTCCCAAGGACAACAGGTTCTAGGTGACAACCCAGACTAAGAGTGATTCAGAAGACCCCTATGAAAAAAATCAAGAGGAGTGACCGCACCTCGCCCGGACGTGGGACACCGGGGCCTCACCCTGGAGCCAGGCCTGGGGGAGGGGCACGAAGGCGAGCGCCTGGTGGCCAGGTCTTCACCCGTGGGACCTGGCCGGGCCTAGCCCGAAGAAGCCACACGGGAACTCCCCCCCGCAGACCCACCACCTGTGGGGGCAAGCATAAGGGTCCGGTGCTGTGTGATTTGGGCAGTGGTCGAGGGCGGGTTTCCGGGCGACCTGGTCTTCGGCGGCCAAATCTGGTTCTTGGGACATGGAATGTCACTTCTCTGGTGGGGAAGGAGCCCGAGCTTGTGGAAGAGGCGGAGAGATTCCGATTAGATATAGTCGGACTCACCTCAACCCACAGTTTGGGCTCTGGAACCAAATTCCTTGAGAGGGGCTGGACCTTGTTCTTCTCTGGAGTTGCTGCAGGGGAGAGGCGGCGAGCTGGTGTGGGCTTATTATTAGCCCCCCGGCTTGGTGCCTCTGTGTTGGAGTCATCCCCAGTGAACGAGAGGGTTATTTCCCTACGCCTTAGGGCTGGGGAAAGGGTCCTGACTGTGGTTTGTGCGTATGCGCCGAACGGCAGTTCAGAGTACCCAGCCTTCTTGGAGTCTATCAGAGGGGTGCTGGAGAGCACCCCAGCTGGTGACTCCATAGTTCTACTGGGAGACTTCAACGCCCATGTGGGCAATGACAGTGTGACTTGGAGGGGCGTGGTTGGGAGGAACGGCCTCCCTGACCTGAACCCGTGCGGTGTGTTGTTGCTGGACTTCTGTGCGAATTACAGTTTGTCCATAACGAACACCATGTTCGAACATAAGGATGCCCATAAGTGCACTTGGCACCAGGACACCCTAGGTCGCAGGTCTATGATCGACTTTGTGGTCGTATCATCAGACCTGCGTCCGTATGTTCTGGACACGCGGGTGAAGAGAGGGGCTGAGCTGTCAACTGACCACCACCTGGTGATGAGTTGGATTAGATGGCGGGGAAGGATGCCGGACAGACCTGGTAGACCCAAACGCGTAGTGAGGGTGTGCTGGGAACGTCTGGCAGAATCTCCCGTTCGTCGAGTCTTCAACTCTCATCTCCGGCAGAGCTTCGCCTGCATCTCGAGGGAGGACCGGGATATTGAGTCCGAATGGGCCGTATTCCGTGCCTCTATTGCTGAGGCAGCCAGTTGTGGTTGCGGCCGCAAGGTGGTCGGTGCCAGTCGTGGTGGCAAGCCCCGAACCCGATGGTGGACACCGGGGGTTAGGGCTGCCGTCAAGCTGAAAAAGGAGTCCTATCGAGCATGGATGGCTTGCGGGACTCCCGAAGCAGCTGACAGGTACCGGCAGGCCAAGCGGCACGCGGCTTCGGCGGTGGTCGAGGCAAAAACTCGGGTGTGGGAGGAGTTCGGTGAGGCTATGGAGCACGACTTTCGGTCGGCCTCGAAGAGGTTCTGGCAAACCGTCCGACACCTCAGAAAGGGGAAGCAGCCCCCAGTTCACACTGTTTACAGTGCGGACGGGGGCTTGCTGACCACGACTGTGGATATAGTTGGTCGGTGGAAGGAATACTTCGAGGCCCTTCTCAATCCCACTGACATGCCTTCCATAGAGGAAGCAGAGTCTGAGGATACGTACGTGGACAGTTCTATCACCGTGGCTGAGGTAATTGGGGTAGTTAAATTACTCCCCAGTGGCAAGGCTCCGGGGGTAGACGAGTTCCGCTCTGAATTCCTCAAGGCTCTGGATGTTGAGGGACTGTGTTGTTTGACACGCCTCTACAACATTGCATGGAAGTTGGGAACAGTACCTCTGGACTGGAAGACCAGCAGCGGGTGCGGTTTATAATTAGGTGTGCTTTGTAGTCTGAAAAATATGGTACCTTACTGGCATGACAGTTGAAGATGGTAATGCCCCTTCATACAGGCTTTATTTAATCTGCAAAAAGAGCGCTGTGAGTAAGGAAGATGCATCCACCAATTTTGTATTCTGCTTAGTGTTGCGGTGGTATGCTGGAGCCCATACCAGCTGCAGATGCAAAATAAGATAATTTTAGCTGCTAATTTCTAGAAGACATGGAACAAGGAAGTGTGAGTCTCACTTACTCAGTTGAGAGTCATGTGTTCCACTACAGAAGGTGTCTTCATAAAACTCAGAATATCTGTCTTATTTCTAGTCAGCCTGTCCAATTTAAGGATTCCTCAATGCACAGCCATCAACATCATGTGATGTCATTTAGTCTTAGTAAAGTCATTACCAACTATCTGGGATTGATACATTTATCTACAAAATCATGTTGTCCATCTGACCCAAGAAGATACGCTTTGTGAGATTAAAAAGTAAAACCCCAATGAGGATAAGCGGCATAGAAAATGAATGAATGAAAGAAACGGTTAATTATCTTAACAAATTAAACCAATTATTTGGTTAAATGTTTTATTTTCTCTTGTATATTTATTATTGCTCTGTAACCAATCAAAAATGTTTTTTTTATTACTCAATTAATCAAAACCATTTTTGACAGAATACTCTGTCTAATATCAAAGTTTCAATTTTCACTCGGAGGCCCTGGCTGGAAAAAGGTTCTCTAAAGCATAATCGACCCTTTAGTTACTTCCTCTCAATAGTCATCATCTTGGTCATGTAGCGGCAGGGGAGGGACTAACTTGAAGTCATGCTCACCCGTCGTGGTAGAAAGTCGAGAACAGAGGAAAAAGGAGGTAAACATTGTGATGGTCATTGACTTGAGTCTGCGCCACACTCGCAACATTATACGGTGTACTTTTCCAAGTGTACTGGTGGAAGTATTCCAGTTGACACCCACTTTAAGCGTGAGAAAGAGTGTCCATTTCCAACATAGCCACACTGAGCTTCTAATTACTAATTTGACAAGTGTTTTTATAAACTTGTCAACTCTTGTCATCTCTTTCTCACACACAAACACACACACACACACAAACAATCAATCAGGAGATGGATGTGCTAACCACAGCAAATAACTGCTTAGTGTCACTGGTTCCAGTAAACAGTAAACTGAGACCACACACAACACCCGCGCACACACACACAGGGTCACAGTGTCACAGTGTCACGCGAGATTGTGTGCCAAACTAAAAGCTTCAATCGAACACTTCACCAACTTCTAACACCGTCCTCATCCTGTTTGACTTGCAATTCTCTGCCCAAATGCTGGGGGGCAGTGTCTCCCTGTAACCCAGCAACAACAGCTAAAATATTTAAAATCACTCAAATACATTAACTAAAAACGTAAAAGACATTTAACACATTGAGAAAACAACAAATACAGTGGAACCTAGACTTCCATCCATCCATCCATTTTCCACCGCTTATCCGGGTCCGGGTCGCAGGGGCAGCAGCTTCAGTAGGGAAGTCCAGACTTCCCGGTCCCCAGCGACCTCTTCCAGCTCCATCGGGAGGACACCAAGGCGTTCCCAGGCCAGCTGTGAGACATAGTCCCTCCAGCGTGTCCTAGGTCTTCC
>QODF01000285.1:0-14443 GCA_024372805.1 Oostethus manadensis | reverse complement strand
CCGACTATATCTAGTCGGAATCTCTCCGCCTCTTCCACAAGCTCGGGCTCCTTCCCCACCAGAGAAGTGACATTCCATGACCCAAGAACCAGATTTGGTCGCCGAAGACCAGGTCGCCCGGACACCCGCCCTCGACCACTGCCCAAATCACACAGCACCGGACCCTTATGCTTGCCCCTGCAGGTGGTGGGTCTGCGGGGGGGAGTTCCCGTGCAGCTTCTTCGGGCTAGGCCCGGCCAGGTCTCACGGGTGAAGACCTGACCAACCTCGACCCATGGAACCTCGACTTATGACTTATTATACACAAAATTCATAATGCAAATTGAGCTGTGAAGATATTTGTCCCATTGTACGAAAAAATATTCAAAATAAAAAAAGGAAAATTGAAAGTGCCGCCCAAAATTTTGAATTTACTGCACCACCATTCAATCTGTCCCCCACTGGGGCGGTAATGCACCAAAGTAATGGAGGCCAACACACATTCACAAGACCTTTCACTTGCAACAAAGGCACCCTGTTCTTTTTAATTATTCACACACACGCACACACACGCCATTATGAGTCCCCCTTATTGTTTCCTGGCTGACGTGCCAAGACTCCTGGCCAAGGACTGGTTGAAATCAGACCAGACCAATACACTAACAAAAAGTTAACAGGAAGTTTGCTGTTCATAGGGACGGCCCCCACAGCAAGCTTACCTGAGAGGTCACTTCAGAGGTCACTTGTACAAAACTAGACTTTGGCTGGTGGGTTGACCGTTCTAAGCACAGCTGGCATTCAAGTTGCTTGTATCTACTCGTTTTAATATCTAAGTGCCAGATGCGATGGAGGCTACGCAAAAAAAATGAAAAATAATTTGCGAGTGCACCTGAACGCCTCACTGCGCAAAGAGTATGAAGCCGAAAGGAGACCAAGCGTGAAGTTGTTTATTGCTGCGTGTGCATCATGTGGACAAATAGTGTAAGTATGTTTGATGATTATTTTGTTCATTAAGAGTGTTTAATTTTGAATATTTCATTTATGATGGTGTTCCAATCCTTGCACGGCGCAGCAGGGAAAACCTTTCACTATAAGCGGGGATTCCCGCAAAATGAGGCTATATCGTTGGTTGCGTGTATTTCTTTTTGTTGGCTATACTGCTTTATCATAATAAAGCATAATAAAGCCTTGAGCCACAACGACGCTCCTCGTCAGCCCGTGCTAGCACCGTTTCTACATAAACGTTAAATTTAAATGTACACCGTGGAGCAGAACACACACACACACAGAGACAGAGATAGCGGGTGTAATGGTCAGAAGTCAACCCAACGAGGAGGAGGCGGTGTCGATACTGAAGCTTCCATTTCAGAGCAAAAGCAGCGTCTCGTATCTCCACGGGGGATTTCGAGGCAGCTGGTGGAGACATGTTAAACCAAACACCGATATCAAATCAATGAAACACGATCAGGACCAAAGTGCACACCATAAGTCCTGGCATGTGGAAAGGAGGAAGAAATGTGGATGTGTCGTTTTATTCACAAAGCTTTCCAACAACAAAAGTGCTGCTGAGTCGTAGTGAAAGACCCTACCGTCAGTACGCTTTTAGGGTCACGGTTTGGTTCTTTTCGACTACAAAATGGCACTTTTAGTGTTTTTCTTTTAACTAGGGGTGCTTACAAGACAATTGGGTCCACACACACAGACAAAGAGACTGCATGACTGACAAGAGGTCTCACTCTGTTGTTTTAAGGAACTCTGTTGTTCTGTGAAGCATCTAGGTGCCAAATAAACTCACCTGCTCGCTTGGACGAGGGAGACGAGGAAAACAGACATGGTACTATTAATTTGTTTATTTATTTGGTATTACCAGAGGCGGGAGTAAGTCAAGTCGAGTCACTGCTTTTCGTCTGCAAGTTGTGTCAAGTCATACATGTTTTAATTAGGCCAGTTTTACAGATTCAAATTTTAAAAACAAGAATTATAATCTTTTAGACTTTTTTTTTTTATTACATATTTGACAACAAACAATTGGGCCAAACAAGCTGAGTTTAAAAAACAAAAACAAAACAAATAAAATAAATAATAAACACTACACTTAGTTGTCCTAATAACTTAGGATTTCGAGGTTAAAAGTAGTAATATTACGAGATTTAAAGTGGTAAATTTACAATAATAAGTCGTAATTTTACGGGGAAAATCATAATATTACGAGATTAAAAGTGATAATTTTACGTGTCATTGTGTCATACGTGTTTGAGGAAACTAGAACATAGTTCTTCAGTGGGGAGAACTTTCCTCTGGCTTCAGACAAGCTTTTATTTGTAACGGGTGGTAAAACAGAGCAGATGGCCAAAACCAGGTTAGCATCATTCCACCGCTATCCTCTAGTACCCCGCCCCTCCACACACAGCTCTTCGGTTCTATAGCGGTCTCAGGCAATGCTTATAAAATGAAATTTCGACTTTTATTCCCATAAAGTCACGTTTTTACTATCTTAGTACTTTTCTCTCGCATATACAACACTATTGTCGTGAATTGATGATTTATTTCTCAAAATCTTGATAATTTTAATGCTTTATTTAACAGGCATTGCCAGAGACAGCTATAAAAACAGGGCACTTGTGTGACCTTTGACCTGGGTCAAAAGTTACATTATGACTTTTTTCCCCAACTTATTTTAAAAGGCCGGACTGCTATGTGAGGAGAACAACACAACTTCAGGTGTAACTGAGACTCTTCAACAGGAAGAGGATGAATAAAAACAAGCAACTTTTCTGTTATGTTTGAGCTGTTTTACTGCCTTGTTACGGGCACTGTTTGGAAACCAGGTATATAAACAAACATTCACAAAATCTTTCCGACTTATCCATGTTGTGTTCTGCCAGAATGCGCCAAAGTGAGCACATGCGTAAAATGTAGCCGAAAGCCGACTTGTTAAAATACAGTCACACAGGTATATTTGGGATATTTGAAAAAATAGAACCAAACGTTAAACCAAAAACAAGTCATTTCAAGTCAATTAGCTCAAGTCCGAGTCAAGAACATCAAGTCAAAGTCAAGTCGAGTCTTTTTGGAACATTTGTCACGCAAGTCCCAAGTCCTAAAAATCGCGACTCGATTCTGACTCGAGTCAAGTCATGTGAATCTAGTCTCCCATCTCTGATTATTAAACATTTTCTTCTGAACGAGATATCTTGTCCCAAATTAAACTTGCAAGATCTTGTGACAGCCCTACTTTCAACATTTGCATGTTTTTATGTTTCTATTTGTGTCTTTTGTCAGTACCTTGTACCTTCCTGGGGACAACTGGGAACAAAAAGGTGCTACAAGATGGCATATAACCTGTCATATCATCTGAATTCGATGCAGAGCTTTATTAATATGCACAAAGCATGATACATAAAGATACAAAGAGCTTAAAAATTATTCTCCAATAAACTACATTATCAATTTCCACCATTGCTACATTTTCTATGTCAAATCCGGACATTTATTCTCATCAAAATTACATTTGATTCTCACAATGTCATAACATTCATTGTATAAAATGGCAATCATTTCTTGTCAAATTCTTATTTCCTTTGGAAGGTTCAACTTTTTTCTCAAAAAGTAATCCCTTGTATATGGCAATTAATTAGTTCTAGACCCGAGCGTGATAAGGGAATTCCTTAATATTTTCATTTTTTTTAAACTGTTTACCACATTGTAAATACACTTTGTAAGATTATTAGAGACTTCTGTAATCACCTCTACAGTTGTGTTTCCCAATACAGTATACATAATAAAGTAAAATAAAGACTGATAAAGGTATAAATAAGACATAATATACAATCACACGTTAGCACTGAGAAACTTCTTTGTTGTTCCTTTTTTGTACCTTTCAGTTGCTATACAATACTTCCTGCGGTGGCTTTTTTTTTAAATTACTTTTTTATTAATAAAATGTAGTAACAAACATGAATTTGTGGAATTCTGTGTGGTTATTAAAATAGCTCTTCAAAGCATTAAAAATCATGCAACCAAAGAATTGCTGAATTTACTTTTTTATTACAGAGTATTACCAACAATATTGTTTGGCTTTTGTACCAAACCTCTGCGAGTCAGGTCTCTGGTGAAAATGAAAGTCCATCCGATAGAAGATCAAATTGGGACGAATGGGCATGCAAAATACTGTGGTGATGGCTACATTGTGTTGCTCCAGGTTGCTGTTTAGTGTGTGGGCTATAGAGGGCGGTGATGTTCAACATGCTGGTTAGGGCAACTTTGAAGTCAAGTGCGTAGAATAAGAAAACTCGGACGGGTCGTTGAACTGGGCATGTCAGGTGGAACGTGAGTGCTCGGTGTTTACAAGCAAATAAATGGCCAACTGAATTACAGCCATCCTGGTGTGGAATTATTTAGCCGCCATTACAATACTTTTAGGGTAGGAGTAGTCATTTGACATGGTTATACATCCTTTTGTGGTGTGGTGTGGTGTGGTGATTTAGAACACATGACTTTCTTTTTACAAACTCTCTACAACTCAGTAACGTAATTTAATAACAATGAATAATACACAATAGATTAAAATCATTATTAATAATAGATTAATAACATATCTATCTATCTAACTACCAGCAATTAGAGCTGCACTTCCTGCGCGAGCTCCGGGCACCAGGACAGAGGAGTCCAGGCACAAGGAGGGGAATATCCCGCATCCAACATGAAACTAAGCCTGAAGATTCGGATCGGGACATCCACAGAGACACGAGGTGAGATTACATTACCTTTCACACAGAATGGAGAATGGTTACTGAGCCAGCAGAGCCAAGCCAACATGTCATGGCATCATTTTGTATGTAATGTTCCAGACTGAGCGCTGTAAGCCATGCAGGTGGCTGGTCATCGCTAGCCACCCAAACATGCTGCAGCCCCACTGAAGAATTTCTAGAGCTCTGACACGTACACACACGCTGACAAAAGGTTCGGAAGCTAGAGTGTGTGCTGGCCTGACTGACGGCCCTGTGGGAGGCTTCACCAGCTGTGTTCTGACACACAGGAACACTGAGGGCCTGGGGACAAGCACGTGCATGTGTGTGTGTGTGTGTGTGTGTGCATGTACACACACAGAGGTTGGATCACATCCCCACGCTCCAGCGTCTCTGAATGAGAGTGAAGCAACACACTAATGGATGAATGCACACAGTGAGTCTAGGCCAAACACAACTACCACCGCACAAAAACAAACACGAGTGTTTTTTTCCTCCAATGTTCCTGTAGTGTTGTTAGAGTGGGCACTAGAAGCAGTAATTAGTACATTACAACAGCCTCACATCAAATATAATACTGGATGCTAACAATGCAATGACATTTGTTTGCAGGTGGAACTACGAGGCGGTCCTCGTGTTTTAACATTTCCTGGTCATGACGCAATTCCAAAAAGAAATCTTTGTCTTAGAGGCCCAGTTTTTGGCAGAAAAAAAACCAAAATGTCAGTCTACCTAAAAGTAGTGCAGTATTTGAACACCCTGCTATTTTGCAAGTTCTCCCACTTAGAAATCATGTAGGGGTCTGAAATTTTCAGCGTAGGTGCATGTCCACTGTGAGAAACATGATCTAAAAAGAAAAATCCAGAAATCACAATGTATGATTTTTTAACTATTTATTTGTATGATACAGCGGCAAGTAAGTATTTGTACACGTCTTTCAGCTAGAATTCTCACCCTCAAGTCCACCCTTAAAAAAAATCCACCTCCACTCCATTTATTATCATAAATTAGATTAATCTGTTAGAGATTGTTAGCTGCATAAGGACACCTGACCACCCCATACAATTAGTATGACTCCAACTACTACCATGGCCAAGACCAAGAGCTGTCCAAAGACACCAGAGACAAAATTGCTCACCTCCACAATGATGGAAAGGGCTACGGGGAAATTGCCAAGGAGCTTGGTGAAAAAAGGTCCATTGTTGGAGCAGTCATTAGAAAATTGAAAAAGCTAGACTGTCAATCTCCCTCGGACTGGGGCTCCACGCAAGATCTCACCTCGTGGGGTCTCAATGATCCTAAGAAAGGTGAGGTTTCAGCCCAGAACTACTTGGGAGGAGCTGGTCAATGACCTGAAAAGAGCTGTGACCACCGTTACCAAGGTTACTGTTGGTAATACACTAAGACGCCAGGGTTTGAAATCATGCATGGCACGGAAGGTTCCCCTTCTTAAACCAGTACATGTCCAGGTCCTTCTTTAGTTTGACAACGTTCATTTGGATGATCCAGAGGAGTTATGGGAGAAAGTCATGTGCTCAGATGAGAACAAAATAAAACTCTTTTGTCATAACTCCACTAAGCGTGTTTGGAGGAAGAAGAATGATTTGTACCTTCCCAAGAACACCATCCCAACTGTGAAGCATGGGGGAGGTAGCATTATGCTTTGGGGGTGTTTCTCTGCACATGGGACAGGGCTACTGCACTGTATTAGGAGAGGATGATCTGGGCCATGTGTTGCGAGATTTTGGGTAACACCCTCCTTCCCTCATTTAGAGCACTGAAGATGGGTCTCAACTCTTAGTTCTAGACTCTTAGCATTCCTCTTCTCTCTCCTCTTACGGACACACCTTCCTCCTCTCCTTCTTCGACCAACAGTAATCCAGTTTCCACTGGTACCCTGTCGGTGAACAGCACCGGTGGCGGGCGTTGTTAATCCGGGCCACGTCCGATCCGATATGGAAGTCATTTGTTTGATTCGGATGTTCTGGTTCGGCAAAGTTTTACGTCGGATGCCCTTCCTGACACAACCCTCTGTATATATCCGGGCTTGGGATCGGCACAAGACACTGGCTTGTGCCCCGTTGCGGCTACATTACAAATATACACACATACATACATATATACTATGTATATACATACAAATACACATACAATATATCTTATGCACATATATTTACATATAGACATAGTTACATACATTATGTGTACGTATTAGACATTTTAAATGGGATATTTAATATATCAAGTGCTCAAATAAATGTAAATAAATGTCTATGTGTCTAATAAATGTAAAATGATGTGATAACTGCAATCCTACTTTTGGCTCACCCTGTATTATTAGATATTTTAGAACACAAGCTTATATAGCTTACAGTACAATATACTGACCTACATTCACATCTACAAGCAAAGTGCCCCCACATCATTCCATTTTTTGGTACACTAATAAAATGTTGTTTTTTGGGGAGGATTGTATTTATTAGAGTATGCCATGGCAGTGGCTTGCAATTTCCTTTTCATGCTTCATTCTCTCAACTCATTTCACAGTATTAATTAGTAATAAAGAGAGAATTTGAGGAGAAAAAAAGCTGTTTTCTTTACGCACAAAAAAAAATTACCCAACCAAAACCATAGCCCAAAAACCGCATTATGGGCCAACTTATACATTCCTAAAAATTAATATGAGATTTATTATCAATTACGACTGAGCTGGAGCACTGTCGTATAATGTCAGTAGAAACGTTCATCCGCACAAACACAACGTGACTGGTCACGACGCACACACACTGTCATGTTGACATTTCTACTTGTCTCTGCAAAGCTCCGTGATGTCCACCATGATAGAAGTGAGGAGGACGTGTGACTGAATGTTTAGAGGACAGACAGAGGTGAGAGACAGCAGAGAGACACGTGACTTACACACACACACACGGTGTAAGTGACACAAAGAGGCGACTGTCGCTGTTTGTCAGAGTGGACAAGACGGACACACAAATGTGCCTAAACTGCTTGCATGCGTGCGTGTGTGCGTGTGTTTGTGGACAAAAAGCTGCTGTGTTGTAAAATACTGAAAGCTGATATAGTTGTTCACTGCACAATTTGATACAGGACCAGCCAAACACACACACACAGTTCTGTGAAATCATCACCAGCTTAAGTTCCAGTAACAATGCAACAACAGCTCTGCTTAAACAGCACTTTGACACACACACAAACACACGCACACACAGTTCAACTGAGCTCACCTCAAGCCCAAAGCAAGCTGCTCATTACTAAGGCCGTCTGTCTGTCTGTTAATCATTTTGTCAAATAAAAAGTACACCAGGTGATACTTAAATATCAGATACGTCCGATGCCAGCTCTTCACGCTCTAATCATTTGAAGTGACATGTCTGTCGAAAAAAGACCGATCGTAAATGGAGCCATGTGAGAATTGTGCATCAAGCTTTCATTCTAAATAATTTACAGGGCAAGGTTTAAAATCTCCCATATTGGCACTTTGATACAAGCAGTCCTTTCCGGACTTCGCCGCAGCACGCGGCCCAGGTGATCGCAACAAGACCGGTATACAGGACGCACCCACTAAATTGAAAGAGAAGAAAAGCTTGCAGTAAATACTTAGTTTGGGAACCCCTGGTAAGTTCTCAAGATTTTCCTTTAGAAATCATTAGTTGTTTGGGTCAGCAATTTCACTTCAACGTATCATATAGCAGACGAACACGGTGGTATTTGAAAAGTAAAATGAAGTTTTTAGAATTTACTGAAAGTGTGCAATTATTTATTTCAACAAAATTAGGTAGATCCATAAATTTGGGCACTCCAAGAGAAAAAGTACATCAATATTTAGCAGCCTCTAAACACTTCCAATGGGGGTCTGGATTCTGGTTGACAGAATCTTGGACCATTCTTCTTTACAAAACAGGTTTGATGGTTTCTGTGCATGGACAGCCTGCTGTAAATCAACCCAATGAATTTCAATCGTATTTAGGTCTGGTCCCTGAGACTCCATTCCAGAATGTTGTACTTGTTTCTCAGCATGAATGCCTTTGTAGAATTTGAGCAGTGTTTAGCGTTGTCTTGTTGAAGTATCCCGCCCAGGCGCAACTTCAACTTTGTTTATAATTCTTGAACATTGTTGGCAAGAATCTGATATGCTGACCGGAATCCACTCGACCTAAAATTTTAACAAGATTGCCAATACCTGTACTGGCCACACAGCATGATGGAGCCACCACCACATTTTACTGTGGATAGCGTTGTTTGTCTTGGAATGCTGTGCATACCATACCATAGCATACCTCAAGCGACTCCGTTTGTGGCATGTGCGCAAAAACGGTTTCTTCCTCATACAGCATCCCCCCAGCTGAATAGTTGACCGATGCACAGTGACACCATCTACAGCAAGATCATGTTGTAGGTCTTTGAAGTTGGTCTGTAGGTTGCGTTTAACTGTTCTCAGACAAGCAATTGTCTGAGATTTTTCTTGGCCTGCCACTCCAGGCCTTAACCAGAACTGTGAATGTGGTTGTCCAGTTCCTCACTATGTTCCTCACAGTGGAATCTGTCAGCTGGATTTTCTTAGCTAGCTTTTTGTATTCTTCCCCCAAACCATGATGTTGAACTATTTTTGTTTTCAGGTCATTTGACAGTTGTTTTGAGGCTCCAATGTTGCCACACTTCAGACAAGATGCAAAGAGGAGAACAACTTGCAATTGGCTAATTGCAAGTTACTAGTAATGTGTAAGTAAGTAACTAATTAAATACTTTCTCATAATTGGCAGGACCTGTGTATGTTGGTCAAGTCTCATGAGCTTACCAAACATTTTTTGTGTTACAATATTCAGTGCTAAAGGTATTCAAATCAATAAAACTACAAGGGTGCCCAAATTTATGCACCTTCCTCATTTTGTTTAGATAATTATTGCACACTTTCTGTAAATACCAAAAACTTCCTTTCACTTCTCAAATATCACTGTTTGTCTGCTGTACAATATACTTAACTGAGATTGCTGATCCAAACAGCTAATGATTTATAAAGGATAATCTTGAACATTATCAGGGGTGCCCAAACTTTTGCATACCCCTGTAGTATATACAGACCACAACGATCTATAGGCCGCAAGTGTCCATGTCATAACATGGGATATTTAGCCCACAAAGATTTTTTTTTACTTCTGACTAAACGCTTTTTTTCCACCAAACAGTGTAGAACAGTGTGTGTAATACGGCTGGTTAAAAAAATTCACTCCAAAAAATTCACTTTTCCTCCTGAGAACTAAATCCACTAAAGCTGTCTTCTTCAGTGTCATAATTGAACGGTCTCATAGTTCCATTCAGTCTCAATCTTGCTCGTTATCACTTTCGGTGTCCCTTTCATCTCTTGGCAAATAAGACATTTAGTTTAAGTTGTCCTCTTCATCACGCAGCAGTCCCGCCATTCCAAACCCTTGGCGGATAGTGGCTGTTTTGACACGCTATAAACCTTGCATTCCTACCGCCAATGAATGATCCCAGCATCACTCATTGGCTCCCATGATGAGATGTGAACGCTTTGCTGTCCAAGAAGTCCAAACAGAAGCTGTAGTGATCCTACACCCGGTCAAATTTAAGATTTGTCAGATCTAAACGCCATCAGACGTCACGATGTCAAAACGTGATATTAGCGTCCACTTCTCTACTTCCTGAAGCTGCACTCTGAGTTTTATGAGAACTGTAGCTTTTTCAGCCGTAAATTAACCGCATCACTGTATAATAGGTGTAAATCGGTATCGGACGATATTTAGGGCTGCGATATCGGAAGTGAAAAGTTATATCTTTATATTCTCCATGTTAATGTCAGCGTTCTCGCTATTTGGGAAGATCTTCCCTCATAGGCTTTGTGGAAGCATCCAATTCTGACATGTTGTCTCCAGTTGGTTTGGTGAAAACACGCACACGCACACGCACACACGCACACGCACACACGCACACACAGGAAACAGGATCAGTGGTTGCAAGAGTGATAATCTCTCGGCATATCAATCGAGTGCTAACCTCTCGATGCACTCTCCACTGTGTGTGTGCGCGTGTGTGTGTGTGTGTGTTGTTTATGAGGATTTTCAACGAGTTAATGAGCCAGAGAGTGCAGTGTGTACATGTGTGCTGTCATGCACATGCAGGCATGTACAAAACATACATACTCGACTATCCAGCTGCACTCCAACACATTAGACTAGCAAAAAGGGGGTGTGTTCCAATGCGCGTTATGCTTCATTTACACTGAGGGCACAACGCACTGGAGGCGAGTGGTGCGCGTGCACGCACACACGCGCGTAAACACGCACACACACATCATCAACTCAAACAGTCCATTTGTGCTCAATGTGACAAACACGTCATCATCATCCTAACATAACATTACACATAACACAAGACAATCAGTCACATATACTGTATGATTGTTCATAAATGAAACAAAGAACTACTAATTACTGATGTTGCATTGCATACGCATCAGCATTAATATTACAGTAATAATAATAATAATAAATAGGGGTGTACATCGATGAATACGATGACATCAAATAACCAATAATTATTCATTCATTCATTCATTTTCTATGCCGCTTATCCTCAGTAGGGTCGCGGGTTAACCGATAATTAAAAAAGAAAAACGCTCCAATGAGGAAAGATTCCCCATACTCTGCGGGCGAGCAAATCAAGCGCTTCTTTTTTCTCCTGCCTGACACACTAACAGCCGGTTGTAACTTCCCCTGAGCTCACGTGTAAACAAACCTTAACTTTAAGAGGAAAGACGCTGTAGCAAACACTCCTCAATGAGGGGAGAAGTACAAAAAACAACTTCATTGAGCACTGCTTCTCCTGACCTCTGTAGTGACACACAGGCTGCTCGGAGCGCGTGTCCGTATACAGCGCACCTTGGTGGGCCACGCCAGGTTGCTCCCTCCATTTTATATACTCTGGTTCTCCTGATAGTAGTGATGTGGCAGAAGTGATGTCATGATATTTGATTGGGACAAATCAACAGATACACTTGGCACTAATTTCTTCCAGTCCTTCTTGCCTCCAGGGGTGTACACACTACACTTAAAATCTACATTTTAAAAAGTAGATATGAAAAAAGTTATTGATTATCGGTACCATATCGGTCTTAAGAAGGAGAACATTATCAGTATAGGTTTGGAAAAAAAGACATTGTACATCTGTAGCAATACTAAATGAGCGCTGTGGTATTGTGTCATATTGTAGGAAATTGTGGGAAAGTGCATGCCCAGGCGCATGCCCCCACAGCATGACCTAGTAACATTCGAGGTGCACGGTGACGACAAAGCAGCCTGCTTGCCTTAAAGGAAAAGTGTACTTTATTAGAACTGTGCCCATCATCTACAGTCCTTATGTGAGACATGAATACGTGTCGCTCTTTTCTGTGCCTTTTAAAGATATAAGAACAGATAAAAAGAGGCAGCTAATTAATGCATGCAATGGGACACACATATAGCCTATTTTTATAGAAAGGCGGCTATAAAGACATGTCCAAAAAGCTCCATCAAGGTTTTATAGTTTTTTATCCATGTGGTGAGAATATAGTAACAGGCACAATCATGATAGCATGCACTACTTAACACTATTTTGGGAACCTCCTTCCTGGGTGCATTGATTTCACATAGCAACATAGAAAGGAACGTCAAAAAACCAGCAGCAGTGGCGGCAGCTATATGTAGCGTTACCTTTCGCTAGTGGACTGAGGCATTGTGGGTGAGGGTGTGTTGAAGCTAGTCGCTACCCAGCAAGTTGCTAGCTGGTGTGGTGATATGTCACTACGCCAGAAATGTAGTTCTTGGGCGTAACAATGTTGATAACAATAATAATAATAATATCGCTGTAGCTTGGTTAATATGCAGGTCACATGATGTAAATGGAGCCATGGTGATGTTTTTTTAGAGGTATTTTCAGAAGGCTTTATAGGCGGAATAGGTGCGTCCCATACCCTGCATTCTTAGCTGCCTCTTTGTAGCCGTTTCCATATCTTTAGAATGCACAGAAAAGAGAAAGACGTGTGTGCTAATGCCTCACATAAGGACTGCGGAAAATGGGCAAACATGTTTTTGTTTTGGAAATGCAACCGTGGACACTACACTGTAGAGGAGCAATCGCATTACATTCGTGTGTGTTGATATTTGTAAGCTATCCCCCTTGCACACGCCATCAACCACCCCGAAGCTGTAAAACACTGAAATGAATTATGAATGTTATGTGAGCATGTTGAGTGTTGAGTGTACGAAGGCAGAGGGTTTCCACCTGTTACGTGTGCGTGTGAGCATGCACGTGGTGCTCACCCATGCTGTTGGTGGAGCTGCACCACATGAGCAGACACCCGGTGCACAGCAGGTTGAGGGAACCAAACAGCAGGATCCTCCATGACTGCGACAAAGAAAAACAAACAGTTAATAAACATTTGACACACTGCTACTGTGGTCACATGACCACGACCCAACGCCAAAGTGCTGAGATATAACAGATGAGGCGCGACTACTTGTTGCTGAACGGAGCAGACGCTCCTTGTCGGGCCGAGGCGTCATCAGTGGGGTTTCCCACCGTCACAGTTGAAAGCGTCTGGCAGGTGACCAGCAGCGCTCTAATCTGTATCCAAACCTACAATCCCACTGGACTGACAGTGACTTCCTGCCCCATGTTCGACCCCCTCTGCCGGGGATTTGGGCAAATAATCGTCCCGCTCCGTCGCCTGTTGTGTGTGCTCAAGTTCAAAATGGCTCCAGGGGAAGGTCACGTGCACCAAGTACACACAAAAACGCTCAAGATGGATGCCGGCGAGCTGATTCAGTTTCACTACCCAGAAGAAGACGAAAGACGCTTGGCTCAGCAGAGCCACTGAGTGGTTTTCTGTGTCAGACGGAGGAGAAACAAGAACTGGAACACGGGAAGGTGTGTGTGTGGGAGTGTGTGTGTGCGCGCACAAGCGTGGGCTTGTCACTTCGCGTGTGCCTCATATGTTGTTGCTAGCAGAGCAGAGTGCTGTGAAATCTACAATTACGCCGTGCGCCGTGTTATGACAGCGCTGAGGCGTCTGGTGACAGCACTAGCCGCCCACGTGCGCGCGCGTTTGTGTGTGTGTGTGTGTGTGTGTGGGCAAACAGAGAGGCTCGGACAAAACACCGCCCCACCCCTCACATTCGAACAGCGCCCGGCGGAGAGACGTTACGGCCTGGCGCAGTGCTGCCCCCTTCTGGTGGCCGCCGCGTACCGCGTGACATCATCATCGCCACAGAGTAGTCTGCGTTGAGGATGAATAGGCGAAAAGAACGCTTCGTATACCTGCTTTGACGGGACACAACGACACAATAGTCACATGACACGTCTCACTGTCGCTGCTTCCGAAGCCCGCTAAACTACATGGGACGCTTGGTAATCCAATCCACGGCTCTACACCCCAGACAGACTCGCCCCCGCGTGCCCAGCCTGGATTACACGCCAATAACCAACACACGTGTACATGTACTTGACATGACACTTTTGACCTGATGCACTTTTACTGACAGCTTCTTGTTACATACAGGGTAGTGTCTCTCATAAATAAGAAATGTGAACCACCACCAAACAGATTTGGCGCTACCTGTTGGCCCTCGCGCAGAAACATATTACAGTCATCCCTCGTTTACTCGTTTAAGTTAATTGGTTCCTGGCCCGACCGCAACAAG
>QODF01000217.1:670297-681958 GCA_024372805.1 Oostethus manadensis | reverse complement strand
AAAAAAAAAACAAGCGACGGAATCTTCAGCATGTCCCTCATTTAAACCTGTAAATTATTGCTGTTATGTAAATTGTGCCATGTTATTAAAAAATGTGTACTGATCTTGTCTTGGCTCGGTCCTCCACGTCACATCAGCAACAAAAAGCCCTTCGCATTTGGAAATGTACCTGTTGAGCGACACCACACATACCGGCCGTCACTTTTTTTCAACGTCCTAAAATTTGTATTTTTGGGATAATTGGGACAAAGTCAAAAGCATGAGGATGGGAATGAAGTCATAATTGTGGGAAGAAATTGTTTAAAAACTACAGCAGAAATGGGGAGGGGGGGGGTGCAGGGAAAAAAGTTGCAATTTGCAAGAATACATTAGTAATATGAGGAAAATTTGTATTTTAATAGCATTGAAGTGAATTTTTAAAAAGGAAATTTAACACATTAAATGTCATTTTATTAAATACTGTTTTATGTGAGAAACAAACAATGAATAAAGTTGTAATTTTTGGAGAAATTAAAAAGTCAAAATATTAGGAGAGAAAAAAATGTCATCTAGTAAGAAAATTTTAAAAACATGAGAAAAAATATATTTTTTCATTCATAATATCAGAAACAGAACAATGGATTTAGTCGTTTTTGTAAAACTAGTTTGCAGAAATAATTATAATGCTAAGAAAAAGAATATATTATCACAAAAAAGTCATAATTACTAAAAGATTTTGTAGGGCAGGGCAGGGCCTGGTCAGGACTTGGATGGGAACACCAAGCTTTCCTTGTGCCCTTAGGCAAGGCACTTCACCCACATTGCCTGGTATGAAAGTAGGGGTCGGAGGGTTTGTTGGCGCACACTGGCACCCTCGCTTTCCGCCAGTCTGGCCCAGGGCGGCTGTGGCGCCTTCGTGGCTGACCATCACCAAGTGTGGCGTGAACGAACAGGGATGACCTCCGTGTAGATAACGAGTGTCAATCATTATTGTTACAGAACTTGGGAGGACAAAAATATAATTTGGAAAAAAAACCCGAATAAATACAAACAAAAAAACTGTTTAAAAAAAAGCGTAAGTTTACAAGAATAAGGTCATTGAGTTGTAGCTGACAAACAATTTTAGTAGTGCACGGAAAAAATACATATTTTGTAATGCCATAACATAATGAGAAACAAAACAAGTTGTTACCAAAATAAGGGCAAATATTATGGGAAAATATAAGCATTAAATATGCGGGGGAACAATTAACAAGAAGCAGGTAAAAAGTGCAAAAAACATTCAAAAACAAGGACAAAACTGCTGTCATTTTGCAAGAAAAAGTCAGAATATTGGGAGAAGAACAAGAAACCTCCATCACTAAGCTGAGATGCATTTTTCTCTTAAAATATTTTAACACAATATCCATTTTTATGAAACATCAACGTGGCCCTCGCATGCTTTCATTTGTCAGTATGTGGCCCTTGGTGGAAAAGGTGTGGACATCCCTGATGTGGACCTTTGGGTATGTCTTTGGACGCTGAGGATCATTTCAAGGGCTGTCAGCAATTTGGATGCATTTCTGCATTTTGGCCACCTGGAGGCGCCAACGTGCAAACATCTTCTATGCCTACTTGGAAGCGCTGCTGATCATAATACTTCCTCTATCTACACACAAAATGTACATTTATATTTCTATTTGTGCTTTGGATGTGTAAAGCAGAATCGTGTTACAGTATAAGTACATATACTACCCTACGTACACACGCAGTACTGTATAGAATTATCTTTTGCCACAATAATAGATTGGATTTAAAGACTGTGTTTACGTTAGATATCATAGAAAACTGATAAAACTAAAGCTAGAATTTAGTGGTACAATTAGAAACAAGTGCACTGCACTGAAATGACGTTTTGTGTTGAATAAATATTTTTTTATACAGGTAAAAAAAAAAAAAATAGTGTCTGCCGTTGACTTTACAAACTCCAAACTATTTGATACAAACTTTTTTGTTTGTAGGATTTGTCAATCCTGTGAATGACTAAAAAAATATTTAGTGCTTTCTTATTCTCTAACAACATTCCACCATTCATCAACATTCAACAGCATTTTTGACGTTCTCCATTGGATGAAGGTCCGGGGATTGGGCTGGCCCCTCCATAACATAACAACGTAACAAGATGTAGCTGGTTTGCTAGTGTGTTTGGGGTGATTGTCTTGTTGAAACAACCATTTCAAGGGCGTGTCCTCTTTGGCATAAGGCAACATGACACACAGACATCTTCTGTCACAGTACTTACAGGTAACTCCAGACTGTCTTTGATCATCCTTTGTCATTCTGGTTATTCTTCCATCCATTTTGATAGTTGTCTTCCGTTTTTAGCCTCTGGTTTTGCTCTCTGTTTTAAAAAGCATTGGAGATCATTTTAGCTGAACAGCCAAAAGAATGTACACCTCTTTATAGGTTATCCCCTCTCCAATCGACTTTTGAATCAAAGTATGCTGTTCTTCTGAACAATGTCTCAAAGGAGCCATTTTCCTCAGGCTTTCCAAGAGAGATGATGTTTAACAAGTGCTGCTTTCATCCTTAAATTGGGCCCTCCTGATTTGTCACCACATTGATCACTGATTGAATGCCACACGGCTATTTTTTCACACCCCTTTCAACTGATTGGCCAATTGCACAGCCTCTTGAGCGTGCATATCATGAATGCTGGCTCTTTCTGAGAATCTACTGCCCCTACTGGTAACGTGTTTGCCACGTAGTAATAAAGACATACTAATAAGAGTACTTTATCTGGTTAGTCCCATTAGAGGGTATTATTTTCACACCACTGCATGTTTACATTGCATCTACATCATCTGTATTGTCTTCTATGGTTTGGAGAACTGGTCCTCCTTTTTCTGCCTTGCTTCCACAGAGCCAGCTGGCACATTAGGCAACGTAGGCTGAAGGGTGCTGTGGGCCTTCAGGGAAGTCCAATAAAATCAAGGGGGGAATTCACCCCGAATATAACCGGATTCAAAGTCATCATTAACTCTAAAATTGGAAAATCTCACGTTGGTTCAAATTTAAGGAGTTCCCCATATCCGGTATATTAGACAAATCTAATGTGTGTACTTTTTAATCATTGTTGCTTTTCTAACTGATGACTTTTAATATTCTTATTTATTCGCTAATTGTCTGGAATTGTATTTTGTGGTAAGAATATTCTTTTTGCAGTTCAGATTTTTCAAATCTGGCCTGGGCTCTGCGCTTCTGAAGGCCTCTGGCACCTTCTTCTTGTAGCCATCTTTCCCAACACCGGAACACCAGATGGCACTGGTGCACGCTGGCAGAAACGGGGAGAGAAGTGAGAGAGAGCCAGTGGCTGTTCCAGCAGGTAAGGACTGCCATGTCACCTGACCTGAGAAGAACCAGTCTGGCTGCTTGACTTCCTGTGAGCGAGCAACGTAATGTGCTCGCTATTCGCTCGGATTGAGGGAACACCACACATGCGGTTGGACCGGAAGAACCGCACGGTCTGAAAAAGACTCTCCTTCCTTCCTCTTGCGTTTGAGCTCAGCGAGGAAACGTGGATCTTCGCCGTGTCGAGCCGGCAGGCCTGACACGTATTTTTTTGAAATAAGCAGCAGTCTTCTGTCACACGCCCTCACCCTGCATCACATGACATGAGCAAACCAAAACATCTGAAGCTTCGGTGACTTTGTAAACAGGACCTGTATAATCAGGAAGGATGGAATAATCCTACAAAGCCAGCCGTCTTGGATAAATATTCTTACGTCACCACCTTCTAAATTACCATCATCTGTAAATACACTTTGACAAGGGAGTCTAAAAGAAGCCGACATTTTGAGAAAAGAATCCTACAAAGAAAACTGCAGTGATGACCTTCATTGTCAGCAAGGGGGGGAAAGACACTCAACTGGCCGGGGAACACGTCGGGACCCACCAGGGGCTGGACAAAGTGGCCTGGGAAAGGGAAGTCTGGACTTACCAGCTTAGACGAGCAAAAGAAAATGCAATGATAGACTTACTGGAAAAAAAGTCGAGAAAAACAAGAATAAAGTCGTGAAAAAAATGCAAATACGAAAACAAAGTGGGACATTTCTGAGAAAAACTCGTAACTTTGTGACAGGCTTTGCAATGAAAAGGGAAGCTTTGCCAACGACTCAACACCTAATATTACAACTTGCTACAACCATTTGGAATGTCCGGGTGTACTAAGTAGCAGATCAACAGTTAGACCAAGGAAAACATCAGCAGGCACCAACATTGTGAGAGCTGTAAAAGCAAATTAAAGACCCTAAAACGTTTAGTGACATCAGCAACAGTGAAGGTATCATTGAAAGCGTTGTGGACCCCAATACAGTAGCAGAAGCCCTAAATTCTTGAAAGGATTCCCATGGCCCCGAAGCAAGTTACTGCTTCGAGTGGGCGTCTGGGTGCAGGGCAACTGGAGTCGGTGTGACGGAGACAGACAGAAAAGAGGTTCTGCAGAAAAGTGATATTTGTTACTAGGAATGTCCCATTTATTGACGGTCCCTAGTAACAGCCAGCGGCTAGAGCACCACTTCAAGTGGAGTGGAGAAGAGAGCAGTCTCGGCACAGTGAGGGGAATCTACCGTGCAACTACGGATCCAACGTGAAACTAACTTTGCCACGGACACGTCTGCACGGTGGGGGTTTGTTTTTTTCTCCGTCCGGGTGGCGGGAGTCGAGTGGCAGCCAGCTTTGGGGCGCATTTATTGTACCTGCCATGTTGGAATGTGGTCCACCGTTACGGCACAGGATAGGCCCGACTTCGTATCTGTAGCCAATCTTCAAAATACAGTGGATGGGCAGCCAAGCCCAAATATTGGATGGGTGTATCCTATTTATCATTTTAGGGGTGTTCTTTACAGTTTGTTTTTGTGCTCCGCCGTGTTGTTTGTCTCTTTTTTTGCCGTGTTTTGTCTTGATTGCAAAACACCAAGAGATCTTCTAGGAAGTAAACAAGGATGGACATTCACGTGCTCCTGATAATCAACGTTTTATAGTTCATGTTGTGTTGCCAGGGGTCTTGTTCAATTCCGTTTTATGAGCCGGTCTGGCATTCTAACATTTTTAGTGTGCAGTAGTGCAAAGCAACCTTTAGATGTTTAAAGTGCTCCTAAAAAAGGACCCGTGCACAGCCGCGAGTAGTGGATAAACGGGAGGGCAGCGCATTCTGAGCAGCAAGATTCCAAGAAGTTCCTACGCCCTGGACAAAGCACTGCTGGTTTTCCTTCAAGAAGGCGTCCCAAACCCAGTTAATCATTAGTTGAATTGTTAAGAAGGGAGTCCGAGATCTAAGAGCCAAAGGGGGAGGGGGTGGTGAAGGTGAAGCAGGGACTCGATTCTGGGAAAAGATGAAAAACCAGCCTCCTCGGTATGGAAAGCAGCATTAGCGCATCCCAACCTCCGCTGAACCCAGCTGTGGACCGTGTATGGATCCATCACAAGCACTGCGCCGTGAATAAGTTACACGGAATCACAAGTCAGCGCTGAGGAGAAGTTGGGAGCCTGATAAGCCTTTATCTGCTGGCCGTCAGCACAGTGGAAACATTCCGTGACGGAAGCCAAAGAGACACAAAGTGAGAATTCACAGACTCTTCTGTTGATGTAGCACATGTTGCTAGATGTTGCGGGATGAAATGATGTCTGATATCAGGGCTGATGCACACACTACTCGGACACACGGTATCTCCACACGCAGAAAGCAAACATACGGGGAGTCGGTGCACTGAGGGGCTATGCACACGGCTCAAAACGCATTTTCAGCCTCTTATCCACGCCAAACGGCGTTCCGGGTGACAGGAAACGCTGGTTTTTGAAAACGGCTTCCAAAGTGAGAAAATCCCAAAACGCCGGCTGAACCGTTCTAAAGAAAACAATGACGTCCCAAAGCCGTGGCCCTCACGTGACCGGAAGTGAGCACATTGACGACAAGTCAATGTAACGTCCCGTGGGTGCCGACAGAGGCGTCCTCCGCCCGTCTCCGACCACGGAGCCATTCTTTGATGTCATCTAGCTATCTGCTCTCGGGTCTGCCTTGTTTGTTGTTACCCTCGGTGAGGCCAAAGGCCGCTGATTCGATAAGTCTGTGGTCCGGCATTCTGCAGATGCAACCAAGAAATGTCAACTTTCTCTGCATGACAGTTTGGACCACATTTCTCTGTGGGCCGTACCTCATTGTTCGATATTCTGTGGATCGGCCACCCCACGGAGCTGGGTTCTTTCCAAGGTTTCGGCCCCGGAGGGAGTTTTTCTTTGCCTCTATCGCCAAGTGCTTGCTCACGTGGGATCTGGGTTGGCTCTCTGTGACCTTGAGGTGTAAAATGCCCCTTGGATTTGGCGCTATGAACAGAAATGTTCCAATGCGTGAGTTTGAGCTACAGTACATTATCAAGTACTACTACTTGTGGCGAATGACGGTGGTCGAGTGGGTAGCACATTGGCCTCACAGTCAGGAGGTTCTGGGTTCGAATCTCCGTGGGGCATCTCTGTGTGGAGTTTGCTTGTTCTCCCCATGCGTGTACTCCGGTTTCCTCCCACACTCCAAAAACATGTTAGCATGTTAGCTTCATTGGCCACTCTAAATTGTCCATCGGTATGTATGTGAGTGTGAATGTTTCTTTGTCTATATGTGCCCTGCGATTGGCTGGCGACCAGTCCAGGGTGTACTCCGCCTCTCGCCCAAAGCCATCTGGGATAGGCTCCAGCCCGCTCGCGACCCTAATGAGGATAAGCGGCATAGAAAATGAATGGATGAGTGTTGTTTTCATTCATGATGTCGAGTTAAATCCCTGACAGAATGATTCATTGACTGACAAGTGTGCATGTGAATATGAATGCAGAGGGAATGTGCAGTAACCACAGATGAAAAACAGCAACCGTGACACAATTTGGGAGCATGTGTGTTGTCTTTGCGCTATCACGGCTGTGACCTTCGGAGATTTACACACACAGCTACAAAGTGGTAGAAGATAACGGGATTGACGGTTCTCAGCTGATTACGGCAACCTTTCCACATCAAGCCATTTGAGATATGTGGTTTTTTGAAGACTTTCTGTTATCCTCCTCCTCCTCTCTAACAGGGTATTAAATGTGCACCACGCTGCCCTCGATATGATCTGACCATGAAATGCAGCTTAAGCCTACAGGTTGCTGCCTCGTTATTATACCCGCCCGCACAGCTTTGACAGAACGACCCGGTGCAAGCGGGGCCTCGTTAGTCGTAAGTTTCAGCTCAAACATCGCAGACAAATGAACTTGTAATACCGCAGGAGGTTTTTTTCCCGCCTCCCTCTCGACGGAATTTAGATCCGCGCCCTCGCTTGTATTCCGGCGTTATGAGAAGGCAACGCGTGCAAAGTTGACATTTGGTGTTGGAGCGTTGACCTTCTCAAACAGCACCAAAGACAGCAAGGAGAGCAGGAGAGAGAGTCGTGGATTTGGCCAGCTAGCGCTCATTTTATGGTTTTCTTGCTGTTCTTTTACGTTTACATCTCTACTCTGATTCCATTATCTGATATATGTGATACATAATACATTTTACTTAGCCATCCATTCTGTCACATCCTAATATCAACATGATATCAACGCCTTTCCTGCCGCTACTAAGGTTGGGTATCATTTACATATCGGCAACAGAACTGGTGCTTAACCCGTACAAAAATGCAAATTTTGTCCAAAAAGAGTGCTGTGTTAACTTTACGGATCACTCCCCGTTAACATATTGCGGTGAAGAGATGTATATATGACATAATGCTTTACAGCCTTGTCGCTATGGTGGAATAGTGTTTAGAAGCCATTACGTGAGCAAGACATGACTTACTCTGGTCTGGGGTAACTTTGAATTAGTGGTCAAATTTTTTTTTTTTTCAAAATGCGTTTATATAGCGTACTTTCAAGCCAAATGAGTCTTCTTAAAGGTGTTCCTGCATAGCAGTCATCAGTGAAATTAACACTACAAAAAAAAAGGAGCCTTTTACTCGGCTTTAGCTGGGAGGCGTCGCCCCGATGACGCCGCTTCAGGAAACTGCGAGAACTAGCTCGTCCCGAGAGGCGCCATCGACTATGAAGGTCATTTTTCAGACTTTACAGTTCGCTTTCAAAAATCAAACCATGTAGAGCAGAATTACGGACAATAACATACTGTATTCGAGCAGAATTTATACATCATGTCCCTTTAAATACTTCAATAATAAAAATGAAATTATAACCAAGCAAAATTCCCGTGCAGCCTGCCAAGTCAATTCTAAACAACGCCTGGCCCAAAGTCAAGATTTTCAAACGGAGGATTCCTACAATGGAAGCAAATTGGCCCCTATGGCTGGCTGCCTTTGAAGCTGGCGTGAAAGTGCATTGTCGGTGTTGCTCCTGCTACTTCTAACGACTAATGAATACAGAGCAGTGCTTGGGTGGCAAAGGACTGTGTACCGGTGGGCTTGTGTTTTGGACCACTCAGACGGCTGAGTCGTCAGAAGCGTTTTTATGGACTTGTGTGAAGAGGGAAACACGTACAGCTATGGCCAAACATTCCACACCCAGAAAGACGTCGTGTTTGACACATGTAAGCTACATGCCTGCCTGTGGAACCTCTGCAAGTTCTCCGTTTCATCTCCAAATGTTCCTCTTTTCTCCAAATGCAATCAATCACGTCCGGGACCCTTTCAGTGCCTTTTTTTGATGCGGTCCTTCCTCCATGTCCTAAGCAATTACTTTCAGAAACAACAGCGACGCTTTAGGATAGGCGACTAAGAAAAGGGTCTCTAGTTGAAGACCTAGTTTGGTATTTCCTCAGATGACAAGGCGGTGGAAACACCTTCCTGTTATCTCATCCTGCTTTACGAGTGGCAGCATCTGGGAGAAGTTGATGCATCTATCTGAATTACAGGAAATTCCACTCTCCGTTACAAACTCCGCAACCTGCAAGGATCACAGGAAAACTGTTCCAAGGAATACCGTTCTTAAGGAGTGCGTGCGTCATGTAGCGCCGGAGCGCTACAAGCAGGGGAGGTTCCGGTCGGGGGTACGTGTGCGGAATGAAGAAGAGTCACTGTCTAATTGCTTGGCTAGAAATAGCTTGAGGTCGGGAGTGTGTATCGGAGAAGGAGAGTCCGATCCTGTTAAATCACCACCCTGACCTGTGCCCTCGCTGTGGCCACTCGGAGTGATTCTATTACACATGGATGCTCACGCCTAGTGCTAATGCGCGCACACACACACACACACACACACACAGTGTGTATCACTGACATTGCCGTGGTAATAAGATGAGATGACCCCAATCATGAGAGGGAGCAAAAAAGCGGACCTGGAGCCCATTCCTCAGCCAAGGCGACGTTTTATTACTGGCCTCCATTGTAAACTTGTGATGACATGGCATTGGAGGCTGATCACCTGTAACAGAGTCGTGCCCACGTGCAGATTAGACGTACAAATCACGCAAAACAACAAAGCTGGACTGGACTGGACTGTCTAACCCCCATCTTGCCGTGCAGGGTTCATGACGGTTCTGCTTCCATCAGCACAGATAAGGGGAGGGCTACGAGAAGAAGGTGCGGGTTATCCTGTTCTAATGAAAACACACAAAAGGACGCCGTTGTCTCCGAACTGGCACCATTTTGGATGGAAAAAAGATCCAGTTGGTGTAGATTGGTAGTGGGTGTTAGGAGATCAAATAATACATGAATTATTGCGGGCCGCACGATGGATTACTGGGTTTCACGTTGGCCTCACAGTCAGGCGATCAGGGTTCGAATCTCAGTCGGGGCATCTCTGTGTGGAGTTTGCATGTTCTCCCCGTGCGTGCGTGGGTTTTCTCCGGGTACTGCGGTTTCCTCCCACATTCCAAAAACTTGCATGTTAGCTTCATTGGCCGCTCTAAATTGTCCATTAGAGTGTGAATGGTTGTCTGCCCTGCGATTGGCTGGCGACCAGTCCAAAAGTCAGCTGGGATAGGCTCCAGCATACCCGCCACCCTAATGAGGATAAGCGGTACAGAAATAAGTGTTCAATGTGTACCAATACCTGTGAGGTGATTTTCACAAAACAATTTATGAGTATTATTTTTATGTCCTGAAATGGGTCAAGGCTAAGGATTTTGTATTGTCTTTTTTTTGTAATTTAAGAAAACACTTGCCGTTCTCAGGAAAACGATGCAAAAATAGAAACAACGATTTTTCCCCCACTTGAAACGAGTCAGTCCCTTAAAAAGGTGCTTCCTGAATCGAAGTAACGTAATCCTTTCAGGGCCTTTCATACAAACACACTTCAGCGGCCATCCTTGCCAGTCCAATGTGATTCCTGCATGCCTGGAACGGACAGGAAAGGCTCCGCCACGCATATTTGCTCTTTGTGCTGATGAGAGATGAGATACGTTATTCATCTCCAAGAGAATTCCACGTTGTATTGTAATCTAGGAGTAGCTGGTTTGATTCTTATGGAGCTAAAGTGCAAGACGAATTCACAGCCCTGGCATCCCGTCACTTTTTGCCCGCCTCGACAGCACCGACGTCTCCCAGACTATTCCCGTCCACTCCACGGAAAGTTGCGGGGTGCCCGTTTTGGGCATGGAGTGGTCACGTCAGACAAATTCTCACCAAAAGACGTTTCTGCTGAGGAAGCGATCCAAGCCCCTCGGTGTGTGCGCATAAAAAGATGGCATTCTTGGAGAGCTGCTTGAAACCCAAATTTCTCTTGGAGATGAATAAAGCATCCACCCATCCACCCGCCTCTTTAAAAAGCGCGGTACTGTGGTAGGCTGCTTTTGCTTTCTTGCCATAACATCTGCAAGACGTCTTGCTATGCAGTCATGTGCAATTCACAGTGCTTAACTTGAAAAACGGTTTCCTTTGGTGTCTTTTTTTAAGTCTCGGACATCAAAGAACCAAGACCTCCAAGTATGCACCATATTACAGCGGTTAACTTCTTTTTACACTTGACAAGTGCAAATGAATGTCACTTTTTTGGCGTTTGCTTATGCGACATGTTTTTCTTTCGCAGTGTTGTCTTTTAACAGTGGTTCACTTCTTTTGGGTGGGAAGAAGGTTTACAGTTTTTAATGTGTCTTTGGCTTTTTTGCACACGGCACTTCAATTTGCAGCTACACACAAATTTGCTCGGGAATTTTACCTCTGACGGTAACGTTGTCCCGAGCTTTCCTTTCAGTTCGCAGCTTTGGTTTTGCCTCTCGGGTATTTCTGAGTGACGTCAGCAACAGACAAACCTTGACAAAGCAAAAAAAGCAAGCGTGTGTCTGACCCTGCTCTTCTTTAAGGACACAGGAATTTAATTTGACGAAAGTTAAAAATGGAGGGCTGGGTGGGTGCATGTCGGGAAAGCAGGGCACAATCCGCTTGTATTTATTCAACGGTGTCAGGAAAGGAAGCGTTTGTACTGATTGGCACAACAAAGCCTCCATTATTCCCATGTGCAAGTTTTGCTTTTGTCAAGTGTTTGTTTTGCTTTCTTTTTACACGTTAGAATGTTTGTCCTTCTTCTTCTTTTTTACGTGCGACAGGTGAGAATGTTTGTCCCCTTTTGCTTTTGTCGTGTTTTGCTTTTGCTTTTGCGGTGTTTTGCTTTTGCTTTTGCGGTGTTTTGCTTTTGCTTTTGCGGTGTTTTGCTTTTGCTTTTGCGGTGTTTTGCTTTTGCTTTTGCGGTGTTTTGCTT
>QODF01000217.1:595789-668617 GCA_024372805.1 Oostethus manadensis | reverse complement strand
ACTTAGCATCTGTAAGAGTTAGCTTGTTTCCTCACAATACAGCACTTAGCATCTGTAAGAGTTGTTACAGATACCTTACTTACCGTTGCTGACTTACCTTTCCGTTTTGTGTTTTTTTCTTTGACTTACCTTTCCGTTTTGTGTTTTTTTCTTTGACTTACCTTTCCATTTGAGCGGCTTCATGGTCAGAGAGAACTACGTCGCCACTTGCGATGTTTAAACGGCGGCGATGACGGGCTAATTTAGATGACGTCATCGTCCACGCTTTTTTTTAAAATGCAACTCGCAAAGGACACAATGTCAATATTTACTTTTGATATATTTTTCAGACTTTTTGAAACTTGTGGTCCGAGCAGAATGAGGTGTGTCCTTCCAGATCTATTTGCTATTTTCATGTGTCTGTGTTGTTCGTGCTCGGGTGGGCGGGGCCTAGCGTTTAGGAGAAGGCCTATTCCAGGTATTCAAAGACGCAATACGA
The DNA here is from genome assembly GCA_024372805.1 of Oostethus manadensis. NCBI lineage: Eukaryota > Metazoa > Chordata > Actinopteri > Syngnathiformes > Syngnathidae > Oostethus > Oostethus manadensis. Next base: position 668,139 of record QODF01000217.1, on the reverse strand, counting down.
TACCAGACATCGATACCACCGTTTTGGCAGTTTGAAGATACCGATATCAATAGTTTGATTTATATTTGTTCATTTATTTATTTATTCATGTATTTGCCCCAAATAAAACAAATACTTGGCATTTTTCCAACTTAATGTGTATTTTCATATTTGTCATAACACATTACAGTACTTTATGCTTACATTGTGTAATTCCATATTTTTAGTCCTTGTCCATTGTTTAGCATCCATACTTTATGAAAGTAATACATTCTGAATCAATACTGTAATCTAACAGGAAAAAGGCATACTTTTATGAGGAAAATGTCATTTTTGTAGCATAAAGTTGAAATATTACATTTTAAAAATACTATTTTTAAAGATGTTACATTATGAGGGACAAAAACAAAAATTACCATGCAAAAAAGGTATAATATTACAAGAATAACATAAAAATATTGTAATAAAGTAATAATATTTTTTATGATAATTCAGATAAATAGTATATACCAATAAGAAAAATTTTGATTTTGAAGATAATAAACTTTATGACAAAAACTAATGTCATTTTAGTCGGATTATTGAAAAAAATGTTATTGTTTAATATGAGAAACAAACAAAACAAAAGTTATGTTGAGGTAAATATGATAATATTATGGAAATAAACTCATATTATTGCAATCTTTTTTTAAGAAACATTTGAGAAGAAAATGTCAAATATTTGGAAGACCAAAATTCATGCTAATAATTCGCTTCTTCATCCACAGTAATCTTTCTTTAACACGGTTAATTGGTTCCGGAACCGACCTAGGAAGTAGTACTCAATATTACAATATATATATATACTGTATATTATATTAATAAACTTCATATTTTTGTAGTTAGAGCACCAAAAACCTGCAATCTACTGAGCTAACCATTTAGCCTCTTCAATTTACTCATTCCGAACAAGGATAAAGAAGCCCAAAACATACCACTTCCACACGCAATGAGAGGAGAACCTTTTTTCTAAGCAATCTCAGGCGTGGCGTGTCGGCTGGGCTCTGCTGGCTCGGTATCCAGACTCATGATCATGTGATATGACGTTACCGATTCCCAGTCACCACACATATAACATGTCCTTCAATATTTTGGGGCTAATAATTGGCCAATGGGCTAAGATGTAGATTTATTCTTCAAACGTGCGTACGTTGCTCTGCAAAATATCAAAAAACATCCTATCATTTTTAGTATGGAAAGTTGATACACATTTACACGCATTTGGAATCCTTTCCCGCATATTAAGCAGGAATGGAAAACTATAAAAACGTGTTTTGGATCGCATTCACCGGACCGGGTTACGTAGATTTACCCTCGCATGACACTCGGGTGTCTCCCGGGTCTCTTTCACACACACGATGTTCCCGCCAGTGAACGAAATGTCACATCCACTGATGAGCATCACCTCACTGATCCATGAAACTCACCAGACTAAGCCGTCCCGCCCCCGGAGTCAGAGGGGGGGAACTTGAAATCACGTGATGCACTCGGGCTGAGTGTCATCTCAGCCTTTCGCTCCCCGGGATCTCCCCGGAGCACGGAGGGGAAGGTCGTCCATCAAAAGTCACATATTAGTCATATCGCGGCGCATTGGGGCCCAATGAGCGGATGCTTGGGTAGGACGGGTTCTGAACAGCAACCTGGATGAACCGGTCGGACCAAGCTGGGAGATGAGAGCCCCCCCCCTCCTTCTCCCGCTCTGCAAGTGCGAGACGAGGAAGAGTGACAACCGAGCGAGCAGACAGCTAAGCCTCGTGGGGCAAGCTGGGCTGTCTGCTCGCTCGCAGGCAAAGATGATTGGATCGCTTTTTGGACCCGCTCCCCGCAGAATTAGCCATGCAGGTTGTTCGAGGTAACAGGCGGTGGAGCGGCGTGACGGTCTGCACGGTGACACCGTGATGTTATTCCCGTTCCCCTTTCGGCGGAAGTGACTGCGCTTTTAAAGTTCAGACCGTCAGCTCGGATTGGATGGCGTTCTCGGGCCACCCAGGAACCGTCCGTCCGTCCGTCCACACACCAACACCCAGGCCTCGTTCACACGGCAATGTTGTAGGGATAAAGAGTCGCGTCCACACTGTGCCGGATTGGTAAACAGTTGCGTCCAGACGGGAAGGGATCGCCTAGTGAATACTCAAGGAACTCCTGTAAACAGAAAACGGAAGTGTAGAAGAAGAAAGAACGCACGTGCACGAGTCCGTCGTCTTGCGACCAAGTGGAATAACTTCTAAAATTCCTTTTGGGAACCGAGGGCTATCCGCACAGAAACGTTTTCGGAAAATCTTTCATTGGCTGAATATTCGCTAGAATACCGCCATTTTTCTTCAGAACCAGCTACTAATCTCAGGTAACTGGTACCGCTTGGACGGGGAAGCGTAGAGTGGGGTTGTTCCACTCGGTCATTGGATAAATGCCGGGCATCGTCCCGCCCATCGGACGCTGGGCTTCCGCATGATGATTGGATGAGCAGTCTGAGACAGAATCCCTTTTTTGATTGACAGTGAAATGAGCGAATGAGCGCTCTCGAAGTATAAACCCCCACCCCAGCATTTTCCAACTTTTTCATTTCGTTGTTCTCAACTGATCCGGAGACTCTACCAATCCCCAACCACTCTGTCTTTGGAAGAAACCATTAGAAACAGAGGGTAGAATTCACATATAAATAAATAAACACATTAATGGCGTAGGCCGGAGGTCAGGTCATCCAGAACGGGGTTTTGGTGTGGATAAAGGGCTGAACCCAAGAAACACTTTGCCGTTTTGACTTGAAAAGGTTTGCGAGTGGATAGCCCCTTCTAAAAAACTTATTTTGGGCTCCCCAGCCCTTTTAGATGGTGTGGATGTTGTACTGGGCCCTTTACCATCGTACTGCTAACCACGTAAAAACCCTTGGCGTGTCTTTGGATGGTTCTTTCCAACCGTGTGAACAAGTGAGTGCGGTAGTCGAGTCGAGTTTTTTTCATCCGAGACAGATAGCGAAGGTGAAACCTTCCCTTCCCACTGACGTCTTCAAACATGTTGTGGTCCGGACCAGTGCTCTATACATCATTTCCAAATGCAGCTGCCCGCCTGCTAACTGGCACCAAGAGACGGGAACCAGTAACCCCAGTCCTGGCCTCTTTGCACCGGCTACCCGATTCACTGAATGATCTGGCTCCTTCAGGTCTATCGGACTTAAACTCGGTTTGTGTTCCCGTTAGAACAATGGGGTCCCGCTCTCAGTTGCTTTTATCCGTCCCAAGATCTAAACTTAAATCTCGGGGCGCTAGGGACTTCTTTGTAGACGGTCCAAGACTTTGGAACAGCCTGTTCTCCAGGATTAGATCGGCGTATGCTGAAAGAACGCCTTTCACCGCAACCCCAGCGTGCAGGGTAGCGTCCTCCGCCCCCTTGCCTTCAACAATCATGTCTGCCGTGTGGGAAAATATCTGGCCGGGTGTGTAGTGCGTTAAAAAGCTTTCTTTTCCTTCGCCCCGGCCGTGCTGACAGTCGGAAGGCAAAGCTGATAACCCGGAAAATCGTGTAATTCTTCGGACGACATGACCAGGCTCTGTCAGCCGATTACTCTCTCCCTTGGAAGCCAGTGTGCTCAATCTCGCATGCCTATCAGAACTGACGCATGTTTTATGGTTCCTGTTTTCATACCGTATAGCCAATCGTGGGTTTTTTTTGGAATTTTATGGCAAGATTTGATATTTGATACCATTGTTTCCTGTCGAGCTTGTGTCGGACTTGCCTAAATCCAAACAGTCCGTTTCCGGAAGCCGACAACGTTGAGCCCGAACACGTTTTGATAATTGTCCAATTAGTTTGAGCAAAGAATAGGAGGACCCGAAACACGCCCGGTCGTTGACCCGGAGCGCGAATAAAAGCTTCATTCCCGTATTAATCCCTCGCAAGGGCTATGAGAGCGGAAGTAAAATTCGAATGCACCGTTGTACCACTGGAGCCGGCGAAGCTCAATCTTCATAAATATGCATATTCCGCTATCCCTACCCAGAACCCTCCCCCCCTCCCTCTCCAAACCTGACTGGGGTTTCTAAAAATGGCAGGCGGCTTAACGGCCGTGACAGCGGACGTCACACTGGAGGAGAGCGACTTTGATGCTTTTAGGCCTCTTTTGTTGGCGGGGGAGCGAATCACACTTTACAAGATAAAGCAAGCCCTCCGCCGCAGACGGCTTAAACCGTGTGGCACCGGATAAGGTTGCCAAGGAAACCCTCCCGGAGAACCAACGTGAGGCTTTCTCTTTCCTTCCCTCTGCTGTGGAATTGATGCGCGCAAACAATTAATACACAAGCAGCACCCCCCCCCCGTTCTGCGAGCCAACGAGGACAAGAACGTTTTTGTTGGCGAATCCAAATGCGCACGAGCACGGCGGATGTCTTTTTAATGGCACGGCCGTTGAAATTGCGTGACATCACACTGATGGGACGACGCCGTCCTAACGCTCAAAGACGACCTCTGGCGTGGAGCGCGGAGCCGCCGGGGAGCCATTAAAGTCCATGAGCGACGCGGACGGGCCACAGATCAATGCCCCGGGGCCACATCCGCTACTGACATCCAATAATAGCGACGGGCGTCCGCTCGGCACCGCCGCTAAGTGCTTTCGCCTCGCCATTGACAACCCGTCAACGGCACGGCGGAGCGATTGGCTGTTAATCGGCTATCGATCCGGATGCTGTCAGGGGTCACGAGGGCGACCCGTGCTGTTATTTTCATATGAAAGCTTTGATTAGCGCCGGCGATTATTATCCAGCACTTTAACCCCACATGACAAATCGGCCGTAACTGGAAAAAAGGGCTGACTGACACCTAAGCCGTCCAATCAAAACCCCCGATATGGATTCAGTGTGCTGGTCGGCCACCGTTAAGGGCTCCTGCTCCTTCATTGATTAATTAGTCATTAAGCGCCTCACCGAGCGTCTGGGAGTGGAATCAGCAAGCAATTAGAATCCGAGCGCAAGAAGCTGCGGATGCTTCTCTTCCGGATTAAAGAACACCTTCATTTTCTGTGTCTTGGGGACTTTATTTATTCCAAAAATACACACACAAAAGCACACACACGCACAAAAAAGCATAATTGGTTTTCCTACAGAGAGCAAAACTCAAAAGGAGACCTTCACACAGTATTAGTACGCCCATTTCAACAACTAGAGTTAATATTGTTAGTCGTCATGGAAGTTGCGAGCAAACGAGGGACTAAACTGTGCTTCTCAACCGGCGGGTCGCGCGTCGAAGAGAAAAAAAAAAAAAACTAAAGCAATGATGCGGGATGCTCGGATCCAGTTTGGGAAAACAGTCACATGATCGGCGTATGATGGAAAAAAATACGCCGTGCAGGGCGGCGTCCTCCGCCCACTTTCCTTCAACAGAACAAAACAATCACGTCTGCCGTGTGGAAAAATAGCCGGCAGGCGATTCAAAAGCTTTCATTTCATTCGCCATTTGATCGGGAGCCAAAACGCTGGAAAACACACCCGGAAGGCTAAGCTAATAACCCTGAAAAATCGTGACCAGGGGGCTTTGTCAGCGCTGGAAGACGTCGGGTTCGCCGATGACTCTCTCACGTGGAAGCTACCGAAAAGCCAGTGCACTCGATTTTGCGTGTATGTCAGGATTGATACGTGTTCTTTTGAAAAAGGCAAAATGTGTTTTTGTGATTTTATGGTTATCCGCTGGAGAAGCGAGCGCCATAAAGAGACGGCGTCTGAGCGCTGCAGAACCTTCAGAACAACAAAACGATCCCTAAGACTATTTGATGTATCTGAAGTTAGAGTTGGAAAACCGGTTGAGAAGCACGCCGCCAAAAGTCCTCAGCATGTCGACGGCCGATGCTGGAACTCCACAGGCGTCCTTTCGGTCGGCAAAACGCCACAAAGGTTTTGTACTGGAATGAACTCACATGACACGGCGGGCGATTAGACACCGTTACTTTGACAAATTACAAACACAACTTTCTTTCAAATAAAATTAAAAAAAGGTAACAAAAATAAAATGTGCAAAAAAAGTAAAAGTGGAAGTTACATGAAGTGAGCGGGTGACGTGTCACACTTGGCTTCAATCAAGTGGGGAGAATATTCCAGAGCTGCAACAATTAATCTGTGATTAATCCGTTATGCAGTTAATCCATAACTATTTTGGTATTTGATTAGTTTTGTTTTTTTTTTAATGGTAAAATTCTCTCATGTTTACCATTTTCTTAGTCGTCCATGAGAGCAAACACTTTATGTTAAAAATTCCACAATTCGGAAAACCGAATTGGTCCAGAGCAGGGGTTTCCAAAGTGCAACCTGCGGGGGCCTTTTACGGTGTGCAACGGTTTTGTTTTTTTAATTCTAATAAGCGTTTTAAAAAATTGAATCAGGAGACGAGAAACGAAACACAAAACAAGAGAAAAAAAGCAGTCATGTTTGCGGGAATAAAAAAATATAAATATTAGAGGAATAACGTCATTACACTAAGAGGGGAAAAAAAGGCATAAAGTTGAAACATTCCATGGAAAAAAATTGAATATAAGAAACAAAACAAAGAATAAAGTCAAAATGTTTGAAAATGAAAATAGAAAAAGGACATCAAATGTGAAAAAAAATGCAACAAAAAAAACAAGAATAAGTGAATGAAGTCATAAAATTAAGAGAAAAAAACAGCATAAAGTTGAAATGTTGTTTTCAAAAATGTCAAAATATAAAAACTTCAAAAAAATGGAAAGATAATTTTTACGGGAGTAGAGATGAAATATTAGGAGAATTAAGTCAATGTTTGAAAATTGAAATAATATAGCAAAAAAGGTCATCAATTGAGAAAAAATGGCAAGAAAATGCAAAAATGGAAAAAAGAGACGTCATTTTTACAAGAATAAGAGAATGAAGATTAAGAGGGGAAAAATAGAGAAATAGCAGAAGAAAAAGACATAATGAGAAACAAAACAAAGATTTTTCTATTTTGCTAATAGAGAATAAAACCAAAACAAAAGCAAAAATGCAAACATAAAAACAGCAAAAAGTTTATTCTGTCACCGAAAACAAAGCTGCTTTTTTAACATAAAAAACAAAAAGCGTCCCGCATGCTTTGATTGGCCGCCCCTGCTCCGGCGCCGAATGACTTCTTGGTCGCTCCATGGAAACTACTGAGAAAACAGTCGCAGCGTAGAATGTTCTGGAAGGTTCTACGCGCCGCCGCCTTACAGACGAGGAAGGAAAAGGCACAACGGAAGGCAGACAGCGAGGGCCGTGCGGAAGGGGAAGGGGAACGGAATAAGGCCAAAAGAAAGAACGGAATAAGGCGAGCCAGAACACTTTGACGGTAAAACCGTGGACGCCCAACCCATCCTTATCTCCTCCCTTCAGCGGCGCTGACGGGTTCTTGATGAGCGAGCAGAGGAGGTGAAACGAGAATGCGACCGCACGTAAGGAGGATTACGTGTGCCGGACCGCCGGACCCCCTCCCCCCACTCGGTGCTGTTTCTAATATTCTGTATGGCCGGTCATCACGGCAGCCAAAAGCAATCAAGTCATCCGCCTGTTGGGCCGGCCCTCCTCTCAAGGGCTCTGCGGGCGTTTATTGTTTTTCAAACTCGGCCAGGACGCGCTAATCCGCCCCATCGGGGAGGGGCGCGGTCGCCGACCAGCCAATTGTGAGCCTTCCCCGGACTGGACGGTTAAAAAAACCAAAACAAAAACCAAAACATGCCGACCCAAATTGGATTAGGACGGGCGGCTCTCATGGACTGTCGGTTCACGGAGTCGGCAGCCGCCCACAACATCATCCTGACTCTACACCCCCCAGCATCACGCAGGCTTTCCAACACACACACACACACACACACACACACACACACACACACACACGTGCCTTTAAGCCCACCAGTCTTCGTACTCTCAACCAAAAACCCATCAGCCGACGGAAATGGGCGGCCATTTTGGTTTTTAGGGAATCTACACGCACCCCCCCGATCCATGCAACTGGAAAGCTACTTGCACACAACTCAAGAAAATTCTAATCAAAAAAAGTGAAAAATTGTCCAAATAGTATTTGAACTCTTTTTCCGTGTCTTTTTTGGTAAAATTGTGTTTTTTTGTCCTAAATATTTTGACGTAATTCTCGTAAAAGTTTTTTCCATCGCTTCGGCTGTTTCTTCTTGGAAATATTTTTCCTGTAATCATGACTTTATTCCCATTCTTGATAACTTTACTCTTGAAACATTATTAATATTAACTTGAATGATTATTACCCTGATTTTCCAAAAATTACAATTGTACCCGTTTTGTTTTGTCATAATATGATGATAAAGAAATTAAGTTATTTTTTCTCAAAATATTACATCATTTTCACAAAACATTTTTTTGTGTGTAAAATTCCTGCAGATTTTCCCGTTTTACTTGTTGATGTTATTTTTTGGTGTTAAATTGTATTTTTCAATTACGCCACGGGCCACAAATGCCCCCCAGGCCGCACTTTAGACACTGGCTGTTGGTGTTTGGTGGATTCCGATTTGGTCCGTCTGGGGTCGGGGTGTCCAACGTGCGGCCAGGGGAACTTAATGGCCCGAGGGTGATTTTTTATCGGCACTCAGCGCTCTGAAAATGCAAATAAGCAAAAAAAGTAAAAGACAAAAGAAAAGTCATCATATTAAGAGAACACATTAAAAATTAAATATGAGAACAAAGGACAAATTTGCTGTTTTTGGAAAATGCCAAATAAGAGTACCGTAAAGAAGTCCAAATATTATGAGAATAAAGTCGTAATATGGGGTTGAAATATTTGTTAAAAAAAAAAAAGGCAAGGTAATAATTTCCCGTCGGCAAAGGTGAGATGCCCCGTTGAAAAAATGCACTTCAGCTCAAAGGTTAGGGTCGGGCTGAGAATAATTTGGAGCTTAACTGCACATCCACACACACACGCACGCACACACACACACGCACACACACACACAGATGTAGGTATATATACAGATGCATTCGTACCGCTGTACAGATTGGGGTCAATCAGGGGCCATTTTCTGTTTTGGAGTTACAGTATCTTTAAATCAAGGACCAACTATTTGTGATTGATAAAAATAAGTCTATGTGCTCTGGTGTGATTTCAGTAGAACTCTTCTCAGCACCACAGCAGCGAGGTCTTCATAGCAGTAAGGTCTGGTCTGGAAGGTCAGCTCCACCTCCATCTTCTTCATCTCTAGCCTTTCTCGTACGGTCCCTTTGCAGGAAGAGGCTGCGTTAAACGATGGAGCCGTCCCTGTTCTGGGCAGGGATCATGACGGGGATGGCCCCCATGCGACTGAGGTTGGGCCCCGCCATCCTGGGAGCGGTGGGTGGGGGCCGAGGAGTGTGGCTCGGCGGTCTGTCGTCTTCCGACGAGGGGATCTTGTCGTACTGGGGCTTGAGGGCGTACTCGTGCAGGTTGGAAGGCGACATGGAGCCCAGGGAAGAGCGCTGGCTACCCACGGTGAAGCTGCGTGCCGTGGAAACGCGACTCTTGGGCGGGGGCACGTCCTCTCTGAGGGGGACACAAGAGTGGAGGGCACATTTTTCAGGACAGTCAGTAAAGCGGCAGTTCAGAAATTGTTTGGTACCGCCGGTCCTCGTTGAGATCACAGCTGAGCTGGAGGCTATCCCAGCTGATTTCGGGCACGGGCTTGGGGTACACCCAGGGCTGGCCTCCAGCCAGACAGATCCCCGCATATTTGTCATTCCGATTTCATGACCCAGACAATTTTTGATGAAAACCGGCATTTTTCTCTAAAAATAAGTTCTTTTGTCCAGAAAACCTTCAATCTGGTTCAGTAATAATGTATAAATATGTGATCATAAAGTAGAAACGGCAGCGTCATCCATGAAAACACAACAAGTCATACAGGAAAAGGTCAGAGGCAAACTTCAACTTGCTTTCAGGAAGTTCTCTTTCATTTGCAGATAAAGCAATCACTGCTTTATCAGGGTTTACTGGTTCCGGACACGACTGTGGTAAGGACATTTCTGCAAACTATACATTCCTTGTTTATAAATGAAATATTTCCGCAGTTACAACTAATAAAACCCACAAAATTAGAGAACTATAGACATAAAACAACACCCCTATAGTCACCTTTACACTCCCACTACCCAATATAGTCGACATATTAACAGAAAATAAACCTTGTGCTCCTGTGTGTTCGTATACGATGTTCCGACTATAGGGTGCAGATTGGCTGGCAGACAGGAAGTGATGCATCGGTGGTTCTGAATTGAGGTAGCTCACATCAAATCTGCAATAACAGTCTGTGGTTGGGGCTTGTGTGTCTCACCAAACATTACTGACACCTAGTGACCGGAATAGAATACTACACATCATTCACTGCATCTTTAAATGAGTCTTCTGGACACCTCGTTATTGTATTTGTGTTCATTCAGCCATTCTTGTGCTTAAAATTGATTTGAAAATGCTTAAAAATACATTTATCTTTTTTTCTTTTGGGCTTATCCCTTCAGGGGTCGCCACAGCGAATCAATTGCCTCCATCTAATCCTGTCTTCTGTATCGTCTTCTCTTGCACCAACTACCTTCATGTCCTTTTTCACTACATCCATAAACCTCCTTTTTGGTCTTCCTCTAGGTCTCCGCATCCTTCTACCAACATATGTACTATCTCTCCTCTGAACATGCCCCAAACATCTCAGTCTGGCCTCTCTGACTTTATCCACATAATCTCTAACATGTGCTGTCCCTCTGATGTGCTCATTCCTGATCCTGTCCATCTTGGTCACACCCAAAGACATTGGGTGTGGTAAAAATACAATTCGTATGCATATTTGGACTAATAATAGGTCATATTCAACCACGAAAAAGGAGGATTTATGATTTAATAGTTTTGAAAAACAGTGATAGAGGGAAGCTGGGAAATTGGAAGCGTGAAGTGGCGATGGATTCACTCTAGCATCTTAGCAAACACTCCCTCACACAGCACCAAAGAACAGAGGGTCATCCACTGGAACCACTAGTTCACATTGTATTTCCATGGGTGTCTTCGTTTACTTTGGGTAGTCTGGGTTGGTACCCCCATGGAGCATTTACAGTCTCCAATCCCAGTACCCACGGAACCCCCAAATCCCCAATGCAGATGTGTTACCAAGAACCTCATCTCCCACGATGCATGTCAAATTTGGGAATAGTTCAACCATAGCAATCAGACGTGACGATGACGATGACGTTCCCCACCCCCGCCATTGTCTGGTGCGGTTTTTGGCCTGAGTTGGGTATTGGATGAGTTCCAGAAATGTCCACGGGCATTGTTACATACATTGTTACATCTGATTGAAATCTGACACAGGCTCCTCCTTAAAGGAGACAAACCGGTATTCCCTGCTGAAGAAATTCACACGCTTTGAAAACAAACGGGGGGCAAAGTTTGCTAACATTAGCACATTTGTTTTTCTACCAGGCCATAAGTGTCTTCTACCATCAGCATAATGTATCAAACGATACATGAGCGTACTAATTAATCCATGAATTAGTTGAGAATAAAGTGATTGTTGATTAACTGTAGGTTCTTTATGTGTTTGATGTGCCTTATTGGCTTTAGGTTGGACTTTTCTTTTGTTGGTTTTCCGTCCCTCATCTTTTGTCAACCAAGCATTTATTGTTAAACCAAACTTGTTCTCCATAATATCATAACTTTAGTCTTGTAAGATTATAACTTTTTCTGAAACCTATCTTTCCAAAAATGACAACTTCATTGGTTTATTATGCCTTTTTTTTTTAAATTTACAAAGGTATATCTACTTTAGGCTACCAAAAAGCATAAAAAAAGTGATTTTTCCTCATAACGTTACCTATAAACATTTCTCTCTTAATATTTTGACTATTTACCTTCCATTGTTACTGTTTTACTTGTTAAATTACATTTTTAGACGAATAAAATGGCCCCCCTGGCTGCATTTTGGACGGCCGTTTGTCAAACAATGATTAAAAAAATGTTTGTGAAAAAACACTTTTGGTACACCCTCAATGTGGATCTTTGATGTTTCAACCTTTAAGCCCCGGCGGTCCATTTCGCCCTTAAAAACTGGCTTGGATGGGCTCGTTCTTTTGGGTGTGCATGCTCACAAGTGTGACTGGGCGGTTATTTTTATTGTGCACTGAAGACAAAGACAAAGTCATTGATGGACTGATTAGTTGGGGGAGGCGGAAGGGGGGGCAGTCTGCACTCCTTAGCCAAGCTGACTCGAATCGCCTGTGGAGCGCGAGGCCAGCGACCAAACACAGCAATGCCCTGCGCTCCCGCCGCAGCCACATTAACAGCTAATAAGCAGCAATAATCCAGTTAAATGCTCGACCAAACAGAGCCGGAGGGGCCGTTGCATCATGGGGTGGCATTTCAGCAAATGTGCGCCTGTGTGCTAGACAGGACCGGTGGTCTAATCCTCTTTTGTCCAACAGCGTGAGCAGTGTGACATTGTGGTCTTAGAACAGACCCAGTCAGCGCCAGAGTGATAGAACGGCCGGCGGTTACGCAGGGCCGGATGAAGAGGTGCGGGGGCGGGGCGAGGGGGGCGGACATGACAGGATCCACAGAGCAAACAAAGCTTTCAAACTGATTACCACAGCTGTTTATTTGAAGAGCGGGTAAAAAAAACGGAACGCCGATGGAGAAAAAGAATTTTCCAGGCATTGGTGTGTGTTCAGGTAAAGGTTTGAGATATGAGGTCACATAATATTATTCATTTATTAATATAGTAATATGAGAAGGGTAAAAACCTTGAAACTCGGCTACAGGAGGGGCAACGTGTTTTTTTCCCCAAACCAGCTCAAGGGTACTGGAGGTATGTGGGAGTTTGCCCAATCAGTCCACATGTGCTTTGTGGACTTGGAAAGGGCATTCCACCATGTCCCTCGTGGTGTCCCGTAGGTGGTGTTTCGGGAGTACGGGATTGGTGGCACGCGAGCACGTGCCTTTTGGACCTTGTACGACCGGAGTAGGACCCTGTTTGGCGTTGCCAGTAGCAAATCCAGTCTGTTTACGGTGAATGTTGCCCTTTGTCACCCATTCTGTTCGTCATTTTTATGGACAGAATTTCTAGGCGAAAGGGTCCAGTTTGGGGGCCTTAGGATCTCATCTCTGCTATTTGCAGGCTACGTGGTCCTGGTGGCCTCATCAGGTTGTGTCTTTCACGTTTACTGGGGCGAACGAGTGCGAAGCTTCTGGGATGAGACTCAGCACCTTCAAGTCTGAGGCTTTGGTTCTCAGTCAATAAACAGGTTGGGATTGAGGTCTTCCCCCAGGTGGAGGAGTTCAAGTATCCCGGGGCGAGGGAAGGTTGGAGCGTGAGGTCAACGGGTGTATCGGTGCATGGTCTGCAGTAATGCGGACGCTGTGCCGGACCCTCCTGGGGAATCAATTTACTGGTCAATCTATGTTCCCACCCTCACATATGGTCATGAGGCTTTGGTGACCGAAAGAACACGGTCGCAGATACAAGGCGCCAAAATGGGTTTTCCTCCGTAGGGAAGTCTGGGCTTCCCTACTGAGACTGCTGCCCCCGGATCCGGATAAGCGGAAGAAAATGGAATTAAATGGAATTGCGTGAAATATGACAAATGTTACGCTACAGTAGAATTGCAGTACACAAATGAAGTTTCCCTGGCTACAGAAATGCATGAGATTATCCGCCCATTGCGGGGGTCCTAAACTCAGCTCAACCGGAGCTGGAGTCTGGGTGAGGCTGGCCCGCATCAAGTATTAACCCCAGATCCACGCTTGCGAATCAAGTGACTAATTCGCCAACAAACGGGAAGTCAGGATAACAGCTGGACTCTCTGTGTCATAACAGAAATAATGTTGGATAACGCATACTAAGGCTAACTACTACTTAGAGACGTTAACGATAAACCATCTTGTTTGAGGAGCTAACAACTCAGACGCACCGGTAAAAGACTAGGTAAAGACTAGAGATAGTGCTAGGTTTTTGCAGCCATAACTCTTTAGATGAAGGGATAGAGACATGCACCGGGTCTAAAGAACAACCAAAGATACTGGATTGTCAGACACGTTCCATAGCTTCCCATGCAGAGTTAGCTGCAGCTGACGCTAGCCGGCTTGTTTGACTAACTAACGTGTCTGACCGCCGAAGTTTGGAACGTTTTGGATTCATTCCAAGAAGGGTGCAAGACTTGACCAGCCAGACCAACAGAGGAGAGCCGGCGTTTGAACACCAACGTTTGGAAGGTCTTTGGATTCGTTTCAGAAGGGTGCAAGACTTGACCAGCCAGACCAACAGAGGAGAGAAGGTCAACCTTTCGGCTTCGACGTGCCGAGCTAGCCGTCATTTGAACGCTGGAGATTGGAACGTCTTTGGAATAATTTCAAGAAGGGTCCAAAACTTCACCAGTTTAAGGGTATCAAAATATACCGTAGATATAAAATGTAGGATGTAAACTATCGATCCCAAGTCTTTTTTTGGTCTGTCTAAACAAATACTTTTGATGTGCATGCTTGGGTTCATGGTGTGTTGTAAAATGATAAGTACTGTAAGAATGCCACTTTCATATACAGTGGTGTGAAAAACTATTTGCCCCCTTCCTGACTTTTTGGCACACTTAAATGTTTTAGTATTAGTCAAAGAACATAATTGAACACAAAATGATGACTGCCAAGACTTTTGTGAAAATTTCTTGTGGATTGGCGAGACAAAAGTAGAACTTTTTGGAAGGTGCGTGTCCCGTTCCATCTGGCGTAAAAGTAACACAGCATTTCATAAAAAGAAGAGTCAAATATGGCGGTGGTAGTGTGATGGTCTGGGCTCGTTTTGCTGCTTCAGGACCTGGAAGGCTTGCTGGGATAGATGGAAGCATGAATTCTACTGTCTAGCAAAACATCCTGAAGGAGAATGTCCGGCCATCTGTTGGTCAACTCAAGCTAAAGCCATCTTGGGTGCTGCAGCAGGACAATGACCCAAAACACGCGAGCAAATCCACCTCTGAATGGCTGAAGAAAAACCAAATGAAGACGTCGGAGTGGCCTAGTCAAAGTCCTGACCTGAATCCCATGGAGATGCTGTGGCATGACCTTAAGAAGGCGCTTCATGCTAGAAAAGCCTCAAATAAAGCTGAATGACAACAATTCTGCAAAGATGAGTGGGCCAAAATTCCTCCAGAGCGTGTAAAAGACTTGTTGCAAGTTATGGCAAACGTTTGATTGCAGTTCTTGCTGCTAAGGGTGCCCGACCAGTTTTTAGGTGGCAGGGGCAATGACTTTTTCACACAGGGCTATGTGGCTTTGGATTTTTTTCTCCCTAAATAATACAAACATTCATTTCAAAACTGCAAATGTGTTTGATGATCAGAAACATTTTGTGTGACAAACATGCAAAAGAATAAAAAGTCAGGCTGGGGCAAATAGTTTTTCACACCGCTGTAATTGGCATCTTTGTTTCATAATGTAAGGTTACTACATCTACACCAACAAACCTTAACCGTAGAATCGAATTGTACCGTTCGTACACTGCATACTGAATTGTTCTGTTTTTCAAATATATCGTTTTTGTGTCTAGATTCAAATCGTCTATCACAAAGAGATTTACATCCCTACTACTACTACTACTACTACTACTACTACTACCAGTAGTGCAAGATAGTACATAGCAACTATGTCAGCTCTTAGCACACATCTTGTTACAAAACAAGTGCCACAAGCACTACCAACAAGTAGAGCTAAGTAGCCGGACAGATGGATGGATGTTTGATGTGATTGTAATTAGTGACTGCCTGCTTTCCCAATTGGAGAACCTCTTCCTTTGAGCAAGCGAAAGTGCCTCTCACCATAAATGCAGTCTTGCATGCAGGCATTGACCAAACCACTCGGTGAGCCGAACGATTAAGTGTGGCTACCTGATCTCGTTGCAGATTTCCTTCTCGTACTTCTTCCTATTCCGGGCGCGGCAACAGCAGAAGATGATGATGGCGAGAATGATGAGCATCAGCAGCACAGCGATGATGGCTCCTGCGATGATGCCGGCAGTGTTGGGGGCTGAGCACAAAAGAGGGTTTGCTAAGGATTAGGGAATTGCACTTTTTTCTTGTCCGATGCCAGTAGTGCGATGTTGTACAGGTATATCGGCCTGTACCGATACCAACATTTTCTCGTAGTGGATCGGTATGCTTGTGCCGTCATGGCCACTTAGTCGTCGCTTAACAGTAAATTGTTCTTGGATGGTTGGGAGACGTTGCTTTTGAAGGATGTTTTGCTATCGTTCTTGATTGGCGGATGTCTTCCCAGGCAAAGTTGTGGGCGAATCCACCCAGCACATGAATGGTGGCGGTCAAGGTTTACTGTGTGCATGACACCGGCCTGATGGTAGCGTTTAAGCGTCATTCTGGATGCCCCCAACAATCAAAGACAGACTGGTTTTACCCCGATCTCTAGGAGTCCAATACCGGTATCTTTAGCAGATTACCAGACTGTGCCAGATATTTACCCTGGAGAAAAGAGGTTTCAATGCGATCTCCTTGACTTGTCTTCACCTCAGTGTGCAAGCAGATGCACTCCCGCCGTCGTGCTACCTACTCATTCCCGAGCAAGCGCTACTTGTGGTGACGCTGGGTGGACTTTCTTGTGTGCCCTGAAGCCTTCTTCACAACAATTGAACCTCTTAACGAGCTTCTGAGCTTCGCTGAGTTCTTAACGTTGTGATAAATGACGGGTTTAGCGATATCCTCGCCCGTGAAGCCATTTTTGTGCCAAGCAATGATGACTGCACGTGTTTCCCTTGCTGGTGGTGCTGGTTATTTTGTCTGTTATTTTCACTCGGCCAGGATGACAGTCATTTCCAACCTTTCAAAATAATAAATGAATTCATCACACATTGAATGAAAACGAACTTGGGAGTTTTGCTGGCCTTGATATACTGACGTGTGCAGGCGTGTTGCTTTCAGCACCATTTGTTTCACAGAAAAAGGCCATGTGAGCTCTTTTGTCATAGTCTATTGGTGGGTGGAGACGGGGCCGCTGTGCATACACATAAAGTGCATAAGAGTGTAACATGGTAGAAATTAAATGAGTAGATTGCAAACCTTTTGGGCATAAATGGCCTTTGCTTCACGCAGACACCATTTCCAAACAACAAACAGAAATTCAATAGGCCTCAGCGTGACTCAAGTCGTGCAACACTGCGGATATGTCGAGCATGGAAACAACACATCTCATAGTAGGACTTTCGCGGGATACTCACGAGGTGTCACATTGAGATGCAGTATACACTCCTCGGTGCCGACCCGGTTGCTGGCCGTGCAGCGGTACGTCCCAGATGCTCTGGCAGATGCGTTCCTCACATTCA
This sequence comes from Oostethus manadensis, assembly GCA_024372805.1. Lineage (NCBI taxonomy): Eukaryota > Metazoa > Chordata > Actinopteri > Syngnathiformes > Syngnathidae > Oostethus > Oostethus manadensis. The sequence continues at coordinate 650,816 of QODF01000217.1, read as the reverse complement.
TGGTGCCTCCCATGGGGTCTGCGGCAAGGGCAAATGACAGAGCGTTGCAGAAATGCGGGAACTAAACGGTGTGAATGTGATTTGGACATTTTGAGCGTTGTCAGTGAAGGAGCCATTACCCGTCAGAGCGGAAGCAGGCAGCACCTTGTTGTCACTTGTCTTCTCCCAGCTGTATTGCATGGGTTTGGTGCCCTCGTTGGATGTGCATCTTAAAAGGATGTCTTTGCCCTCCTGCGTGGGTCCTTCTGCGTAGCACCTGGGCTTGGATGGCTTCACTGTGGAGCAAAAACGGGAAATTCTTTCAGTCAAATCTGCGTGATGGGAGTAATCAGAGTAATTGATACAGCTGCTGTCACTCAGCGTAATGGGGGGGAAGAAAGGACCCGTGCGGTATCGGACACAAAAACACGTGTGCGCACTCGGCAGGGTTAAGGATAAAAGGCGCGGCTTTCCGTTCTGGCGGGGAGAAGAGATGGGGAATTCAAAACAACAAACACCGCTTCAAATTAAAAGCAGACCGCCGGGCAGGCGTGGGGGGTGGGGAGGGAACAGGAAAGAAAACCTGCCAAAAAAACAAACTTTTGCTGCTGTTCTCCGATGGGGCATGGAATGTTGCTCTTCAGAACCAGGACCGGGTTTGCCAGGAGACTGACAGTGCTGAGTGCTCGCAGTAATAATATAAACACACACTGGATCAGTCAAAATAATAATAATATTAAAGTGGAACTTACAAAAACCTCATTATACTAAAAACTCATTTTACGTTTTGGGCTTTCAAGACATTTCGGTCCCATTTACCAAAAAAATCTTCAAAATACAAAAATGAAAGTGGGAAGTCTCGCATGGAATTTTGAATGTAGGGTAAATCCTGTCTCGTAATAGGAAAATTCTAAAACACAAAAGCCCTTCCTGAATGAATTAATAGCGAATGAGGGCTTGCTGATGGACAGATGGTAGTGCGATGGAGGCCAAGGTAGTGCACACACACACACACACACACACACACACACACACACACACACACACACACACACACACGCACGCACGCACGCACGCACGCACACGCACGCACACACGCACACACACGATAAATGTCAGAGCGATGGAATTGTCAACACATCTTCTAAAGGGTGAAAGTGGTCCCGTAAAAAGGCTGTGGTGAGCAGCATCTCATATTAGGAACGTCTAACCAGCAGATTTGTTTGTTTGTGAGGTTAAAAATGGCGGCAGAGGCCGGAGAGATAAAGAATAAAGAGCCTGCATGTACGATATACGTTGCACCTTTCGGAAAGTGCCGCACATAGTGGCGGTAGTTTGATGCGTCCGTGACTTCCTCCGTAGATTCTTTGCAGCAGACCTGGTTGGCATTACAAGTAAAACATAACGTCATGAAAGCACTATTGCTTAATCTCTACACCCATCCTGCCTTCATCCCATTGCTCTTTTCATGTGGAGTAGCTCTGCAGCACTACGCAGATAGGCTGGATGCGCACCAGCAGCCGTAAAGTGCTTCGTCTTGTCTGCAAGTACTGCAGGGTTTAGCTTTAGCGGTGACAAAAGTTGCGTTTGTGCGGTGGAACTGCGGCGCTTTGATAATATTACAGTGTGGACCAAAAGTAAAAATTAGTGTGAAATGTACAAAAGGGAATTCTGAAACGGAAAATGTGAAATTTGGGAAAAAATAAAATTGACTTCATAGGTCCCTATAGAAAGAAACTACATCTAGCATAAAAACACAGCCCCGGTCTGTTGTGAGAGAGAGTGTGTGGTGAAGCTAGCCGGTGTGGTGTGGCGAGGTGTCACTACACCACTAACATAGTTCTTGGGCGCAAATATTATTAATAAGAACAATAATAATAATAATAATAATAATGACAACAATAATAGTAATAATAATCTAGGAGCGCATTCTTGGACCTTGATCACGAAAGTTTTTTCAGCTTCGAGGAATCACTCAAAATTAGCTAAACTGCAAGTTGATCGCCGTGACGTGTAAAAGTAATTATTATTTTGCTCCTTTCCCAGGAATAGTTACAGTCTGGGTTTCATACCCACCAAAATACTCTTTTATATGCACAGTGTGAAATTAAGAAATAAATTATTATTTTTCAAATTATTCAGTGAAATGTTTAGTTTTCCTTTTGAACCTTTAACCTAGCTTGGTTAATATGGAGGTCCATCCATCCATCCATTTTCTTCCGCTTATCTGAGGTCGGGTCGCGGGGGCAGCAGCCTAAGCAGGGAAGCCCAGACGTCCCTCTCCTCGGCCACTTCATCCAGCCCTTCCCGGCGGATCCCGAGGCGTTCCCAGTCCAGCTGAAAGACCAGCGTGTCCTGGGTCTTCCAAGAGGCCTCCTACCAGTTGGATATGCAGGTCACATGATGTAATTGGAGCTTTTTTTGTTTTAGAAGGCTTTATTGGTGGAATAGGTGTGTCCCATTACGTGCATTCTTAGCTGTCAATTTCTCTCTCTTTTGATATCTTTAGAAGGCACAGAAAAGAGAAAGCCGTGTATTCATGTCACACATAAGGACAGTGGACGGTTGCAGCTTGATTTCCAATACCTTCAAGAAGAACGCTTCAAAACTGGTGTCCTTGAGCGTATTGTAGTCAACCTGAAAGGCTCCACCGGACTGAGCATGGGAAGATAAACAATGGAGAGAGTGGCTGACATGCAGTGCTGAGCTGCGGGTGACTACTCTGCTCCTCTTAACTTCATTGTCCAGCTTGAAGCCAGAGTGGGATGCTTCCTCCTGTAGAGCACCTGAACATGGGAGAGCGTGTGCTCCTGAATGTGTGCAGGGAACAGCAACGCCTGCCGTTTATATTAGCAAAGACGTGTGTTTATCCGGCCTGTGACAAGATCAACCTGAAGGTAAAATGCAGAGCCGGCAGCAAGTTGTCCTCTCTTCTCCCCGTCAACGCGTCTTTGCTGAGAACATCCCCCGGCCCTGCCGGGGTCAATGGCTAGCAGCCTATCAGGGAGCTAGCCTACCTCTTCTCGCTCTGTCACGTGCACTACAGCTGCAGAGGTCAGCATATTAGCCGTGATCTCAGCTGGGTCGCATTTAGCTGATGTGCTTCGCCGCGGTGGATTCCAACTAAATCCAAGGACGCAACGTCCAGTAGACGCCCCGCAAACACTGCGGCACTGCAGATATCATGCGGCCGGGCAACCCATGCCTACAAAATGTTGCAAAATAAACACAGCACGTCCTCTTGGAGATGAATTTTTTTTCCGAAATGCAAAACCTCGCAATAATGTAGCAAATCGTTCAGCTGCAAAGTCACCGACCATAATAAGAGAATGTACTCGAGCTGCAACAAGTCATCATAAAAAATCATTGAGTAACCAATTATGCAATTAATATTGTGGTGCTGGACTAATCTTTCATTCATATATTGATTATCTTATCCTCATTAGGGTCGCGGGTATGCTGGAGCCTATCCCAGCAAGACTTTTTATTTATTTATGATTTTTTATGCAATTTATTTTTTTAATTTTTTAATTTTTTTTATTTTTTTTACTTTTATTTATTTATTTATTTATTTTTTACTTTTTTATGCAATTTCTGCCAAAAGAGACACCTAATTTCATTGGGGTATTTTTTGTTCGGTAATTATTACGTCGTCTGTGTGTTCAATTCATTATACTCCAAAGCTCTTGACACTCCAATCAGTGTTAAATACGCTTTGGAAATTCAAGTCTATTGCTTTTGATCGTGTACTCACATTACATTCATGAAGAAAATGTTCTGAAAAGCAACGATTTGTAGTGCAATCACAGCCCAGCTACATGTGTGCTTGTAAAAGCCTCCATTAGAGCTTTGGCCACGTTTCTCAGATCAGCTGCTGCTGCTCGCTCTCCACAGCAGTACGGTGTATTTCTGGTCCAACCGGTGGGAGCGGTGCAGTCACGTTCCTGAGGAGGGGCAGCAGCCATATTCCGGAGCCTGCACCATCTATGGAGACTGCCCCGATGACGAGGCCGCTGATAACGGCCCAATGCGGAGCTTATCTCGCACAAGTGGTGTACGTGGGTTTGCTCCCATGCACAAATAGCGGGAGGGTGGGGCGGGGGGGTTGTATTTCATTTTCAACATTTAGTCAGAGGGCCGACCGGCAAGGCCAAAGCGCATGAGTCTTGTTTGCCAAGTGCGTGAATCATCTGGGATGCGTCAGCCACCTCGCCCCGTGTTAAATAATAATATTACAGACTTCTTTCTTCACTCATGACATTTCAGCTGAAAAATGCATAATGGCATCGTTCATACTTGCAGGACTGTCTGTTTCGCTTTGTCAACAAGCTCAAAGGCTACGTTCACACTGCAGGGTGGGATCCCCAATGTGGATTTTTGGTTAACAATCCAATTACCAAACAAATGCGACTCGTTATGTAAACACAAAGCGCCTGGATGCGCATGTGTGCTTCCGTTGATGTCATTTCTGATTTAATACTGGGTAAAATCAGGCTGGTATCGGCGATACCAATTCAATACTATGTGAAAATTCATCTAATGTGTGTGGTAAATTTCAAAACGTGGTGTACACTATTCCAAATCATCGCATAAAGAATACATCATTGTCATTTATTGATTTAAATTAAACTCTGAAGTATATGGAAGTATTGGGGTGATTGACAATATAGCCAAGCTAATATAGAACATCAGAAAAAAGTACAAAATTAGGTATCTGAAGTATCAAAAGTATCACTATTTTGATTTCAGAAACAACTTTAGCGCATGAAGAGCTGATATCGACGTTTCAGTATCGACCCGCACATTACTAGCATGGTCTCTGCAACGCGTTTGTGGCCATTTCAAGGATTTTGTGCAGCGGGAGTCAATATTTTCTCCACCAAATGATTCCGTGTAGAAGATGAAGAAGAAAGATGGGAAAAATTTCGGTATGGAAGTTTGTAGACAACTTGTTGGCACGTCTGTGGTGAGACATTGCAGAGAGCTGCTTCAGTAGAAACTTATAAAAAATCATTTTCGGATGAGAAGAACTTTTGCCTACATGGGTGAGCACATTCATCCAATTCTTTCACAATAAACTACTCCTTTTCCATGACTGACTTACTTTAAATTCTGGCCAATACAAGCGTTACCATGACGTACATGTGGGATATATGCCACCTGGGCGTTTGTAGCGCAGTCGCATGGCATGCATATTCCATTTATATTCACATACCAATGAGACCTGAGTCGCATTTGAAAAAAACCCGAATTGTGCCGTTCACACTGACATGAAAAAAAATCATAAACAGGTCGCATGAGCAAAAAAAAAAAAAAAAAAAATCGGAACTGACCTGCAGTGTGAACAAAAAGTCTTGCTACACGGGATAAGTAACAATAACAAGCCCAGCCTTGAGTTCGACAATGATTATATTTGACAATCAGTGTGGGTGAACACAAGGGGGGTCACTGCTCTACAGCCGCTGGGAAGGATATGTGCTCGTTTTTAGCAGGGATTAAATCAAAACAGCCAAGTGGGGCAAAGAGCGTGTGATTTTTTTGGTTGTTTTTGCAGGGAGAGAGGAAAAAACGAAAGCCCCAGGTATGAACCGTTGTTTGCGTCGTTTCACTCACCCATGACGATCAGCAGCATCTTCCTGCTGCGAATGCCCGGGGCCTTCTTCACTTTGCACTGGTAGGTGCCCGAGTCCGACGACGTCAGGCCCGTCAGGTTGATGGAGGCGTCGCCGTTCTTGGGGTCGGCTGCGTTGAAGTGGACCCGACCCTTCATGGGGGCATAGTAGTCCTCGTAGGCCCTGTCGCCCGAGTACAGGATTACCTGGTGACGGAGGACATGCATCTCAGGCTCTTTTGCAATAACTTTTATTAATATGAACAATTTGGAACCCATCCTACTCACTTCAGAAGCTTTTAAATTGATGTCGGATCCCAGTGGGGAACAATAGTATGTTTCTTTTACCTTAAATTCTGTATGTGGTAAATCTGCATGTTAACTGATTTCTTATTTATAAAAGGAATATTTTCAAAGTATGAGCACAGAAAAGCTATTTATGACCTGCTAAGTATATTTTTAACATTACTAAAGCCATTATTAACATTATTTTAACATTGTTAGAGCCCTCTAAACAGGTTTCTGGTCTCTAGGTGTTAGTAACGTCACACCGGTGAGACACACTTTCAATGCTAATGTGGGTGTCTTATCTTATTTCTGTCCAACGTGACTTTTTTTCCATTATTTTTATACTGTGTTGGGTAATACAAGTGTAAACGTGACTATAGGGGTGTTATTTCATGTCTCGAGGGCTCTAATAATTCATTCATTTATTTTCTATACCTCTTATCCTCATTCGGGTCACGGGGATGCTGGAGCCTATCACAGCAGACTTTGGGCGAGACCCTGGACTGGTCTCCAGTCAATCGCAGGGACAAACAACTTTTATAGACAAACAACCAGTCACACTCACATTCATACCTATAGACAATTTAGAGTCACCAATTAACCTAACATGCATGTTTTTGGAATGTGGAGTACCCGCGGAGTACCCGCAGAAAACCCACTCACGCACAGGGAGAACATGCAAACTCCACAAAGAGAAGCCCAACGGAGATTTGAACCCAGGTCTTAAAGATCTCCTGACTGTGTGGCCAATGTGCTAACCACTCAGCCACCGTGCGGCTCTAATAATGATAATTGTATTTACAATAATATATAAATAAAATATAAACAAGCGTTCTATACTTATCTTTAAGATCTAAACAAGTGCCCGTGCTCATGCGTGTTGCTATTACTGTGCCTCCTACGGGAGCAGAGTGAGTGGCAAACAGGAAGTGACGTCAGGGGTTCAGAGTTGAGTTTCCGCTTGCTTCGAGTTGCGGCCGCAACAGTAAAATGTGATTTGTGGCATGCAATGTTCAGGCAATCGAGTCTGGTAACATCACAGTAACATTGCTGACACCTAGTGACAATGTAGAACACTACGCCAAAGTCTTTGAAGGCCTTGCATTCGTATTTTTGTTAACTGAGGCATTTTTAGGCCTGAAAATGCTTAATTTGGCCAAGAAATACGTTACATTAGCTTCAACGTGCCATATTCAACATACAAGTAATTACAAGGGGGGACGAGGGACGAAGGTACATTTAAAAACACAGTCAGTGAATCAACCTGGCTACGCAGAGGAGTGAAAGCAAGCACTTTTTTCTCCATACAAAGCCAGTCTTGCCTTCCAAGGCGACACAAACAAAGCGGCCAGTGTGGAGTCAAATCAACACCTGCTGTGTCAACAAAGGGCAGGGGACCACAATTACGGCCACAACCCGCCCCCCCCCCAAAGCCCCATCTACCTCTACAAACACACCCACACCCAGGTCTTGAAAGCAGCATGAAAATATTGAGAAATGAAATCCAGGTGGAGCAACAAAGAAGGCTTGTAGCTCAGAATAGGCCTTACGGGTTACAGGAAAAAAAAAAAACAAACCTTAAAAATGAACCAAAAAGCTAAGGAGGGTGAAGGGAAAACATAAACAATGAAAAGCGCTCCAATTCTCTTTCTCCAGTAATTCCACTGGGGGAGACATCATGAAGAGCAACAGACGTACACATAGTAACACTTCGGGGTGGAGAAAAGGGAAACTAAACATGGCTGGGAGAGAAAGAATAACGGACCCATTGTAGTAGGCAGAGCACACAAAGTATCCAGGAATTAAATATTGGGAACGTTTGAGGTTCTTGTGTCAATAAATCCCACTTCCTTATCCATTTCTAAGTGTGCGGTGGCGCTAGGATGGGCGGCCCGCGGCGGGGGCAGCGCTCATCTTGTACACATTAGCCATGTAAACAGGTAGTTCTGTTCACATTCCCCCAGGTTCTACGGGGGGAGGGCAAGCGGTGTTCCGACACTGACTGGGGGAAAGAGTAATAACACGAACATGCCAGACGAGACCAAAGGAGAGGAAATGAAACGGCCCCCGACCTCGGCTGGACCACTCAGATACTCGCCGGGGCACAAATGGCGTTTTCACACATGTACACCTCTAAGAACAAAGTGGGTACCACCCCAAGATACATGACATCTTATAAAGAGCCGAAAATGGCAAATGACACGACAAGATGGTGGATAGACACCCTAGATAGAATTCCCAGCCGTTATGCTGCAGAGCTTTTTAAAAAGCCATCAGTACCAATGAGGTCATTGCCATGCGATGAACGAGGTGGAGATCATTTGACAGGCAAAGATGAGGACCACAACACCTGCACACCGGGAACAAAACCCACTTCACAGACGAGTTCCAGCTGTGTTCCTAAATGCGCCGCAATGTTAGTGCTAACACAATCAGTGTCTAGTGCAGGGGTCACCAACTTGTCAAACGCAAGCTACTGGTCGATTTTTGAGACTTTGATCGCAAAAACATAGAAAAAATTGCCCTCCCCTCCCGGAGAGCAACCAACAGGCATGCATTTTGACCACGGAACACGCTCGTGGGCCTCACCGCCTCCAGGCACGCAACCCGTAGGCTCCAGCTAGGACCAGGTCCCCATAACCTGCCTTTGCCACCTCCAAATGAAGGCACGCATAAATAATACATCCATAGACAAGCACCTCAAATCAAATCTTTGTCAGGGCTGAAATCGAATGCTCTCTCTCGCTCCTCGACCCGCTCGCTCGTTCGCCCACGAGCAGAGTTTGCAATACAAGCCCGGCCCCGAAGATGATGCAGGAAAATAGGGCTAGGTAAAGTCAGGCTCGGGGGCCGTCCGTGAACCATGGCTCTTTTGCCACTGTATCACTGCAGAAATAAAATAAAATAAATAAATAAAAACAGCAAAAAAAAAAAGGTAAAAATAAGGCAAACGGCACATTCATAAAACAAGGTTAACAGCGACACCCAGTAACGACACAAGGCATTGCTTTTAAAGACAAAGCTTTAAAAATTGAGCATGTTTTGCTATACTTTCTAATGCAGATATATGTACAATACATACAGTACATACACATTAGAGTTATATTACATATACAGTATGTTACAGCTAACGGAAGTGTCCTTTTTAACTCTACAAATGTTTTTTTATGCACGATTATCGTGCGCACGTCCTGTTTGACACTATGGCCCACATCGTTGTTTGAGGAACCGCAGCAGAGGCAGTTTTGCATGATGATAGAAGCAGGAACAAATATTGAGCAGAAATGGGCAAAGAAAAAAGTATTTTGAATAGCAAGATTAGTTTGAAAGCCTTGGCAGATGGCTTTCTCAACAAGACCAAAGTCTTGCTTTGCTGTGACTTGAGTTGTCACAAAGTACGTCGCCTCTGGGAGAAGAGAGAAGTTACTGGGGCACTACCGGTATTGTTTTTTCATTTATACAGTGGTACCTTGGCATACCGGGTCTAACCAGTGTTTTTAGATTGCTTTGAATTGCTAGCTAAAATTTAGTCTAGGAGCTTCTAGCTACCGGCATAGCCGATGAGAGCTATTTGGGACGCTAGCAAATGCTATGTCATTGACACTAGCAACACAGCATCTATAGCATAGTACAACATAGCCATCTAATTGATCTTATTGAGAATAGACTGGGGGTAGATCTTGCACAGGTTCACTGCCGAGACCAGGGATCCTGGTCTCAAAAATGGGTGGTGACTTATGGTCTAGTATTTAAAGCAGGGGTGGGCAAACTTTCAGTGAATTCAAGAAATACCTTGTGGCAAAGGTGGTGTCTGTTTATCTGGCTGACACATTTATATACATTTTTGGTCTTCTGGAACAGATTTATTAGATATACAATACATTTACAGATTTAATAATACAGATTTATTGGCTCTTATGAGAAAAATTGATTTGTTTAGAGTACGTTTCAGTTAAAGTCGACACTAACCAAGGTTCCACTGTAGTGTGCAGTGGAAATAAAGTGGAACTGTGAAGAAAGATGGTAAGAGCATCAATAATTAACGAGGTATGGCTATAAAAAAGTTTTCATAGTTTGCCAAAACACGCTGACCCTTGTAAAACCCTGCAGCAATCATGACACAGCAAGACATGGGATGTAGTAAAGCAAGGAAACCATCCTGTTGATAGGACTCATGTTTGTTTTTCATAATTGGTTTCCAGGCCCACCTTAGTCACTTGTATCTGTAGGCTAGCAATAAGCTGAAATGCAAATGACCGTGACTGTAGGCGTGCCTGGCATTTCTCGTCCAAGCCCAACAAAGCAAATTGTTTTATCTACGCTTCATCACGCTCCAAAGACCTCGGTGATATGCAGACTATGTAAAATCATGGCGGACACTTTTGGCGCTAAAGACTTAAAATAATAGGGGTCGCTGGTATAGAAAGAATGTATAAACCGGCATACTTAAATAATACCACCAATTACAGCATCTAAATCATGCAACGTTCGGCCTACACCGCAGCGTAAGCGGCTGCATTATGCAACCGCCTATTAAGCTCCCATAAAAAAAAACAAAAAAACACTACCGTCTGATGTACTGCAGAAAACTGCAGCACAAACTGAAAGTAAAAAGATATTAATGGTAGTGTACAAGCCAATCTCGAGAATAACGGCACACTCTGTTTGTCTTATCCATAATTGAACATGATAGTTACTGAAACACACACATGCATACAGAGCATGGAGAGGTTGACTCTCACCTTAGTCTGAAAATGTAATACAGTCAGTATTAATAAGATTAAAATATTCATATTATTGGATAACACTTCTTTTTTTCCTTCAGGGGTCGCCACAGTGAATCGATTGCCTCCATCTAACCCTGTCTTCTGTATCCCCTTCTCTTGCGCAAACTACCTTCATGTCCTCTTTCACTACATCCATTAACCTCCTCTTTGGTCTTTGGCAATTCAAAACCCAGCATCCTCTGGACATGTCCGAACCATCTCAGTCTGGCCTCTGACTTTATCTCCAAAACATGTGCCGTCCCTCTGATGTACTCAGTCCTGATCCTGTCCATCCTGGTCACACCCAAAGAGAATCTTAGCATCTTCATCTATGTATCGCAAAAAGTAAGATGCCAATAAATCTGGTAGCAACACTGGATTGGTTTCAGCATCTTTAATGTTCCAAATTGCATCCTTTGTTTGGACACCCAAATGCACTAATAAAATCATGTTGGGTTTCATCAGGCTTGCCACGATAAACTGTCCCACAAATTATTGCTGTAAACAATATTACATTATTATATAACATTATATAGAGAGCGTCTTTCCATGAATGTAATGATAATTCATAGATCTTTGTATCAAGTTCTCCTGAGTATTTTACGTTGTGATTTGAATACCAGGAGCTAGGAAGTAAAATAAACACAAACAACACAAGAAAATAAACAAAAAAAGACAAACACACCCCAATTAAAACAGTATTTTAGCAAAAATTGCACTTAAATAAAAATCACAATATTTTGGACTTTGACTCAGTGTCACCTTTTCATTGTCTAAATTTTTTTTTTTTTTTTAAATAGGAAAAATACCCTGGAAAAACTCGGAGGTTCACGCTGTATGCCAATGCCGGCATCAGCTCATTTGAATAAAACACTTCCTAGACTGACTTTTAGAAATGTTGCGTGTGGAATACGCCGTTCACGTTTAACGGGGTGTAGCGTTTTGTCGGAGTTTGGTCAAAGTACGTGTTTTGGAAACGCACCACAATGCGTTTGGTGCACAGTGAGGTGTCATGCTCGGGGAATCACAGCGACGCACAAACGGGCTGAAACTGACACCAGATGGCGTTTTATACACAACAGGCAACAAGAATTACAACGTTTAGAGAGCAGTCCCACTTTTTGGCACATGGACAGAATCCGACAAACAACCCAGAGCATTTAATAGCCTCCAGCCATGATTCATACATTTACTACTCATTTCCCGCACTGGTAGCGCTGGTCCAGGCAGAAAGGTCAAACCCGACTGAAGATGAAGCGTGATTTAACAGGCCTTCCGAACTAACGGACTGCTAATTATAGGACTTACCATTTGCATGACTTCATATTGGTTAAAGGCAAGCTACGAGCGTATTTAGCCAACACAATTTGATCATATGTCAAGGAGAACAAATTTGTTCTGAGGAAGATGTCCAGCCAGTTCAAAACATCGACAAAGATGAAGCCCTATAAACAAATACACATGCTGGTTTTAACGACTTACTACGCTGGATAAACAACGACGGAACATCAGCTGAGGGCCTTCCATCATCATTCCATATATTTTGAGGTTGCAATGGGAGTGGCATGTTCCTGTGAATATTCTCATTGATCCAGATCATTGTGTTCTTAGGGCATTCGATCGATCGCAACTGGACTGGACAGAAGACGCTTCATTTCTCCAGTTCATGCTCAATGACGAGGTGAGACAAACACTAGATAGGACAGCTCTAGTCTGAGAACTTGGTTGGGTCAAATGACAATCGTTAGGATACAATGGAAGGGGGCTTGTTTGGGTGGTATGACTTTCGTTAGCATTGCATTCAAATGTAATGGTGGTCACGAATCCACCTGAAACCAAAGTGGCTGTGCCTTGTTTAAGAGGCTAAATGACTGACTCTTTTACGAAGGGATGACCGGACTGGATTGTATGTGGAAGAAAGGTGGTGTCCCAGACCCCCACCCCCACCCCCCCCCTCTGTTCAGAGATGGGTTTTCAACCGGGAGTGGAAGAGATACAGCACAATAAGGATGTACTCAAAGTACAGATAAGCTTGATTGTATAAGACCACAGGTAGGTGAGTTTTGATACAAAGTGAGTTATGTGTGCGAGTCTCAAGTTCTCACTTCAAAACATGTCGCCGACAGTACAAGAGTTGGTGTGCAGGTAGGTTTATTTTTTCAAATAAATTACACAGTTGGCATAAAAAAACGATACAGACCAGTTTCAGACCCTGTTTTGTGCGTCCACGACCCATATAAATGAGACCCCTGATTATCAACGACTGGGGCAGTTTTGGATTTATCAAACTGGACCCATGCAAGGTTTTAGGGGTTTACTGCAGTACAGGCAATATGACAACACAAAGCTAAAAATACACAATTAATAGATACATTCTTAGGATACAACAACGATTTTGATATTTTTCAATACATACCGCCCCCACTTCCAAACCCACCTGCTATCTTGGCGTTGACGTTCTCTCCTGATTTCAGATTTGCAATAAAAATGACTGTTGTAATTACTAGATTAGAGTCAGCTCCAGAACCATCGACTTCTCTCATCAATTGCCACTGTTCACTCACAACACCATCAAGGTTTAGGCCCTGATTCTGCTGCACACACTTATTAAACGCATTTAAAATGCAAAAATGCATACAGGTACTCACTACTAATGAATGATATTGTAAGATGATCCATAAACAGATGGTGAGTCACGTGTAGCCTTTAGCCTTGGTCAGCAGGCTAGCTAGAGGAAAACCCATGCACGCATGGAAAGAACATGCAAACTCCACACAGAGATGCTGTATGATATGGTTATCCATTATTATTATTATAAATATAAAAATGTGGGCAGTGTAAATGTATGCTGTAAGTTTGACCAACATCCTTATCCTTATTTAATAACGATTACCGACTTGTAGTGAATTAGATGTGTTTTCTGGAGAAAAACACAACCAAAAATCCACAAATTTGCAGGGCTGTGAATGCTGAACGGTGACTGTGCCGCATGCACTGCAGCCTCATTTGCTGCGTTCTTGTCAAAGCGTATTTGGCTGGGTCCGCAGCGACCATCGCAGTGGTACCACTTGTTGTCCAAAAGTCTGATAGATTTACTTCACATTATAAACACAGCCGTCACCCTTTATGTGCTGTGATGCTGCGCATGACTCCGCCAAGTCCCAACCGACCTCATTTACCTTCACGTACTATAACAACAGACACTCAACGCTCACAATGCCCACAAATGGGGGAATATCTGCAGAGCAGTGTGGACTAATATTTCACGGCTCCGAATGGAGATTGGTAATACGGATGGGGAAGCTTTGTAGAAAGTTCCAGGTGGCATACAAAGACAACGATAGAGGAACACACCGATTTGAAGAACTGTAACAAAACTGTTTCCATGGCAGTAAAAGCCCCGAGAGCATGTGGGGATCCACTGGAGGCCTGAAGAGTTGTGTCATTTTCTCTTTACATGGCTTGGCGCCATGCTCAAAAGGAAGGACTGGCTGGACTAAAAAGACTTTCCATCCACTGCGTAAAAAGGTGGGAAACAAAACCTCACCGGAGATGCCCGTGGATCCAATTACATACTGCAGTATATGCAGTATGAGCTATTTGAGTGTGTAAAAAATACACAACTAGTGTGTATACTGCATTGGACTTCACTGTTTATTCAATGAAGCAAGTAGACACGGTACACCGATTCCACTGGTAAACAATCACACCAGCATCACACTGGCATAAACGCGGCTATTAAACACGTCTAAAAAGCTCCAGCAAGGGTTTTGTGGTGTTCTATGCATGCTGTGAGCACATTCATGATGACATGGAATACTTACACTATTTTTCTCATTTCCTCCTTCCTGGGTGCACTGATTTCACATAGCAAAATAGAAAGGAAAGTTACACCTAGCGACAAAAAAAAACATGCAAACTCCACACAGAGATGCCCAACGGAGATTTGAACCCTGGTCGTCCAAATCTCCCGACTGTGTGGCCAACATGCTGGTGTAACAATGCTAATAACATTATCAACAATGCGGCTGTAGCTTGGGGAATGTGCAGGTCACATGATGTACATGGAGCCTTGTTGGCACTTGTTGGAGCTTTGCGTGCATTCGTGGCTACCTCGCTTTTACCTGTTTTTATATCTTTAGAAGGCACAAAAAGGAGAAGGCAAGATGTGTCCGTGTCCCTCATACGGATCATAGATGGTGGGCAAAATTCCTTCCAAAAAAGTGTACTTTTCCTTTAAAGGGACTGTCCATCTTGGTCAGGTAGTGCGTGGGGGGCAACTTTCAAATGTGTTCAGCCCTCTTCCTGCTCCGAGTTAAATAAATTGGAGCCTCGATTGCCGTTAGTGTGTTCTTTCTTCCAATGGTGAAAATGTAGGCAAAAATGTTGCCTCGGTTTGCAAACATTTTCCGGTTAGTCTACAATATGGCACAAGTTTCGTGTTGTGCTTTATGTATATTCATCACAAAATGTCCTTGTCAGCCTGCAAGCTGGCTAAAACATGGAAACGGGAAGCGGCGCCAGAGCCTGTCAATGATGTCGTCGACAGTTTCTAGATGTACAACTATAAAAATGCGTTTTGTGTTAACATTTTTGGCTGCCATTTCCAAAAATGGCATTTTTGGAACCGATTCATTGATTTTGCCGTACACGATTTCTTGCGGGGACCCAACTGATTCAGCTAGAGTAGGTTTGGCATCGAGTTGGACCTCCTGGAAGGGGTTAACGACGCTAACCAATGGTGAGTCCACACATACATACCACTTTGTCTTCTTTCTGGTTGTCAGAGGACAGCAAGCTCCATTCAATATCCAGCGGCCCGGAGTCGGCAGCGTCTAACGTGAACATGCAGTCCAGCTTGACGCTTTGCCCGCTGGCTTTCTCGATGGACGTCGGCCCCGTGGAAGTTATCTCCAGTCCGACAGCCGAACCTGCACAGGGAAACCAACAGAGGCATGGAAAGTTAGCGGTTAATGGTTTGAAACGGCTTTAACTTGCTGTTTGCATTGATTCATTTCTGACGCCGATGGAAACGGTTGATAAGAATTCCGACCAACTCGCACATCGAACCAGCGAGCTGTCAAATGTTTCGGTTCAAGGAACGCTGCGCTCATGAAATAAATATGGCTACATGTCGTTGTAGCAGCAAAGTACCCCCTAAAATATGCATCATGTAAAAAAAACAGTAATAGAGTCGAGCACAGCTTAGCGGAGAGAAGGGTGACATCCGGAGATTTTAACCCTTCTCCAGCTGCGTGCATTCTTGGAACGAATAAACATCATTTCCCGGGGACACGGACTGGGAGATGATTCGGGAAGAGATTTAAACCCCGGTAGGGATGGGGGCATAGAGAATGGAGATGTCACGCTCAAATCCTCCAAACAGCCATCCACCTTCCAGTCAGCGGGAGGGGGCTTAAAAAAAAAAAGAACCCCCCCCCCCTCAATATGCCACGTGACGTCGGGAAGTGTGCAGTGAAGGTGTAAGGAATACAATGTCAAAGAGAAAACACAAACAGATGTCCGCAGGTAAAAATGAGCGTGTCCCGTTTATCTCTTTACAAAAACACGTCATCGTTCAAGCGGTATTTCAAGCTTCCTACCGAGCTCCGTTACGAAGACAGATGGCGGGACAAACGTGCAGCAGTCATTAAAATAATTGCAGCTGAACTCCTCATCAGCAGCAACATTTGCATATTCTTTCTGAGGGGTTTCTGTTTTGATGGGGAAGATTTCCATCAAAACAAACAAGAACGTGCAAGTCTTCCCAAACACGAGCAGTCGTACATCGTGCATCCAAAAAAACCCAAAATTTGAGCACAATATTTGCTCTCGAAACCGACTGTATACGGGCCGCACAACCGATCGAAGCACCGGTTCTGTTTTATTCATGTGACCCCATGTGAGGTGACAGACGCGGCGGGGGGGTTGGGGGGTCTCAGCGTGGCAGTAGGCAGCCCTGTTGCTTGTTTCCATTCGTGCATTTACATAGCACAGCATGAGCAAGGTCAAGGTGACCCTCGGCCAATCAAAAATGCAAATGGGGGGGCTGCGGATGAAGCTGTTCCAGGAGAAACAACGCTCAACTGAAAAGCAGAGGGAACTGCGAGGATAATAAATCCATCACCTAATAAATGAAAATTAACTTGCTAACTCTAATATATTGCCATGTGGGTGTGTGTCCGTTTTCCTCGCCTCCAAACAGGCAGATAAAAGTTCACTCAGTGCATTAACATTGGTTCCATGGAACAACGGCATGAACGGAGTGAGCCCTTTTGTCAGTCATGCAGCCCCGGTGGGTGAAGGCGGGGGCAGCTAGCATGCACACACGGTGCAGAAGAGGGCAGGCTCGTGAGGAGCAATGCAAGGTAGCATAGTAGAAATTAAATTATACGACTGAAATATATTGTCACAGCTATTTTTTTTAATTCTTTCATTATACTTTTCCTAAAAGTCCAGTTAAACTCTTGCCTTGTGACGATCACGCTGCGACCCGACCCATGCACAGAATGAGCAGAATGTTACGTGTGATGTTGAACGTCAAATTCATTTTCACCAATTCACTCATTTTCATTTTGGTAGGAATGACGCAGAAAAAAATTGAATTCATGGAAAGCGTGGGATTTTGATAGTTTCAATAGTTTCAATAAATATGTTACGCAAGGACTGAGGATTGAACCAGCTGCCATTGGGTTGGGATGCACACACTACCACACTAGACCCTAGCTTAACGCTGGAGGTCATTCCGTGAATGGAAGCTAGCGGAAGCAAAGCTAATAGGAGGTTCCGCCAATTTTGGCCGGTGTTTATTGTCATTTAACTTGTTTAGTTCTGCAGGGGGCAGTTTAGTATTTTTAATGAGATTCCGCCACGACTGAGCCGTCCACCGAGTATATAATTCCACGCAAGAACGTTCCTTCTCCTCACAATGACAGCATTTTGTTCACATGATGTCAATTTCCAAGTTTAACAGTAAATTACGTTTATATTGGCCAATTCCACGATTCCATTAACATAGAAATCATAGGGCCCTAATAATGCAGACAAAGTATTGCTGAAAGTATTTATTTTTTAACAGCCTGACCAACGTTTGACTTTTGTAACAACCCCCTGAGTCGGGTCCTAAATAAATAAAAGTCCTTTCAATAAAAGATCAAATTGAAAAAAATACTTTTAAGGTAGGACTAATCATGTGACATGGTTATAGAGCCATCTGTGGTGTGATTTAGAATATATGACATTTTTGTAACAAACTCTCCTTAGTGCAATAGTAATGTATTGACTGTCTGACCTACGAACGTTATACGGCAACCAGATCGGCCCTATCTTGCGGCAGAAGCCTGGAGATCTTCTGAAAGAAGAAGCTTCAATGGTCAAACAAAATTTGTGTAACGTAAGGTCAAAGAGTCAATCAACATTCCATCGAGCTACCGGTGGAAATGCCAAGCACCAGCTCAATTCCATCCTGGAGGTCCACTCGTCTTCCAGGCCATGTTTACACAAGTGAATGAACCCGACACAATTGTAAGAGTGTACCGTTTGAGCATTGGATATGTTTGCAAAACACAGAATACAACATGAAGGACTGTCCTTGCATGATATTGTGCAAGGATTAGAGGATGGTGGCTGTCAGATGACGGCAGCGCCAGGGCAGAGGAACACAGACAAGAGTGTTATGGTTTATGGTTGTTATGGTTATGATTCCAAATTCAGTTAGCACACAGGGAAGTTGAAACTGGTTTCATCCACCTCGTGCAAGTGCACAAGGTAGAGTATGAACACAAATTAATTCATGCGAGTGTTTCTCCCATAAATCATAGTGGAACCAGAACTCTGCCACAACAGAGTCAAGTGAGGGTCCAGCCCAGATTTAGAAGAGTGGGGATGATTGATAATATCAAGGGAGTTGGGAGCACAGTCTCCGAGAAAACCATTAGTAAAACACTTTGCTGTGATAGATTAAGACCGTTTTTTTGACTCTGGTGGCCTTTTTTTGACTACATGACTTGCCCTTACCCTTAGCTTCAATCAGCGGAGTGGTTAGGAAGTGTGTGACAAGCTACTCAACAAACAGGAAGCTATTTGTAATTCTGAGAGAACATACATAACTGCGCTTAGATATAGTGTGTGGCACACCCCAGGGGTCAATCTATGGACCAAAATTGTACATTTTGTATAGAAATACTATACCTTAATACATTTGTTGTTATTGCGTCTAGGTAAACTACAGTTAAATATAAATGTAAAAAATGACAATGCACAAAGTTATCGGTATCAGCATCCCTTACTGAAAGATTTATTTACTTAAAGAAAAGGATGCAACTATGTTTGATATTTTGTAAAGCAACGCATGTAGATATGCTAAGAAGCTTTGTGATATTGGTGAAAAAGATTATTATTAGCATCAAATTCTTTCTTTGTTTTTCCAAGTTTCGCATTTTTTCCATTTTCCAAATATTTCAACTTTTTTAGACAGACTTTGAAAAATTTCCTCTTGTATTATGACTTTAGTCCCACAATATATATTTGAAATTTATTTTGGTTTTTTTGTGTTTCTCATTAAATTACAACTTAAAAAATGTAATATTTACTTTAAAATTTTAAAACTACGCTACCAAGATTTTTCCTCATAATATTACTAGATTATTAGTTTCCCCCCCCCCACTATTTTCACATTCTTCTTGTAAATTTTCTTCTTCGTAAGTTTATTGCTGTAATATTTTAATTGATATACTTTTTCCGCAACTTAATTGACTGGCGACCAGTCCAGGGTGTACCCCGCCTCTCGCCCAAAGCCAGCTGGGATAGGCTCCAGCATACCCCGCAACCCTAATGAGGATAAGCGGAATGAATTTTGCCAAAATTCCAACATTATTTGTTGTGTTAGGTTTTTTTAACATTATGAAATAAAAAATATTTATTAATATGGCAACTTCATGCTACTAAAATTATGTGATTTTATCTCATAATATTAGGACAGTATTCACCTAAAATTACCACATTTTCTTATTAGAGTACTACTTCTTTTTTAAAATATTTTACTACACCATGAATCCGAGCTTGGTTACCGGGAGCCCGGGAACAAGCAGGAGGAATTTAGGTTGTCACCACACCCGATACTCCCACTCCACCATCCATCCTGCCAGCACCACCAGTCTATCTCCCTTCCTGTCCACCCGCCCCGCCAGACCTCCAATTCTCTCCGGTGTTAGTGATTGTAAGCGCGCCGCTCGGCCCCTCCACCGTTGTTGGCGTACAATGGGGAGTGGATCCCGTCTCCTGGCAACCAATCCCCGGGAGAAGCTCTCTGTGGCGATTAAGAAAGAAGGACGAAGGGAGAGCTCGATTGACAGGAAGTAGTGCAAACTACAGGTTTAGGGCGTGAACATGGGGCATGTTTATGGGAAGTTACCATTTATGCTGTCCCCCTTCCAAAAAGAAAGATACTGGGGTGGGGCGTGGGCTGACTGGGGGGTTGGGGATTGGGTGGTATGAACAGTAAATTCATACATTCATTGTTGTTCTCTCAACTGCTTCCATGCCTGGATTGTACTGAGCAGAAGAACACGGCCCGGAGCTCAACTTCCCTTCTTCTTTCCACCACAAAAAACAAATGTTGCTGCCGATTCCTTTCATTCATCATTACCAATCACATCAAAGCACATTCCTAAAGGGATAGCTGGGATTTTTCAGACATGAGGTTGTATGACATCGACAATGCCCCCACTTTGTCTCGTGAGCAGAGTTCTGGTGTAGGGGAAAGTAGTTCCGGTTAGTTTCTGGGGACACTTAAGTAATATGTGTCCAAAAGAGTAACCGCTTTCCCCATCCCTAAAACTTAACCACTGTTGATGCACTACACTGGTGATGGGGATGTCACACAACTCCGAGTCAAAAAATCCCACCGTCCTTACGTCAGACACGAACACACGTCTTTCCCTTTTCTGTGCTTCCTAGAAATACAAAAACAGGTGAAAAGAGTAAACTAGGAATGCATGTAATGGGACGCACCTATTCTGCCTATAAAGCCTTCCAAAAACCTCCAACGAGGGTCCATTTACATCATGTGACCTGCATATTAACCAAGCTACAGCCACGTTGTTATTATTATTCTTATTAACATTGTCACGCCCAACAGCTACTCTAACTGGTGCAGTGACGCCTCGCCACACGACACCAGCTGGTTACTAGCCGGTTAGCGACTGGTTTTACCACACACTCGCTCACGACAGATCAGGGTGCCAGTGGCGCAAGGTACATAGCGCAGCGGGCGCCACTGTTGCTGTGTTTGTTATTGACGCGAGGTGCAGCGTTCCTTTCTATGCTGCTATGTGAAATCAATGCGCCCAGGGAGGAAGTTCCGCTAATGCTTCAAATGAGCAGAATAGTGCAAGTTTTAAATGTTATGATGAATGTGCCTGTTACTACAAGCTCCCAGCATGGATGGCGAAAACCATAAAAACTTGTTAGAGGTGTTTTTAATAGCGGGCTACGTAGGCGGAATAGTTGTGTCCCATTAAATGCGATAAACAGAAAAAAGAAAGA
Source organism: Oostethus manadensis (assembly GCA_024372805.1). NCBI lineage: Eukaryota > Metazoa > Chordata > Actinopteri > Syngnathiformes > Syngnathidae > Oostethus > Oostethus manadensis. The sequence continues at coordinate 629,627 of QODF01000217.1, read as the reverse complement.
TGTATGTTTATGTATTGCATACCGATTGTGGATGATGAGCAAAATTGCCTTTACTTTTTGGTTGGATTAAAGCTATACTGGTGGCTCATTGGGGTCAAATTGCAGTCGAGGGGCTGCAGCCGTGAGTAAATTCAACAGCTCAGAAACTCTCGCCTCACAAAACGGTCACGCCGGCCCCCCGGGACTGCGCCGTCGGAACATCGATTATCTTGCTCACAGAGGACGAGAGCCTCGGAATGGTCACCCAAGTATACCGGGTAGAGTCCGGGGTACCCTGTGCGCCTTGGCAGTGCGAGTCACTGACATTCGCTGTCGTTAGTGTTGCGCAAGGATGGGAAACCCATCCCGACTGTGCTGTAATCCAGCCTGGAAGCTCTACTTGCAACGCTGCGCCGCCATCAATTACCAGCGAGTATGACCTACAGGCACTTTTGACGGAAGCGAACATTAAATGTCGAAGGGGTGACAAACGACCGGCTCTTTACTTTGCTGCATGGACATTTGACAGCTTTGAAAGCGGGCCTGTGGGGGGTGTTTTAGTGCCATGGCAGTGGACATCCACAGAATTGTTGCCTCTATCTAGCGAGCGGAACATTAATTCTCAGACCCCGGCACTTGTGTATTATTAAACTATTTCTGATTTCCCCGCAGCGGCTGCTACAATAAACCGTGATTAAAACGGGGATGACTTAATTAAAATCACGCATTCAAATGAGTTGGGCTCCCACAATCCAGTTAACAAAAACTGATGGTGCTGAACAATTGAGACAACAAAAGAACTGAAGGAGATGAGGGAGGGAGAAAGAAAGGGGGCCGAATTCCCACGGGCCCTCGTTCTTTAACGGTTGGTTAATCAGTAAGGCAGCGAGTCTACATCGCGGCGGCGTCATCACGGGTACACACGGGACACGGGTAGAGAGGCTCGATATTGGCTTCTGTATCCCATACATCAAGCACTTCATTACCAATACATCAAAATCCTTTTAAGAACAAAGAAAATGACAAACTATGAAACACTGGAATAGTACACTAAGTAGGGGCCCTTTCATTTCCATGTTAACAAAAAATCCTGGAATTGGCCAATAAAAACTGAATTTACTGCTAAACGCGGAATCTTGCGGAATTTGACATAATGTGAACGCCATCGTGACGGGAATTATTTCTCCGGGCGACGGCTCAATCGTGGCGGAATCTCATTACAAACACTAAAACGGTCCCCTCCCAAACTAAACATGGCGAACGTTGGTGCAAACTCCTCTGATGACGTGTGAATGGAAGCTAGCGGGGTTAACGTTGTTTAGCATGCTAGTTTATATAGACGATATTCTGACCGTTGTGTTTTACAGCGTTGAGGTAAGAAGCGCTTGGCAACGGCCGATGATGACATGCAGGTTCTGAGTGAATACAGACAAGAAGCTAGTTTGTTTCTGCACCCATTGTCGTCTAACAGTAAACAAAACAAGCAGATCATAAAAAATATACCATATGTTGTTGGAATTGATGGGTGTCTGCATCTTCATTGATCAGTTTGTTGAAGATTTTCTAGCAATGTGTGCAGCGGCTGATGTCCCATTAGAAAACCAAGACGCCTCCCCATCCATTTCTCAATTATATTTCCCATTTACTGGGAAATTACTTGTCCGTTGATGCATTACATCAATAAATGAAACGGATTTTTGCATTTAACAGGCATTTTATTCAATAACCCAAAGAGCAAACACTCGTTGCTGGTAAAAAAATAAATAAATAAATAAATAAATAAGTAAAATGTAAAAAAGGAATTTGGTAGAAAAATTAAACAAAATTTGGACAAAAATAAAACAGATTTTGTAGGGCCCCAAATAAGTGAAATAATAAACGGGGCTTGTGCAGCACATCAGGCGTATTACATAGGGCGCTATGAAATCTGTTCTATTTTACCAGTAAAAAAGTGTGTACTTTTACGACAGTAAATAAAATGCCCGTTTTATTGAATGAAAAATACACCCAAGCAGAAGCAGACACAGGATTTGACTGGGACGGGGAGAAGGAAGTCTGGCAGTATTCAGACTAACACATGCATGCGTACCCATGCTCTCTCCTGACACGGGGTTTTATCTATATAGAGGGGGAGTCTTTGCTGCTGTTTCTACAAAGACCCCATCCCCCAAAACAAACGGAGTCTGATAAAGGTTCGGCGCCCCGGCTTTTGCCCCGGCCAAGACAAAATGGTCGTTACTGTCCTGGTACTCTGATCCGGAGGCAGCAATGCTGGAAATGATGATTCCATCCAAAGCTTACCCTGTTACAAAGTCTTGATTTTCAAGGTACATTTATTTTTCACAGAGGAAGAAAGAATACCAACAAAATAAATATTTTAAAGTTTAGAGTTTGATTAGGTGCAAAAAGTATTTGCTCCATAACAAACAACTCCAGACTGCTTATGGCCTCGCACTGGAGCTCCTTGCAAGGCAGGCTCCTGGCCTCAGCCCGAACATGATACATGGGCCATGACGGGTCTTCCAGCAAGACAATGAGCCGTAACAAACGGCCCGGGCAACAAAGGAGTGTCTCAAGAAGAAGCACATTAAGGTGCCGGAGTGGCCTTGCTAGTCTTTGTATACCTGAAGGATTTTTAGAGTATCTAAGGAGTAGTGGACCAAAATCCCTCCTGAAATGTGTGCAACCCTGGTGACCAACTACAAGAACCGTTTTCTCCAGCAAGTACTACGAACAGATAAAATAATTCATAATTGTTGAATATTTACATGCGTGTATTACAACTAATCACAGATATTGTACAAAACCACACGAAGCATTTGGATCCCAATAATACAGCACTGGACTTCAAGATTAAATCAACATACCAAGCTCAAGGAACTATTTTAACTGTCCCTGCAGACTTTCTGCAACCTCCATTGTTTACATTTCAACAAACCCACGATCGGTATACGGCTTTGATGCTAACGCTATTTTGCTAACAATTAGGTAGCTGGCTTTCACTGACCTCTTGGCTGTTTCATCAGATGCACCAGCAATTCATTTATCTTCTCTCTCAGCCTTGCAAGCTGTCATCTTTTTCGCCGTGATGAGTGATAGTGGCATTGAATATTATATTCTTTGAGCACCAGAACTTGCACGCACACACACAGGTTTCCCAATTCACAGCAGAAAAGACACAAATAGACGGTCACAAATAAACATTGACCAAGTGATTGAACATTTTTAGTGGTCATAATAGGTAATAAAATGAGCAATTCCAGACCAAGGGGTGGGAAAACTGCAGCCCGAGGGCCACATCAGGGCCGCCAATCGTCTTAGTCCGGCCCACCGGGAATTTCCAAATTCCTTTTTTTAAACCTTTAACATCGAAAGGCAATATGTGGGCATACAAATAAATATCTATGCAAAATACCCATGTAAAAAAAAAACAAAAAAACACCCATATATTCCAGCTGCAGAGCATGCTGGGTAGCTTGTGGTACGCTCTCGCAACATTTTGCTGTGTTTGTTGCTAGATTGAACAGTGTTTTGTTGTTCATAGTTCATATTGTTGACTACCCAGCATGCCTTGCGGACATTTGGAAATAACAGTTACGTGTTATGTTTGGCGCTTAGCTGTTTATCACACATGTGGTGGTAGTAGTAGTGGATTTATGTGATGTGTTATCTTTTCGTTTCGTCGTACCGTGAGGAAGTATGTTGTTTTGTTTACCGCCACTTATACACTGTATATATACACAGTATATATACACAGTATATAGACAGCCCCTCCGCCAGATTTTTTAACCCAGTTTGCTCACCCCTGTTTTAGACCAAAATCACGGCATACTTTATTGTTCACTGGTGTTACCATATCTCAATTACTGGGTAGAGATTTGGGGAAATAACTTCTTTCACTAACTGTGCACAAAAAAGTGAAGTTCTGATCACCCACAAGCCTGTCACAAAAACATGTTTAGTTTAGCAGAGCATGCTAGTGAGGCTGTGTGTCAGCGGGTCGGGTTGTATGAGCGTGTTGAGTTTTACCGCTTGTTAATGTAACAAGCGATTACATACTTTTTCTGATGCCCGCTGACGTCGTGCAAGCTCTGAGTCAAATAAATATTGTCTTCACGTCAAGATTCTCAACATACACAGCACACTTTCGGCCTTCATAATAAGAGCGCTGTTCAGCACATCCTGTCTCAATGTGTAAACAAAATAAGCATGTCATTAAAAACATCTTACGTAATTGGAGTTGCATCAGTAACGATGTCTTCCGTAACACTTTGCTGGGGATTTTATAGCAATATGTGCAGAGGCTGACATCCCACTGAAGAAAGTGAGCCGAGCTACATCCCTTTCTGAAATACTGGGCAAAATTGGCCAGTCATGTATTGCATCAATAAATGGAAGGATTTTTGGGATTAATTAACAGACTTTTTATTTACAGTCCTAAAAGTGTACACTCTGTGCTGGTAAAATAAGTGTAAAAGCATGTTTCATAGAGTGTTAGCAATCCTGCAGCAGTTACATGCTGTAGCTACCTATTTTCCATGAAGTGTCATGTGCACGTCAAACGACCGAAGGCCTTAAAAGACTTGTTCATACTTTGTCCTCCAGGTTTTAGTCTAAAAGTAGAGCCTCTGCCTCCAGACATTGCAGAAGGATACTCTTACGGACACAGGTAGAAAATACAGTCTAAAGCTGGGCTTTGACTATGAAAATTAAGCCCCGTTTCAAATCTCAGAGTTGGCTGCCTTGCTTTGGAATTGAGCCCGATTTCAAGTCTCATCCGGAGTCATTAGTTTTGCAGTGTAGAGAGAGGAAGAGAGCAATTGCCAGCTCCCGAGGTAGGTACTAAGGAGATCGGATGCATTTCTGGTGTGTCAGGAAAAGTATTTTGCAGAGTTAAAGTAGTTATGTTTACATTTCTCAAACTCTTTCCTCATCCCGGGACCAAATGAATACTTGGGTTTTTGGCTTACTGGCATTGGAAATCCTCCAAGGGCTGAAATGTTTCAATTTGGGCTGACCGTCCCTGACACAGCCCAGTTACATTTGTTAGCCAAATGTGATTCACATTTTCTTCCAGAACCGTGCAGCCTTGCTGTGTGCTTTTCCTGCCCAAAGCGTTCTGTCAAAGGCAATAACACGTTGGCGTTATTTCATTGAAAAGATCGCTTTGCAGCTGAAGGCTCCCCGAGGACACGGGAAGGGATGGTACTTTGTAATATCTACTTAAAACATCCCTTCCTTTTCAAATGCATGCATGGCATCCCTCCTCTCCAAACCTTCTAATTCTGCCAAAAGCACTTCCACTCGCCAGAGTGAGGAGCGAGTGAAAACGTTCCAACACAGACTGTCCTTCCTGTCCCCGGTAAGGAGAGGGAGACACTGGAGCAGGACATCAAGATAAGAATGCTGTTAACAGATAAGCTGGATAATCCCTTTTTGTCTTTCGCATTTTATCTTGGCACCGACAGGCATCCAGACCAGGTATCCCGAAGTTTCGCTCGAGAGGTTCTTGAAGGCCAAAGCGGTAAACACACCTGGGTGATGAACACTGCAGGATGCTCCAGGCGCCAGCTGTCAGCTGCGGTTACGGCTTAACGAGGGCCGCTGGGTTTATTCATGCCTCCAGCTCAGACACGAGGAGGAGCCACAAAATGAATGCTTCACATTCAACATTAAGTGACAAGATGCAATTGGGAATGATAAAAATAACCTGGCTGCGCTGGTTTAGATGTTGCAAACAAAGTGGCAATCCGCCGACACCACCGAGACATTTACGCTACACGCCGGTGCTTCTCCGCAATGCATAAGATGATTTGTTTTCCCAGGGACGAGGACGAAGCAAAGGAGTCCGCAAAGCCGAGATACACGTAAAAAGCCCGTTAAAGACGCGGCGCTTCGATGCTTGGAGATTTTCCAGGCATTACGTCCAGTTAGGCAATTTTCCCCGGGCAGCTGAGAACCCAACCCATATTTTGGTAAAAGCGTATTGTGGCTCCTTTTTATTTGTTCCTAAATTCAGTTTTAATTGTTTTCATTCAGTTTGTTATGTTTTACACTCATTTTACCAGCACACAGTGTGTACTTGTGACCGTAAACGGACTCTTTGTTAATTCTTAGAAGAAATCCTTGCATGTACTGATGCAATACGTGATTGGCCAATTTTGCCCTGAATTTCAGAAAGGGATGAAGCTTTTCTAAATGGGATCTGCACACACTGCTCCAAAATCCTCAACGAACTGGAATGCCGGTGCTTGTGGCTAATTGAGACGTCGCCGATGCAATTCCAATTGCGTTTTCCAAAGATACTTTTTATGACACCGTTGTTTTTGACACAGCACTCTTATTTTGAAGGCAGGAAGTATATGTCTGGTTCGTGAGTCCCTCGTGCCTCCGTGGAAAAACGCAAACATTCCTTCTCACGATGAAAAACATAATCCATGAATGATGGATGCTGACTAAGGCCTTTTATTAGTCCAAAAAATATAGAAAGGCAAGTTATATGCAGAACTTGGGCCACTGCGCTTCAGTAATGTTATGAAACATGACGTTCGACTACATTACCTTTCACACTGCCTGGAGACTGGCTACTGAGCTGGCAGAGCCTAGCCGACATGCCACGGCTGAGACAGACATGGCTGAGTTTTCTATGCTAGCACCGGCCGTCTGTTATGTCCCTGCAAAAAGTGTTATTTACTGCTGGGCTGTAATCATGTTGGAAACCCGTATTTAGAAAGTCCTAAACGGTTTTCCATCCTCTAAATGAATTGAATGGCCTGGAACCAATTAACTGCCATAAACAAGGAATTACTGTACGTCAATTTCCACGTTTAACGGTAGATTACGCTTTCACTGGCCAATCAACCGTGGAAATCACTGGGCCCTACTATTGTGGAGAACCGTCATTCTTATGGTTCTTCAAAGAGCAGTTAAACGAGAGTGTTATTTATTTCAGGTGGGGAATCGTTAGCAAACGGTGTGGTGCTGAAGGCGCCCGAATGACTTCTAACTTGACACGGCCGAGCCCTATTAGCTTCGCATTAGTCATCGCGATTGACTACAGCTGCTGGCAGGAAAGGATTAGTCTCTCCATGGCTCGGACCAACACGCACCGGACCAAAAAAGTGCAAGGAATCTGAGAAAAGGGAATTGGAAAGTTTTTGCGGCCATTACTGAACTGCAGATCCCAAGATCATCAGTAGAAACGCCAAACCGTCAGCAGCTGACGGGTGAGATGCTCAGTAACAATCCAAGGAACCTGCCTGGAGCTGCTGGAACAGCATTGTCACTGTCCTCAGTGAAGCCAGTTTTACATCTCCACTGACTTAGGGGGTGGCGGCCCGGTGAAGAAGCCCCGGCTCCCTCAAGTACGACTGAAATTTGCGGCTGCCCACGTGGACCAGGACAAAGATTATATGTTATTATTTTTGCATAAACTGCACTGCAGCGCATGTCATGTACTTTTACACCATGTTGGACAAATTGAGGCGGACTGCATAACCTGACATTTGCCTTCTTACACCTCATTCATAGGTGACGATGCGTCATGTTTTTTAATGAGCTACGTGTGCTAAAAATGGATCCATCAACAGCCGCTTCACCCGCTCCTCGTCCTATTCCCTCACGCCCCCACTTTCCTATGCCGCCGTTTTCAGAGCCACCGTGTTTGTCGAGATAAGACAAACAATTAAGCTTAATATTCTTAGGACGCGAGAGCGAGGGTTACTGCAGAAGGAGACAATGCAATTATCTTTCCACAACTCGGCAGGAGGAAGGAATGCCTGGACTTTCGCTGATAATGTGACACGCAAAATATGTAAGGATTGTCTGCAGAATCATTTGTCCGCTGAGAGCTGGAAGTGGCTACAAAAGACATGCTGTCAGTACAAACTGTCAAGTCTGTGAGGTGTGACAATCGGATCTTTTGGGCTCAAGCCCAAACCCGCTTTTTTAACAGATAAACTAGCGGATTCTTGGGATGACGACGTCTATTTCCCCATACAGGAAGATTTGATGTAGCTATATCCAAGAGGGTACAATACAAAATGTCAATACAGTGAAACCTTGGTTAGCATACGCCACGATTAGCTTTTTCTTAAACCAAAAAACATCCCCGTTGGCACCTGACTGGAGACCTGAAGTGGGCGTCATTGTCAACCAGGAAAACGAAATCTGCTGCTAAACAGGAAACCTTGACATCATGTGAGTGAAATGCTGTCATCGTGAGGAGAAAGAACAATTGGCTGGGGAAGTATTTTCCCGGCAGACCGCTCAATCACGGCTGGATCTCATCACAAACACTAGCCCACCGCCTCCCGAACTGAACATGTCGAAACAGCGACCTGAAACACGGGGAAAAGTTGGCAAAAAGACTTGGAAACTTTATGGAGCGTGAACGGAAGCCGGCCGGGTGAGCTTAGTTTAGCAGAGCATGCCAACGAGGCTGTGCGTATGCGACCGTGTTGCGTTTTCTCGCTTGTTAATGCAAACGAGCGGTTTACGATGCCCGCTGACGTCATGCGGGTTCTCCGTGAAACTAGGACGAGAGGCACGCGTGTTCTTGCTCCCAGCTTGTCTTTACCGTCCATAGACACGCTCAATACACACAACACACTTCGCACCTTCAAAATAAGTGTGTTGCTCCTCACACAAAATAAGGGTGTCATAAAAAGTATCCTACATTGATAAGAGTTAGATTTGCATTGTGGAATGAAACAGATCAAGTACGCTTCTTTGTTTATAGTACATTTTCTTTCTTCTAATCTAGAGAAAAAGAACTCCTGGCGTGTCCATTTGAGAAATTGGCGCATGGAAAGCCGTATCATCCTCCTCACAGCAGTGAGCTACTTGTCCTTGAAGTCGTCGTTTCGTACGAGGAGAAAAGGTTGTCGAGGGGGATGCGGACACTGGGCGTTAAGTGGGTAACTGATGAATGTGCTTTGCTGCACCCTCCTAGAACTTTATGGCAACGTAACCGATGGACTCAGGAGGGCTGCAAAAATCAGCAGTGCGACCACCGTGTGTAAACAAAGCAGAACACCAGTCACAATATGTGGCCCATTAAACTACTGCCAAACTGCACTGCTGGGACCGGCACTAAATGCACTGGTAAGAGGCAATACCCCCTTCCGTCGCCACAACACTACATTTTCCCTAAATCGCAGATCAGCCCATAAAATCCTGATCGTGTAAAGTCAAATGGATTCCCACCTACTAGACGATCAATACTGCCGGAGGTCAGCAGATGTTTGTCCATGTGACACGTCAACTGACATGCCCCCGTTTTCGTGGGATTCCACTTGACAAAAACGATTGCCACGTATATGTCTCGTTTTCGTGCGTGCAAATCAGCCGAGGGTCCAAACTAAACATCCACGCATTGGTGATCCAGCCCCTGCACAGAATGGATAGCGGTTCTTTTCCAGTTGGGACACTATACACATTCCAGCCTGGGAATTCTTTAATCATCTTTATTTGCTCACACGGAACGCTAACCTTCCTGCCATCCCTTTCTCAAGCACTGCGAGACACACGCTGCCGCGGAAAAGTACAAAGATGGCGTCTGTTGAAGAAATATTGGAATGGAAGCGTTTCCTGGTTAACACAGGAGACGTATAGTGTAGTATAACGGAGACACAGAACCGATCGTGAGGCCGGCCAGCGTGTGTAAAGGTGACGTATACAACTCGGATCGGCCACGCGTTAAAGGTCGTAACACACTAGAGTTAAAGGTTCTTTCGTTCCTTCATTCAGTGAATTCATCATTTATGGTTATTTGGATCGTTATTCTCCATTTATGCTAAAATGCTGGGGTGTCTGGAACAGATTCATTGGATTTACACGATTTGTTATGGGAAAAATGTAAAATCTTGCAAATATCTTCGTCACGGGAACGCCTTGGCAGCAGCCCGCAAAAGGAGTCTTCCTCTCTACCTGCAGGAAAGGAACGGGCTCTGAATACAGAGCGGCTCCTCAGCCGTGAACCGGACCAAGGAAACAGCACTACTATTCATCATTGCAACTCATTTTGTCATAGGCAGCAATTTGTTCGTTGAGTAATTCTGAAATGAAATGGAGGGATGGAAAAAAAAAAAAAAAAAAAAGAAAAAGAAGTCGAGATAGTGTGGGGAGATAAAGCCGAGGATCGGCATTTCACAATTCAATACCGTTTAAACAGGACTTGGCGCCGGGCTCACGAGGCTGCAATATTAAGGGCCAAGAGCTGTGAATATTCATGGCCAGTCGTTCCCACCCTCAGATGGTGGCGGTCGGAGCGGTGCTCCTGAGTGTAATCTAATTCCGCACGTTCCTGACTCACTTCCAAGGACGGGGTGAGCGAGAGCGGCTGCTTCGCTCCATCCGACCCGTTCTGAGAGGCAAGTCGTGGCGGCTGGGTCCCGACCGCTGAATGTGACCTCAAGTCATTACGGTCCGTGTGGGGGCAATGACAAAGGCCCGAGCTGTCCTCTGCAGGCTTCTAGCGATCGCTCCTGTTGCGCAATGAACCCTTCATGGGCTCGATGGCAGCACAAACCCACTGGCGCTTGGGAAAGCGGCTGCAGTTATTTTGAAAATATCCTGAACGCACAGACATGCTACGTCAAAAGGGGTCCTACTCATAACGAGGCTAGATTGGCACTGGTGACTACGTGGAATGGAACAAATCAAGCATGCGTCTTTGTTTGTAGCACATTTACTTTCTTAACGGCGCGGGGAACGCTGCGTTTGGGAGCGTTAGTAGTCTCGAGAAAAACACCTCCCGGCGTGTCCGTTTGGGAAATTGGTGCGTGCAAAACTGTATCACCATTTGTCCTTCAAGTCATCATTTCGTGGCCGCACTTTACTTTGAAAATATCCTGAACGCACAGATAAGCTACGTCTAAGGAGACCTACCGTGCTTTTTCCGCCCAATAAATGTTGTTGCAATGTTGTCTTCTCACGTGAAACCATGCCAACGCGTCTGATAATGACATTTGCTCATTCGGAAGTGAGCCCTGAAAGCAGTTTTGGATGCTTCCGCATGCCGGGTTTCACGGGGTTCACCGAGTTCCACTGACGTCATGTGACCGGGACTTCCTCAATTGGGAAAAATTGAGAAACAGCTCAGAGGAAATGTTTCTCCCACCAACGTTCGCTGGTGTTTATTGCCAGTTCAAAATGTCACGGAGGGGGCGCTTTATTGCTCGTAATGAGATTGAGCCGTCTGCCGGGGAAACAACTACCCAAACAAACGTTCCGAGAGCACCTGGAATCTCAAAGTGTTCAGCTTATTGCCACAAATGTGTATCATGCACACGCAAGGCATGATTTGTAACCTGGCATGAACTTTTCCAAACTCACAGACGATGCAGCGGCGATGGTCGGACAGTCGATAGCGGCCTGAGGCGGCGTGTCACTACGCCAGAAAAGTACTTCTTTGGTGTCAGCTCCTACAGCACCAATGCCGCTGTAGGTTGGTGAATATGCGGGTTTGCATCGGTTTTCTTTGGAGGCGGAATAGGTGCTTCCCACTAGCACTGCCCCGTGCTAGCAGTTTTTGCCGATCGTGGATGATAGGCGAAGTTCCCTTTTAGCTATTCCATGCACCGCCATTCAGTGTCTGGAATAACAGGATTGTTTGTCCCCTGCTGTAAAGAGCGCATATGGATGCGAAGGGGGAGGGTGGCTTTTTTAAACAAACAGCATTCGAGCGCAAACGCACACAAAGTACATCCACATGATCTGTGAGTCTGTTTCCAAAAGGTAACCAAGCGACCGGCTCATCGCCAGGTCCTTCAGTCAGACCCTTATCAGGTAACCGCAGTCTGCGTCTGCGCGATTCCATCAGGTTTGTGTTTGGCTGAGGTCACCCGCATTGTTGGGCTTTTGATCGACGGAGCGGGCGAGGACACACTCGGGACACCTGCTGTGTTTTGGCAGGGAATGGAAAGACGGCTTCTGTACGTACCAGGAGGGAAAGCCTGACTGTTTGCGTTCGGCTGGGATTCAGTTGTTTCTAACCGGACCGCCGCTCCGGAAACCATTTAAAAATTCACCATCTCAACGCGCAATCACTTTCTGTGTAACGGGATAGTCTCAGGCACACCCGAGGCCTTTGTTGTCATTGGCGAGCCCCGCTGGCCAGACCCAATCGTAGCCGGGGAAGCGATCACATGAGTTCATTAACTTACCCAAAGAGTCCAACTGTGCCAAGTTCAAGTTCGGTAGGTTGGGTACACACACACACACACACACACACACACACACCCCGGCCGCGGTTCCATTTGTTTACCGTAAAACATGCCAGCTGGTTTTCCACCAGTGGATATACTTCTTAAATAAAAATACAAATAAAAAATCCAGTATACGCTACCAGTCAAACGTTTGGTCACTTTCTCAGTCAACAGCACGAGGAAAAAACACATTCCAGTATAGGATGTTGCTTTTGAGGAAAGTACGATTATTTTATACTTATTACTAGTTCCAGCTCGTAGCCCCATCTTTACGGCACGCTAATTCTTGCTTACGTGTTTTACCGGGAAGGGTTCCCAAACAGGAGATTTGAAGGACTCTGAAGGACTCCATCATACTGTTTGCAAAGTAGACCACTGCGACTATGTAATTACATGTCCTGTCCTGCAGCCGATGACAAATATTTACCATTTAACACCCCCAAATATTGCATTTCTTAGTACACGAGGATGCCAAGATGAAATGGACAGTAAATACAGTACATCTTCTTTGCAGTTGCAGATGCAATTCCAATTACATTATTAATGTCACATGTTTTTTTTACAACACCCTTACTTTCTTTAGACTTTTAGATGAGAGGTGGCAAACGGCACTAAAACGTGACACACGGACAAAGTATACTCAGCCAACCTGAGTCGCACACACACACACCCACACACACACACCCACACTAGCATGCTCGGCTAAACTAGGCTAACCCCGCTAGTTTCCATTCACGCTGCATAAGAGGCGTTTCCGCCAAGTTTCGTCCGGGTTTCAGGTCGCAATTTCCACGTGTTTAGTTCGGTTGGAGGGCGGGTATGTGATGATTGAGAGGTCCATCCATCCATTTTCTATACCGCTTATCCTCATTAGGGTCGCAGGTATGCTGGAGCCTACCCCTGGTGACTTTGGGCGGGGGGCGGGGTACACCCTGGACTGGTCGCCTGTTAATCGCAAGGCAATGATTGAGAGGTCCTCCGGGGAAATACTTCCCCACACGAACAAACATTTCATTCACTTTATGTACATTTCTACGAAATTTTGCGTTTGACAGAAAATGTAATTTGGATTGGCCAATTCCGCTATTCTGTTAGCGGGCCCTTTCCAAAGTCAAAGCTAATGGTTGTGAATATTTTGTTATAGTATTTTTCTGCTTTCATGGACGACTGAAGACATTTAGAAATATTCACATTTGAGAGGTTGAAATCCGGGACATTCACATTTTAAAATCCAAACATGATTCGTTGAATAACTAAAGAGTTAATTAATTGAATAATCGATTAATTGCAACTCAAGTTGTGATTATTCTTGAAACACGGACATTCATAAGGAAAAATATATGTTACACAGTATTTTTTTTTAGCATATAAACAGTTTTTTCAAAGGAATCAACCCTCATCAGCAACTATTTGAAATGCTTTTTGTATATAACCTTGTATAGGCCCATCCGAAGCCCCAGTTGAGCCGCACAAAGAAAATAGAGCCCAAATGCCCGCGTCAGTCCGCCATTAAAGAGCAGTTCACTGATATTGTTTACTCCTCAAGGCAAAAACGCAGAGTTGGACAGACACTGTTCTTGTCTGCTGAAGTGGAACACTGCCCGGATGACGAGGCCACGCTGCCATTAGGATGGTAATGAGCGGGCACACAATGTGAGCCACGAGACAAAAGAAGTAAAACAAAACACAAACTTAGCGATCCCCCGACTAAGCGTTTTATTTGATACCGGGGCCATCGATGGGGAGGCGACTCTGGGGGTATCCCGTCCCAAAAGCTCAAAACTGAATTTCAGACAGACAATCTTCTTTTCCAGTTCTGGTGTTTTGTGTGGGGCGGAGGAGGAGTTCTGTGCCAGTTTCATTGTAAATTCCAGGACTTAGGAGGACACACCCACACACAGTCTGCAGAACTTCATTTAAGTTTAATAAAACCGGGCCCAATTGCCGCCAATTTGCAGAACATCACGACGTTTTTAAGCAATGAACTGCAGTATTCTTGTGTTATTTTATGTTATCTGATTGCAAAATGTAAATAAAGGCACAAAACAGAGTTCAAGCAGAAATAGTTAAAGGGGGAACAAATGATTGCTTTTGTTTTTGGAGCAAAGGTCACTGCGACACAAACTAACTATGTTTGCGTTACTTTTATCTGCTAAGCGTGACAAAAGCACATCCAGATACTGTTTTCTGTCACGCTTTTGAGTTTTTAGTTGTAAAAAAATAGTCAGAAATAACAAACCCAACTACTTTGACTGGATGTGGTTTGCAGGAAGCCTGAAAACAGCCCGCCTGACCTGGAATCAGATTGGACGCTCGTTTCTCTTACGCTAGCGTTCCCAAACTGACCTGGGACAGCAGCCTCAGTTAGCCGCCGTTGAGAGAGGCTGTTTCTTTCAAATGCGGGGTTTTTTTTTCCCCCGTATCCGCTCCATTAACTTCTGTGCTTACGAAGGGGCTGAGAAGACCAGAACACGTAAAGTTACCGGCACTTTGACTTCCGTAACGAAGCAAGAACAAACAAAAAGAAGCAGGTTTCCACGTTAGCCGCTCCGGGAGAAGGACCCCGAAGTCGAAGGACTCAAAGTGGCCTTCGCTTACCTCCCAAAAGGCTCAACAGCACGCAGCCCAGCCAGGCGCTCGGTGCCTCCATCCCCGCTGCGGCGTATTCGAAGTCCGTTCGGCGAAACTTGCTGCGGCGGGGAAACTTGTGTTGGGTTCGAAGAGCGAAAAGCGGCAGCCGAGCATCCTCACTAGCCTACTAGTACTCTAGTCCACTCGTCCCCTAGTCCACTCCTCCTTCGCTCCTCTGCAGGTGCACAGAGAGCCGCAGGGTGTCACGTGACGCGCGGCCCGGCGTCACGTCGGTACGGCAGCGCCATCTGGCGGACGAAACGAGTATTGCTGATGTTGCGTTCCACTGAGTGACGGTCTGTGTCAAATGTGGGTGGCACATCAAATCAAATGTAAAAATGATATTATAATTAGTATTCTATAATTATTAGTCACACACGTGCATGTATTGCACACTTGGCAGTATTTGCACGGTTTACACTTCCATACATCCTACTTATTATATACTTATACTTACTTTTAAAAAAAAGGAGTTAATACTGAGGACTTAGTTTACATTGTGTATGTTTTCACTGGTCATGTTTTTCCTGAAGCGCTGCGAATTCGCACTTTGTCGGCCGGTCCTTGAACGCACCACACCAACAACTACGACAGCCGCTTTTATGGCAAATGTGGATCCGAAAGCTGGAGCGGAACGTAAACGTCAAGCCGGCAGGAGGGCGAGGAGCGAGTCGAAAATAAACATTTTTCAACGTTTCGCCGTGATGCTGACACTGTGGTGTGTATCGCTCTTCGAAACTCATCGGAATTCTCTCACAAGCCTTTTCAGACGTTTTTCTGGATTTTTTTCTTTTGTTGCGTAAACCCGTGATAAAAATGCTGTTGACGCTGTCCTGCGATTTTTGGATCAGCATTTGCAATAAGAGCGACGGTTGTAATGGTCAGATGATAGAACCACCACCAACGAACGATCGTGTGAGATGATGAACAGACGGCATAGGCAGGCTTCAACGACGGTGCGTTCAAGGGCCGCCGAACAGAGTGCCAAGTTGCAACGCTCGACGGGGAACGAAATCAAGGCGCATGTACATGTAAAGCATTTATAAATGATTAGAACTTCACGGGGAATGAGAAGTATGACTAACTTTTGCCACTGAGGACCGCATACTGGAAAATGAAATGAAGGTTCACTTCAAAGGCACACGCGCCGCACTTTGGACACCCGGGCCTGCAGTGCACTAAGCAAAATACAAGAGAAAATGATATTTTTCCCTTGCGTATACAGTAATAGTACAGTAATAGTACTGCAATCCCTCGTCTACTACAGTGAATTAGTTTCATACCCAACCGAGATAAGTACATTAGTCCAAAATAGGATTCTCTATTTATACATGAAAAATCTTTCTTAGTTGACATCATTACTAGAGCCTGGTAGACACAAAACAACACCCCTATAGTCACTTTTACACGCCTATTACCCAATAAAGTAGACATAACAAGAGAAAGAGGCCATTTAAGACATCAATAAGACCTTGAGTGAGTTGAATGCCTTATAGTTTGTGTATTTGTTTATGCTGAGTTATGTAATTATGTCACTTTACACTGGCAGTAGCCAATATAGTAAACATAACAATGGTGGCACGGTGGGTTGGCTCATCAACGTGACATTGGTGACCAGCGTGGCAACCGACGTATCATGTCTTTCAGCGCTACATTCTTAATTCCTTCTGTTTGTATTTGCTCACTTAGGCTTTGTAATGCTTGAAAATGCTTCATTGAAATATGCATATTTTGGCCAAGCACAAAACAGCAACGATTTCTTCTCATATTTTGAAAAAGCAATTAAAAAAAAGAACTGCTTGCTGTAAAAAATATTTTATTGCAATATCTTCCTAAAAATCCCACCAGCTTGCGTCGGTGGGGACGAGCACGCACGAAAGCAGCACAAATCAAGTGTAAAAACAGATACTTTCGTCTCCAGCAGATGAACGAAAAGGCATAGATGGACAGCGCCGTCAATATGCAAAAACGCACAGCATTAAAAACAAACGTGAACGGACATTTTAAAAAAGAGCCTCAGCCCCCAAAAAGGGCCAATGAATTTAATCTCTTACAAAGAGAGAACACATTTCAAAAACCCTTATTCCCATTTCTGCAGCCAAAAGGGCCTCCTCTTACTTTTTGTAAGGCTTCAGTCGCCTTTGCTTGCATAGTTCTTGTTTAAAAATGATTCTATTGCAAATTCATGTGAAGTGTTGCCGACAGCTCCGTGTTCGGGGAATTCATCACAAACCAAATCTTACAGGGACCCTGACCTGGTTTGACAACTTTGCCGAAATATGCAATTTTGTTCTCACCGTCTTACGTTCACAATTTGCAAAAAAAGGCATTTGTTGTTGCGAGCTAACTCGCAGCTCAGCCTCATTTCCGGTACAAACAACAACCCGCTTCTCCAGGTAGACTTCAAAACAGCAGCCGTGCCAAAACGTTGTGCTGCTGCCGGATGTTAACACTTTCCCAGTTGAGCCTGTTGATTTATTTCTTCCCCAAAAGAATAAAAAACAGCCGAAGAGACTGATGTCGGCCCGCCTCGAGTCATCGTGTCGCCGACAGGAACCCCTTGGCTTGAAAGTACGATACGTGCGCATTTTAAAAAAGAAGCTATTCCGCCAACACGCAAAAGGCAGCACACAAGAGAGCGAGTCAGATCTTGTTTGCATAATGTCTTCTAAACACGATTCCACCATAGCGACAAGGCTGCAAAGTATTACACAGGTTACTCAAACATCCTTTCACAGCGATGCGTTGGCGGCGTCACATCAAAACGGGCTCATTAAGACGGCGGTTTGAAACCGTAACTGAAGAATAAGCAACACCGGAGTAAAAAGTTTTGAGGATGAAGCCCGTGTTCTGCCAGTTCTTCAGAACAAAATCACAAACGTTTCCGACAAAGCCTTTGTACACGAATGCATCTTTGCTACTCGTGCATGATAATTAGCAACACAACCGTTCAAATATTGTGCAGAGAAACGTGCACACACACTCACATGGGGGTGTGTTCTAGAAGCACAGCGCACGGACTAACTGGGCCAGAGACGCACTACTTTATGTGCGGTCATCAAATCCGTGCACGCGTCGTCACTGACGGCTTTTCTTGTTGCAGCAAACGTGTAGAAAAGACGTACGGCGTCATTCGGCAGGGCCGCCGCCGCCACCGTCACCGGCCTTCACCCCGGCCCGGCTGATGTGCAGCCACGGCAGCTTGGCGCAGTTCTTGAAGAGCTGCTCGATGGCCACGTGACGCACGTGCAGCTCCGACGCCAGTGAGTCTTTCTCCTGCACGGCCGCGGTCAGCTCCTCGAAGACCTCTGCGGAAGGGGGAAAAATAAAGATGTTTCCGAGGGCGCTTTACGGGAAGGTCACAGTGAAAGGTTCGCCACACACGCACTTTCGATCTGCTTAAGAAGCTGGCCGTTCAACCCATGGAGCTCGTCCGCAGTCATTCTGGTCACTAAAAAAAAGGAAAGGCCGAGTATCACAAAGTCTGACAAACACGTGAAAATATCAGATCATGTCACTTGGTGGCAGTAGTGCGACTGTCAAGTTAGCTGAGACACAAGCGCCAGACAGCCATGCTAATAAAACACAAGCTACTGCTGGACTGACCTTCATGTCCGCCCGCCACATGGCTCCCCTCGGAATACCTTTATAGTGAAGCACACACGCACCACGAGTCTTATTTATGTCTGAAATGGCTTATTTTCTGCTATTATGTCTACTATATTGGTGATAAGTAAAAGTGATTATAGGGGTGTTATTGCACGTGTACAGGGCTCTAATCATGTTAAAGTGGATTTAGAAGGCTAGTAATGCTAAAAACCGCATTAGAAGGTCGTAAAACAGATTTCAATGTTTTGTTCGTCTTATTTCTCTTATACTGGTTACCAAGAGTCTAAAGGTAACTATTGGGGTGTTATTTCCTATGTAGAGGCTCTAGTAATGTTAAAAAACATATGTAGAAAGTCGTTAACAGGTTTTCAATGTCTTGTATATCTTATTTTCTCTACCTATGGCTAATATACTGGTTAACAAGAGTCTAAAGGTGACTCTAGGGGTGCTATTTCATATGTAGAGGGCTCTAGTAATGCTAAAAAACTTATTAGAAGGTTGCAAACAGGTTTTTAACATCTTGTATGTCTTATTTTCTCTTATTATGACTGATATATTGGTTAAGAGTCTAAAGGTGACTATAGGGCTGTTATTGCATATGCAGAGGGCTCTAGTAATAAAATAAACATATTGAAAAGATTGTGAATGGGTGTGAATGTCTTGTTTTATTATGTCTATTATGTTTACGTTTATTCATTCATTCATTTTCTATACCGCTCATTAGAGTCGCGGATATGCTGGAGCCTATCCCAGCTGGTTTTGGGCGAGAGGCGGAGTACACCCTGGACTGGTCGCCAGTCAATCGCAGGGCACATATAGACAAACAAAGACATACACTCACATTCACACTCACACTCATGTTAAAAAGTGAATGTTGAAGGCCGTAAACAGGTTTTTCTATGTCTTCCATGCATAAATTGCTCTAATATATTGATTAATAAGAGTGTAAATTTGACTATAGGGGTGTTATTTCATATCTAGAGTGCTCTAGTTATGCAAATCAATGGATTTAAATGGCTGTGAACAGGTTTTCTATGTCAGTGTTTTATGACGTCTAGAATATAAGGCTTATTTATGTCTGAAATGGCTTATTTTCTGCTATTATGCCAATTATATTGGGTAAAATGAGTTTAAAGGTGACTATAGAGTTATTAGTTCATGTCTTGAACGCTCTAATAATGTTAAAAAGTGTATTTAGAAGGCTGAAAACGGGGTTTCTATGTTTTTATGTGATATTTTCTCTTATCATGTCTAATATATTAGGTAATAAGAGCGTAAAAGGGCCGCACGGTGGATAAGTGGGTAGCACATTGGCCACACAGTCAGGAGGACCAGGGTTCGAATCTCCGTTGGGCATCTCTGTGTGGAGTTTGCATGTTCTCCCCGTGCGTGTGTGGGTTTTCTCCGGGTACTCCGGTATCCTCCCACATTCCAAAAACATGCATGTTAGGTTAATTGGCGACTCTAAATTGTCCATTAGAGTGTGAATGTTTGTTTGTCTATATGTGCCCTGCGATTGACTGGCGACCAGTCCAGGGTGTACCCCGCCTCTCGCCCAAAGCCAGCTGGGATAGGCTCCAGCATGCCCGTGACCCTAATGAGGATAAGCGGTATAGAAAATGAATGAATGAATGAAGAGCGTAAAAGTTACAATAGGGGTGTTATTTCATATCTACAGGGCTCTAGTAATGGTAAAAACCATATACAGCAGGGTTTTTGAAAGCTTAAAGAGTGAAAAGGAGGGGAGTGAAGGTGAAGTGTTTACAGCCAATGAGTTTAAGGCCGGTGCTCCTTTGCATAACCTTAAGTTTCAAGGTGAAGCTGCTGGTACGAATAATAAAGCAGCAAATGACTTCTTGGCTGAGGTTATAAAAGCATTTTTAATTACAGATTGACTTAATTCTTGTACAGTATCTACGTCTTTTATTACTTCATTCATGTGTACAATGTGAGTGACTTAGGATTTAAGAATGACTTCAATTTTTATTTTTATTACAGGAATCCGTCTCAATTACACTTTGGCTCTGTCCTTTTTCCCCGCCGGAAGCCTATAATAACTTCTAAATTCGTGATCATAACGCATAAACTGTATGCTGTTTACTGGTTCCGAAATTGCTCGTAATAAGTAAACTTCTGCCAAGTAAGAATCCTTATTTAGAAATGGATTTGGTTTTTTGAGGATTTTTGTAGTTAGAGCATAGAAAAACTGTTCATGACCTTCTAAATACGGTTTTTAACATTATTAGAGCCCTCTGCACATAAGATAACAACCCTATAGTCAGCTTTACAGTCCTAGATAACATAATGAGAGTAAATAAGGCATTTAAGACATAAATTAGACTCGTACTCGTGTGTGTTGATATAATTGTCTTCCCTAAGGGAGATGAGTGGCGGCGGTGATTTAAATTTCGGCGGGGGATAATTCAAACCTGCAATACCTCACTAACAAGTCTGGTGTTTGTGTGTCTCATCGGAACATTCCTGACATCTAGTGACCAGTGTGGAATGCTACATCAGAGCTAGGGCTCCACCAGACAGTCTACTCTCCCACCCAAAGCCTTCTTAGGGAGTGAAATGCTCTCACGTTCCTCTCTGCTGTGGTTCGGATGTCTGCACTTTGTCTGCCCTCCTGCTGATGGTAGACTTTTTCTTCCGCCATTAGGGTTCTGCAGGAGCCTCAGCTCCTGGGCCGTACGGCCCTCTAACATCCCGATGGCATAGCCGGGCAGCCGCGTTGCTTCTCCCAGGTCCCAGCGGGGGGCGTAGCGGGGCACCCTGGCTTCCGACTGGGGCAGCTTGCGGTCGCCCTGCTGGCTGTAACAAAGGAGCCTGGTTCCGCGCCTGCCCAGGTTTGTGGGGATGCTGTCTTTGTTCTGGGCGTACTGGATGATGCGCTGGAGTTTCTGGCTGAGGGCCAGCTTCATGCCCTCGTAGGCACTTCGGGAGACCTTGGACTGCGACAGCTTCTGGTTGGCGATGAGGTGGCACTTCTCGAAGCAGTCTCGGTGACCGCGCAGGGATTTGGAATGCAGCAGGGTAGTGGCAGAAACACCTGTAATCACACAACAGTGAAGCACTTAGAATAACAGTCACCTGCAGGACTGCTATCTATCTGTGGTGGTGGACATTTACGCAGTTGCATAATTGAGTCACAAACTTTGAGGCCACGCCCTCACAATTACAGATATTTTTTAAATGTGCGACATTATCTGATGTTTTTAAACCTTTTTAACAACTAAGGGTGTTGGTTCCATTTTGCAGAGATTCTTATAACACGCATAACAGGCGTGTTAGGCGTATGTTTACAATTAAACATTAATTTTAAATTTGGACATCCTACCGATACATCCGATAACGATAAAAATAGCTCAGATAACTAAAACACTCCAATGAGGCGACATTAACCGAACTGCACGGGCGAGCAAATCAAGCGCTTCTTTTTTCTACTGCAAGTAACAGCTTTTCCTAACTTCCTGAGCTCACTTGTAAACTTTCACTTTGCAATGAAGACATTTTGCGTGCTAGTTGTACCAAAGGCTCTGTGATGAGCACACGAAAGTGCAAAAGGTTTGCCGGAGACCTCCGTGGCAGCACACCGGCTGCTTGGAGCGTGTGCCCGAATTAAGTGCACCTTCCTGGGCCACTGCAGGTGGCTCCTCCCCTTCTATACTCTGGTTCTCCTGATAGTAGCAATGTCATCATTTTTTATTAGAAAACATCAACAGGTACACTTGGTCCAATACTAATTTCTTCCAGTATCGTCCCACTGACATTATCGGCCTGATATTGCCATAAAAATGTATTCGTATATGATATATTTTTTTTATAATATATGTTTTTATCTTTTTTTTCCCTATAATGAAACTGATATAGCCCTTTAAGCACTATCGCAACATTTTGGATTTGCTGCTAATACCCTGCCTCATTATTTATTACTATTACTGTAGTTATTACTTTACACCAGGAGGTGGCGCACATATGTTACTTTAATCTGAGCAACATTTGTGGGCGTGTTCCTATGCAAAGTTTAGGAGTTTCTTGACTGTGGTGAGTCGGCTCGCCATAACAGTGTTGACAAAACACCTCTAATAGTGGTGGTGGGGGGGTTTGGGGCGCATCGACATATTTACGTAGACGCCACGTTGAGTGCCGAGCCGTACGTCATCGTTGCCGCCAGGTTGGAGGTGGCACAAGTGGAGCGGAGAAGATGCCTCATTCATGTGCTATATTGATGTACACGTCTGCAAATCCAAGGTAATAACCTTAAGACTTAACAATTACTATGGCATCATTTGCCGGAAAACACATATTTTTTTATGTCTACAGGGTAGCGGGAATGCAAAAAAATTTGCGGGAATAGCGGCAGGCAGACGTGGTGGTATCTGCGGGAGACTCCTGGGCACAGTTACATGATGTTTACCGCCACGTCGAGAAGGAGATACTGTATGTAAAGTGTGCACCGATTAGCGCTAGTTCTATGTGTGGCGGGCCAAATGAGTATGAATGGAAGCTAAAAATAGCCGGCTGACCCAAAGGCCATCTCTCTGTGAAAGCTGCTTATGGCGTCGTGGATTAGCGTGGCCTTCAGCTTGCAGGCGTAATGGATGACCACAATCTGGATGCAAACAAAGATACAGAAAAACCAGAATAGGTGACGGTCCTAAACGAGCAAAGCGCAGGAAGAATGAACATGAAACGCCGGATGCCCGCCATTGTTTTTCTCGTTTGTTGAATGTGTTGGGCTCCTCATCTACCGCATGCCGACTTCCTTGTCAGCTTACATTGTGTGCCACTAACAGGGACTTGCCAGTGCATCTCATGCCACTCTATTAATATACTACCAATAATATACAAAAGAATAATCTAATGTGTATGACGAAAATACCAACAAATGCTTTAAGTCGATCAGAATACAACTCAAGCCAAACTTTTTTTTAAAAGCAGCAAAAAAGGCAGTAATTTCACAAGAACAGAGAAATTGTAAACAAACACAAAAAGTCCTTCAATAGCCTAAAGTTGAAATATTACAATTATTAAAAGGTGGAATGTTATGAGAAAGAATCATAAAATAAAGTTGTTCTAATATTTGTTGTCCTAATATTAGTTCTAATATCATAGAAATATGGTAGAAATGTATTTATGGGTATAAAGCCCTAGTATTATGAGAAGAACATTCAAATTGAAACATTTAGGGAGGGTGTAGAAACAGAAATGGAAAAAACAGCTGTAATTTTATGCGATCAAAGTCAAAATATAAAACCAAAGAAGCAATATCCTAACAAAAGTCACAAATAATAAAACAATTAAGAATAAACTTTTTCCACTGCAAAAAATAATGTATTTTTTGTCGCAAATGGTTGAAATATTAGAATAAATTATTAATTTTATTATTATTACTATAAGCAAAAATATGTTTTTAGGTGGTAATATTATGACAAACAAACAAAACTACATATTTAAAAATTAGGTTGGTGTAAAAGCTGATATGGGAATACAGTGATAATATTAGGAGAGAAAAATGTAACAGAATATTCACAAAGAAAGCTGAAATATTAGAAAAATTTGATTGTTTTAATTCAAAAATACCTCACGGGAAAACAGGAAGGTGGTGGTCGTGTTGAGAACTGTCACGTCTTCAGTGAAGGTAAAGGTAAACGTACATGTCCATTTATCCCTTTATTTTGACATTTCTATGCATTTACAATCGTTTCCTGTGTGTAAGCTCTAAAACTATAATGACGTGTTTTGCGTTAACATGTGTGAGTCTGCTGATGACATCATGGGAGGTAGATGTAACTTATCTTCCGGTTACAGCTGCCATTTTCTTAGCTAGCTAACAGGACAAGAAGACGGTTTTGTGATTTAAAAAAAATACATTAAGAACACTGTCGGAACGCGCCATATTATACGATAACTGGAGAATGCATGCAATCTGTGGTGTAAATTTTGGACGTTAAACGAAAAACACGCTAACCGGGGCGGTTCCACGGTAGCACTTGTGGAAACCACCAACCTTCTAATTCCTTGACGTTGTAAAATTCCAACCATTCAGTGGAGGAATTTGGGGAGAGATCGACCAAGACGTCAGCGTATCGCAAACAAAACAAAATGAAGCCCAGTGTAGCCGACAAGAACTTAGTCAGTAGCTAGGAGCTAACTCTTACTAGCTTCCTACATGTCTCGTGCATGGTTGGTAAAGTTTGAATGTGCTTTTGTTCTTGTGGTCATGGCGCTCCTGAAAAAGGCAAGTCTTTTGCTAGTACTTTGAATTCCATAGTAAATGTAGAGTGGATTCACTAGCCTCTGGTGGCTTTCTTTGACTGATTTGGAAAATAAAAGCAAAACTAAATCAAGTTTTTTTTAATAGGCAACATCCATCAAAACAGGGTTTGGGCCAATGCTCAACTGTGTGCAGAGATCTGCTCTTAGCTTTGCATGTCTACAGTCTGACCCCAGTAAGCTAAGGGTCAGACCCTTTTTAGTCAAAGGATTAGTCTGGTAGAGAAACCAGACTGAAAATATCTCCTGTGTAAACAGTACGAATGCTTGTGGTTGCTCTGCCTTCTGAATGGCTAACGAACTAACCAACAGCTGTTACACTTCAAACAATCCCCCTCTATGACAACACACACACACACACTCCAATCACCGCTTGCCTAGTGAGAAAAACTATTGGCCCACAACCAGGGCATCACCAGGCAAAGACTTCACTCCAACTAAGCAGCTTAGCACTGCTTGTCCACTTGCATGGCGGCCTGCACACGCACACACACACACGACTGGATAAGAATGTACATTGTTCAGTCGCTACTGGGAAAGACATACGCCAGCACCACTGGCACAAAGAAGCTGTATTTTTGAGCTGTCTAAAAAGATTGACTGAACTGTGATGTTTCATTTCCATGCCGTCGTGTAGGAAAGGAATGAAATGGGCCAAAATCTGCCATTTATTACAGCAGCAAGACGCTTTTGCTGTCTTCCATCAAGAGCCGATGAGGAGGCGACACCCCACCCCCTGCCAATGGACGTACTGTACATATTAAAAGTCCGACGACGTCATCTTCTAATACAGATACAGTGGAACCTTTTTTAGCGTGTTTTCTGTTCACATCCATCTATTTTCTATGCCGCTTATTCTCATTAGGGAAGGCTGGAGCCTATCCCAGCTGACTTTGGCCGAGAGGCGGGGTACACTGGCTGGACTGGTCGCCAGCCAATCGCAGGGCAGACAAACAAACATTCACTCTCACGGTCATACCTATGGACAATTTAGAATTGCCAATTAACCAAACATGCATGGTTTTTTTGGGAATGCACACAGATTAGAACCCAGACTTCCAGATCTACCGATTGTGTGGCCAACATACTAACCACTTGGCCACCGTTACCATCAAAAATGTAACTATCGATCGGCCACCAATTAGCATTGGCCAATTTCCGTACAAAACACACAATCGGCGTACAAATCGGCCGATAAATGCCTTTCGAAGCCGATCACAAAAACCGATCAGCATGTGGCGGCAGCCCCTACACGAGTCCTGGGTCACGTAGGGCCTGACAAGGGACACATTTTTTCCCCGTGTTGCCGTGAGAACCAACACTAGTCTGTAAAGCCTCCGATTATTTGGATCTATATAATGTTTTACGGGAAATGTTACGCAGCTAGCGTATGATTCAGTTTGACCTTTTGGAATGGATTTATGACGCTGACCAAAGTTCCACTGAACAGCACAGCATCCTCATCTATGCTTCCTCTTTTTAAGGTTTCCGTGGTATTTGGGAATGTTTGCGTAATTCATTACAGAAGCTGCCAGGTTTTACATTTCACAAGTACAGCGAACAAATGGTGGTCTAGTCCTGCAATGAACTTTACAGCTGAGGACATGCTTGTGGAGACATGCGGGACAAAGTTCACCAATGCTGAGGTGTCAAACAAACAGAGCTGTGCGGCACGTGGCCTAAATACGTACTGGAGGTGACAACACTGACCTCACATGAGCAGCAGCAGTGCATTCATTTGATGACCCAAATAAAATAGTGAAGTAAAAAAAAAAAAAAAAACCTTAGCCCTATGTGTGTGCTTACCCATATGTTAATCTGCCAGGGAATAACAGACAAATCCATGTTTCTTTGGCTGACGAGTCACTGCCATTGTGTATGCACAATGCAATAAATCAGGCGGAATTAACATGAATGCTTTGTTAGTCTGCCTTGTACCCGCAAAAACCTTAGGGGTGCAGCAAAGCAGCCTCAGACCAGGTCTGCTCCCAAATTTGTCACCATCAAGCCTGTAGGGCAGTATAGATTTTGTTCAAAGTTCTTCTACTGCTTATCCAAGGAGGGTCGCGGGGGATGCAGCCTAAGCAGGGAAGCCCAAACTTCCCTCTTCTTGTCCAGTTCCTCCCGGCAGATCCAGAGGCGTTCCCAGTCCAGTTAATGGTAAGAGTAATGGTTTCATTTGATTTGAACATGCATGTAAATGACATTGGAATACACCACTTAATACAATTGACAGTTCCACATGTCCAAAAGGAGTAGGAAGAAGCAAAGCTTAGTCAGTTGTGCAGACCAAGCTCTGACACCAGTCATACAGGAAGCAAACCGCTTTAATTAGGTGGTCCAGTACCTCATACTACCGGAGATCTACTCATAGGATTCCTTGAGGGACGTAGTTGAATGCCTTCTCCAAGTCCACAAAACAAATGTAGACTGTTTATGCAAACTCCCACGCACCCTCAAGGACCCTGCCGAGAGTGTCGAGTTGATCCAAAGTTCATGGCCATGCCGCCGAGATTCAACTATCTGGTGTATCCTCCTCTCCAGAATCCCGGAATAGATCTTACCTGGGTGGCTGAGGAATGTGATCCCACCACCCCGGCCTGCCAATCCAGAGGCACTGGGCCCGATGTCTACGCAAAGAACAATCCTCAGCAATCAAAAACTGGGCTGTTTGGCAGTTTTCCAACCAACCCACACACACCTCCAAGATGACAACTGCTTTGCTGAGGAAGCTGAGGATTCGGGTGATGGTTGGGGCAAAGCGCAGCCCCTTTTTGCATTGAGGGAACTGAATTCCGGAACCGAGCTTGGGTGCCAAACTAAAACATTTTTCTCCTTTACTGTTCTAGAAAAATGGTCCGTCCGTGTGTCCACATGAAGTATTTTGAGAAAATATCCGTCAGGGTTTATGCATTTTAAGTACCGGGACCATGAGTGATGAACTCTCTGCCAATGAATGGTCTGTTTACAGGAGTGTGTTGCAGAGCAGTGATGACAATCGCCTGCGGCTGCATCCTTATGGCGCCGCAAGCCCAGCTCATAAACGTTAGCGTGCCTCAGCAGAAAAACGTGCAATCAGATGAACGGTACACGCTGTTGTGGTCAGCTCAGCCACATTCCCTGGTAAGAACAGCGGCCAAATTCAATATTGACGATCGTGAATGTTCGACCTATGTGAAAACGACGCTATTAAATGCAAACATCACGTGACAGTGCTACGGGTCATCTGATATTACGACATACATTATTGAGTATGCATTACTCATCTTCTACTGACAACAAGAATGACACAAAATAGACGCTCATCCTGATATTGCATGGAAAGCATGAGAAGCCAAAATCAGGGACCAAAGAGATTGTGATTGTACATTTTCCCTCCGTCTACAAACGGGCCACTGATAAATTAAGAGCTGTAGAGTTCAAAGGCACTCTTGGGTTTGAGTGGCACATCAAACATGGGGAGTTACGGCGTTGGTAGAGAAAGCGCGGCTCTTTTTATTGCAGCGTTATTGATGTAAGCGAGGCGGAAGCCAACCACGAGACATCAACAAACCTTTGAATTAAAAAGGCACTTGGGAGGGGTCCCAAACCTTGTTACCACCTATTGGTGACAATAAAAACTGCAAATATAAGCGGTTTTGATATTTTGTAAACTAGCATGCCTCTCACCATTGTGATAAAAATAAATAAGTATATTATAAGTATGAACTTCGCTGTTTGTTTCTCCCTCAAAATAATTTCTGCTGTTTTCCCCCCAAATAGTTCAACTTTCTTTTTGTAATATTTTGACTTTATTTACATGTTATAGCTTTTATTTTCCAAAAATCACAACTTGATTTTGTTTTGTTTGATTACAATAACATTACGTTTAAAAAGATAATGTATTTGTTCTTTAATATTCAACTCTATGCTACTAAAATGACTAAAATGAAATATTTTCCCTATATTTGTTTTATTTAAGATGAAATGTCTCCTAATATTTTGACTTTATTATCATAAAATTCAAGTGTTTTTTTCCAATTCCGCTATTTCAACTTTCTTCTTATAAACGCTCTTCTCATAACTATGATTTTATCCCCCAAATGACTGACTTGATTCTAGCAAATAACAATATTTGGCTTGTTCAACATGTACACAGCTGTAATTAGTGCACATAATTAAAATTACCTTGTTTTTATACTTACACTGCTCTTGTGTACTTTCTTGTGTGCTCTTGCTGCTGTAAACCTGGAATTTGCCGTTGTGGGAATAATAGCATATCTTATTTCATCTCATCTCATATCTTTATCTATCTTTAATTTTTCAAATTTATGCTATTACAATGACATTATTTTTCCCCCTCATAGTATTGTGTAACTCTTGTAAAACTACTACATTTTGTGCCAACTTTTTTCTCTTGCATTTTGAATTTGTTCTGGGGTTTTTTTGCAGATTTTTTTTAAGCTTTCTTGTAAAATCCTATTTTTAAAATATGCTGAGGGCTGTAAATGGACCTCGGGACGCACTATGGACAACGCTATATACAGCGAGGTTTTTACATACGTTTAAAAAAGCTTCTTCGAACCAGATTTCTGCAGGATTTTTGTATGTATTTACTTTTTGAAGCATGTAATCATAGTAATTAGACTGCAGGCAGACTTGGACGCTAACGGACTTGCATTAGAACCAATATGGCAACACCACCAGAACAACACTTTTGTGGTGGTGTGATGAGAAAACATGTTATGAAAGAACAACTGGTATTCAGCCTCACGTCAAGCTGACGTCTTGTTTTGTGCTACAATGTAATTCCCCACATTATGATTGGGTGGAGAAAAGTATCAGGTGTCAGTGTCAGGTCAGTGTGATAGAAGAGTTTCAGCTAAAATGAAAGGAAAGGTGTACAAAACTGTGCTGAGACCAGCGATGTTGTTCTGTCTGGAGACAATGCCGCTGAGGAAAAGCTAGGAGTCATAGCTGGAGGTTGCAGAGATAAAGATGCTGAGGTTCTCTTTGGGTGTGACCAGGATGGACAGGATGGGGAATGTGTACATTAGAGGGACAGCACATGTTAAAGAGGTTTTGGACATAAAGTCAGAGAGTCCAGACTGAGAGGAGAGATAGTGAATATAAGAAGGGGGATCGCTACACCCCCGCAACAAAAAAAATATCCCGTGTTTATATGCCTGTGTTTCGATATGAAAAAACGGTACACACTTTTTTTTAAATAACAATTAATAGCAGCCTTTTACATTATTTCTTCAGAATATCACAATTACATTCCCCACACCGTTATTATACTCCTTAAAGAGTGTATTTATCAATCCTTGCTCTAGCTACCATGGTTGTTTACATACTGTATCGAAAACCCCGCTCCTACCTTCAATGCTGAGTTCAAAGCAGACATGGCAGAAAGATAAGGTTCCCGTATCGGTCTCCAGCTTGCAGACACTGCAGATATTGTCATCGGTGAGATCAATGTTGACAAACTGCTCCTCTTCGTCCATGGCGGTTCCAGTCACACCACTGTCAAATGGAGAACAACAATCAGAGATTCATTTGGATTTTTGTGGTAACCAATGCAGTAAAAGAATACATTAGTAAAACAACACATTAGTATACATACACAGTTGTCCCTCGCCATTTGTTTCTTATAAAATTATTATGACTTTTTAAAAAAATTCTTTAGTATTTCACCGCTGTGCTATTAAAATAACATACTTTTTTCTCACATAGTTTTTATTGTAAAATTGAGACATTTTTTTGTTAGAATACAACTTTTCTCTTGTAATATTTTGACTTTATTTCCGTATGATTACAGGGGAATTATTCCCCCCGCCGGGAAACACTAAAGTATGTTCCCATGCGGGCTACAACCATTTCTCAATTACCTTGCTAAATTGGCCATTGATGTATTGCATTAATAATTAGAATTATTATTATTTGAAAATTTTGTCTATATGTGCCTTGCGATTGGCTGGCGACCAGTCCAGGGTGTACCCCGCCTCTCGCCCAAAGTCTGCTGGGATAGGCTCCAGCATGCCCGCAACCCTAATGAGGATAAGCGCTATAAAAAGTGAATGAATGAATGAATTATTTGAAAATAAATGGAAATTTGGAGAAAAAAATTCTCGGCATGATAACTTTCCACTAAGTTTTTTTTTACACATTTTCTCGGACCGAAAATGTACCTTATTTACTTTGTACAGCACTCCCTTTGACAAGACGACAGATTGAATCCCCGAAAAGGTACGAGAACAAGATTAAGGATAAACTGAAATGTGGGAAACGCAGGATTAAGGGCCCTTTTAAAGAACTAAAAACGCAAGATGATATTAGATGATATTGTTGTATTACAAATATTGTACATAGGAGCATAGCGTGCCTTCAAACTTATCGAGTAGAATTCTGTTGAGACTCAGTAGCTAAAGAAAGATATTAATAACATTACATTGACGTGAGTTACTGCATCTGAACGCCACGCGGTGTTTGAGTCAGCATTAACGCCCGTTAACCCAATTAACGTCCTGTCATATTCCGTGTTACTTGCTACGAGGTTTATAACACAGTTTCTGGCTAGCAACAAGTTAAGCTAACTGTGGCTAAGCTAGCATCCCCTTCCAGTGTTTCCATCTGCCTGGTCGGTGACCGTTATCCGGCGTTCGCACGGAAACAAATACGTCCCGCCTCGGCGAGTCCCGACGTGTGGACAACTCACCTCATCCGGAAAATGACGTGCCGCTTTAACGAGAGACTCGGTTCTCCTTCGCTCGAGCGGGGCGACCAAGCACCGGGTGGCCGCAAGCAGGCGTCACGGCAAATCCCACAACACCGAAAAAAGAAACCTCTCGTTTCCCCCTGGAATGTTCCACTTGTTTGCTAACGGGGTGCGGGCACCACGCGCAGTTTCTTTGTATAACGTTTGGAGTGCTCTCGTAAAAAAAACAACTACGGATAACATGGACAACAGTAGCCCTAAAATAAATATATGCCCTCATGAATGTCTCCGGACTTATCACTATCCTCTTGAATACACCCCCACGTGTGTAACATAGTACGCTCCACACAAGGAGGAAATACTGCTAGACTACAGTTGCCAAAAGTAAATAACATTGTGTGTTATTATAATATTTATTGTACATACATAGGGAGAAGAGATAAGTGTTGAGTTATTTGCTCTCATTTGCAGTGTTATTATTGCATTTGTCGTACTGTGTGCCACGTTTATTTGTTTTGATACAAAACAAGGGTCTTTAATTGTGGAAAAACGATTTCCTGTCTAGTGATTTATTGACGGACGCTTTACGTTGGGCGCCTTCTTGTGGTCAGAAGCGTTAGAATGAATTGGGTAAGAATGGGCTTATTTAAATTGATATTTTTCTACAAGATAACATTTAGGCAAGTATTGCACAAAATAGTGACGTAAATGCAATTGTTGCATTCAACTTTTTTTTTATTAAAATTTACTATTTTCCGCCTCTTTATACTTTCAAAGCGATACTTTAAAAATTCTGGTAACAGTTTTCAGGTGGCCAGAGTTTGATTTGAGCATAGCTTACCTGACATCATTTTCTGTGGGAAATTTTTAGGGAAAAAAAAACTTATTTTCACTTTCAATTTACTGGCAGTGTTTGGACATGGAGGGGAAAGCGGCTTAGGGGCGGGGCTTGGAGCACGAGCACGAGCTTCCGGGTTTTCAGGCGAGGACAGAGTGAAGCGACCTCTGCCGGTTGCCGCCATTATTGTTCTCCTCTCGACTGGCATAGTTCGTGTTGCTTTCATCTTTTACTTATTCGCTTGTCTTTTTTTGGATTGTTTTAGCACTGCACAATGAAGATGGCGTCCCAATTACCCGGATTTGCCACTGGAGTGAACACGGTAAGCTACTGTGTATCGTGTGCTTCGGAGTTGCAGTTCAGGGTGTGGGCTGTAGAGGGAGGTGGCGTTCCGCATGCCGGGTTGGAGAATTCTTTTAGCGGATGCATCCGTGGAAGGAGAGAGCTCGGAAGTGTTGACTTTCTGGGTTTAACATGTAAATTAATTGAGTGCTTGGTGTCTGAATGCAAAAAATATGATGCTAAAACACAACACGAACCATTCAACGCTTCCTGGTTCACTTCCTCTGCGGGTTTCTCCCCTAAAGCGCGTCCCAACCCCGCATTCAGGTTCTTACTGCCCCCTGCAGCCCGCACGCCGAACAGCAGCCAGAACAACAAGACTGCGCGTAAGTCGCCGCAACGGCAACAAAGTTCGAATCCAAACCTCTCCATCGGGTGTGTGAAGAATAACAGACAATATAAAACAATATATTTCAACAAAAGCCGCCCTCGTTGGCAATATTGTTGATATTATTATACAACAACGTGACCTCAAATGACAAAATGACCTCAAAATCTAAGCACACATTAATCTGAAAAAAATACTATATATATACAGTATGTACAATGTACTGTATATATACTGTATACATACAGTATGTACAGTCTATATACAGTATATGTACTGTATATACAGCAAGCACAGTGTGTATACAGTGTATGTACTATATATATATACAGTATGTACAGTCTATATACAGTATATGTACTGTGTATACAGCAAGCACAGTGTGTATACAGTGTATGTACTATATATATACAGTATGTACAGTGTATATACAGTATATAGTATATACTGTATACATACAGTATATAAAGTATGTAGTGTATGTACAGTATATATACAGCATGTACAGTGTATGTACAGTATATACTGGACTGTATACAGTATGTACAATGTACATGTGTGTAAATGAGAGTGGAAGAGTGAGGTTACTGGGAGAAGAAATAAAGAAGGTGGAGGATTTTAAGTACTTAGGGTCAACAGTCCAGAGCAATGGAGAGTGTGGAAAAGAGGTGAAGAAGCGTGTGCAGGCAGGCTGGAACGGGTGGAGAAAAGTGTCGGGTGTGATGTGGGATAGAAGAGTTTCAGCTAAAATGAAAGGAAAGGTGTACAAAACTGTGGTAAGACCAGCGATGTTGTTTGGTTTAGAGACAGTGCCGCTAAGGAAAAGACAGAAGGCAGAGCTGGAGGTAGCAGAGATGAAGATGCTGAGGTTCTCTTTGGGTGCGACCAGGATGGACAGGATCAGGAATGAGCACATCAGAGGGACA
>QODF01000217.1:581569-593084 GCA_024372805.1 Oostethus manadensis | reverse complement strand
GGGGGGGGGGGGCATGTTGCCGCACGCTTCCCTCGCCGTCTTAGGAGGCCACGTCTGGGATCTCGTTCTGCTTGTTCTGTCAGCAGAAGGAGAAAAACAAGCCACGGCTAACATCTCCCTAACACCATCCTTCATTCCCCGTCCATCTTTGCAGTCGTCCCCACAGGGCTGCAATCTATCTGTGGGGACAATCGTCGCCGTGACGCACGAGCGCTTTGTTACAAACTATTTCAATGTTCTTCCTCAGTAATCTTTGTATGTAATGTTTTGACTTCATACTGGATTTCTACTTCCTTTTTTCTTCTGCTAATTCCGACTTTATTCCTGTAATATTCCACCTTCTCCCATTGATCCCTTCTCATAAATGGCAACTTTATTTTGTTTCTCATAATATGTTAAATCAGACATTTTTTGATTTTATATTTCAACTCTATTGCATATTTTCTTATGAACATTAGGAGTTTCATCTGGTCAAATATTTAGACTTTATTCTCCTCAAATTGCAGCTTTTTTCTGTTTCTCTTGTTGCTTTTTACATTTTCCAACCTTTCCTCTTGTAAAAGCTCAAACATAACTTTATTGCCTCCATTATTATTATTATTATTGACTTTATTCTTTTTTGAACAGCTTTATTTTGTTTTGTTTCTTTCATATTGCACTTCTATGCTACCAAAACATTTATTATTCTTAGATTAGATTGATTTATTCTCATAAAATGTGACTTTTTTCTTGTAATATTTTGACTTTCTTTTCATAAAATTCTGCAGTTTTTTTTCATCTTTAGTCAATTTTCCCGCCATAATTCCGACCTTAATATTTTTCAAAAATGACAACTTTATTGATTTTTCTCATAACAGTGAACAAAATATTCTCCTTGAATATAGAAAATTATGACTGTATTGGCTGGCGACCAGTCCAGGGTGTACCCCGCCTCCCGCCCAAAGCTGGCTGGGATAGGCTCCAGCATCCCCGCCACCCTAATGAGGACAAGCGGCATAGAAAATGAATGAATAGAAAATTATGAATATTTTTCCTCATAAGAGTATGTGAATAATACAAGTATAGTGTCATGACCTTATTCTCCTGACGTAACAATTTTGTAAAAAAAACAACTTTATTTGTTAATATTGTTTTTTACGACATGATTATTAGATTACAACCTTTTGAATATTTTGACTTGATTCTTGTACATGTAGTGCTGATGCTCCCTTTTTTGCAGGTGTGTGTGTTTCGGGCTAAATGATTATTTTAGAATGTGGCGTGGGACAATCAAAACATGAAAAAATGCTGCACTTTGGACACCCCTGGTTTAAGAGCAAAGGTGAACTAACTAAAAAAAGGTTTCTTCTTCGTTCCAATGACCTTTTACACACACACACGTTACTCATACACTCGCAATCATGCGGCAGTCATGTGATTCCCCCCAGGGTTTTGGAGGAGAAGTCATGCGGGCCCATCCCGTTGAAATCCCATTCAAAGCTTTGCCGTCATTCTTCCATGGAAGAAGAGCGGCGAGAACACAAGAAAAGCACAATTTCTTTCTCGGCATATTTTGGTTTTATTTTATTTGCAAGTCTTGATGGTTTGGTTTTAATTATTTTGCTTTTTTCTAGTAAAATTTCCTCCAGCAATTCTGACTTTCTCCCCCAACTTCATTCCTCCAAAATTACAAGTTGATTTTGTTTTGTTGGTTTTTCATCCAATTCCGACTTTCAACACAATGCTGCTAAAATGACATTTCATTCCATTATAATATTAAGAGTTTATTCTTATAATAAAATTTTCTTGTTAAAATAATTTCTTTTTTTTAAATCAATTATTTTTTCCTCTTACTTTGCTCTAGTAAATGTCCTCATAATGCCAACATTATTCCCACATTATTATTTTTTTCCCCCAAAATGACAAGTTTCTGTTTGCTTCTTGTAACATTCCAACTTAGAAATGTCTTTTCAAAAACATTTCAATGCTACGCTACCAAACTAATATTATTTTTCCTCATGAGTTTCTCATAAAATGAAAAACATTTTCATAACATTTTGACTTCTCGTTAAATTCTGCAGGTTTTTTTCGGCCATTTGTGCTTTAAAAAAAAAAGTTGAAACATTTTTTCCTTACTTTTCACAAATAATTGTTTGTTTACAAAAATTCTTTAAAATAATTTCATACAATGCTACTACAATATTATTTTTCCTTTTATTATTATATGTGATCATTCTCATAAAATTGCACCTTTTTTCTGTATTAAACTATTTAACTATTTCTTTAGTTCTGTAATATTCTGCAGTTTTTTTTAAATTTTCCAGTTATTCTCTTACTTTCCTGTAGTAAATTTACTTTTCATATGTCCAACTTCGCTATATTTTTAATTTATTCCCACAATATTTCACGTTTTAATAATCATTATGAAAATAATAATGTAATAATTCGTAAATAAAATTGATCTTAATTCTTTTTTCCAGCCTAATTTCCCAAAATGTACAACTTTATTTTGTTATCGCTATGCTACTAAAATGACTACTAAATGAATTAAAAAAATAAAGATGATGTTTATTCCAGTTTTACGCTAACATTTTTGGCTTTCAGGAACGCGTGGACTATGTTTATTATTGCTTGAGGGGAAAAGGGATTCGGTTAGTTTGGGTTTAGTTTAGAGTCGGAAATTCAGGAAGACATGAAGATGCTAACCGAGGTTCTACTGTACTCAGTGACTGGGCTGGCTGAAAAAAAGAAAAGGAAGAGGTCCGGAAACCAAGTAAAGGTTTAAAAGTTTTTTAATGGCTTTCCCGCGCACAGGATGGGTGGTGTTGTATTTTCTTTTTACACATGACTTACAGGCAGCTGCAACATTAGAAAGGTGCAGAAATATCCCATCTATGCTTACTCGTGGAAATTCTAATCCCGCCAACGTGTGCTTATGGAGTAAAAAAAGTAAAAATGTGTCTATTTACAGTGCGTATTTACACGAGCAAACGCTAACAAGGTTAGCGTACGATTTCCTGCTGCTAGCACAAGGCCGGCGCACACTGCGGTTTGGTGTTGCGCTCTGTCAGTTTGAGAACGACAACTTTCCTCTGGAGCGGCTCCGCTTGCTGCTCGGGCGGCGCCGAGCTCTCGCTCTCAATGTCCCGGGAGTCCACCGGCAAGCGCCCCCCCTTCTCCGTCGCCCGCAACGGGCCGAGCTCCTCCAACAGAGCGCCCCCGGCTGGGCAGTGGAGGAGCAGCTTTGTCAGAACTTCGCAG
Source organism: Oostethus manadensis (assembly GCA_024372805.1). Lineage (NCBI taxonomy): Eukaryota > Metazoa > Chordata > Actinopteri > Syngnathiformes > Syngnathidae > Oostethus > Oostethus manadensis. The sequence continues at coordinate 589,844 of QODF01000217.1, read as the reverse complement.
TGTCCGCACTCTGCCGCCAAGTGGCAGGGGGTGCGCCGGGCCAGGTCGGGTTTTTGAGGATCGGCCCCTTCCTCTATCAGCATCTTGACCGTGGCCAGGTGGCCCCGCCGGGACGCCAAGTGCAGGGGGGTGAACCCTTGGCTGTTCTGGGCGTGGATGTCCGCGCGGTGTTTAATGAGGAGGCGGGACGTGCTGGTGTGGCCCGTCTCGGTCGCCACGTGGAGGGGCGTGGTCGAGCCGGCGGCGGTCAAGTGAACGTCGGCTCTCAGCTCGATGAGCATCCGCGCCACCCGGTACTGCCCCCTCTGGGAGGCCAAATGCAGCGGAGTGCGGCCGTCCATCGTCTGGCCGTTGACGTCGGCCGCCGCCTGCTTGATGAGCAGCTTGACGATGCCCAGGTGCCCCTGCCAGGCGGCCGAGTGCAGCGCCGTCCAGTCCTCCTTACCCTTGATCCGGACGTCGGCGCCGCGGCTCAGCAGCACCCGGACCACGTTCTCCTGGCCGTGCTGGCACGCCACGTGGGCGGGCGTGCGCCCTTGACCGTCGGTCTCATTGATGGCCGCTCCGCGGTCCAGCAGCAGGCGGGTCATGGCCTCGTCACCGTTCTGGGCCGCCCAGTGCAGGGCCGTGTACTGGTCCTCGTCCTTGGCGTTAACGTCGGTGCTGCGGCGGCCGAGCAGGAGTTCGGCCAGCGGCTTCAGGTGCTTCTCGGTGGCCAGGTGGAGCGGGGTGGAGCCGCGGGTGTTGGCCAGGTTGGGATCGGCGTTGTTCAGCAGGAGGAACTTGACGGCTTCCTCATTGGCCAAACTGATGGCATGATGGAGGAGGCTGCTCCCTCCCTCCAGGAGGAGATCAACGTCCTGCGGCTGGAGGATCTTCATCAGCTTGGCCGTGTCCTTGGTTCTGATGGCATCGCACAACTTTCTTTTGTGGAGCTCAGCAGAATCTGTGCGGCAGGAAGACGTAAACATTTCATATTTCCAACGACATTCATAGTTGATGGCGCTAGCCGCGACGAGCTAGTTCTCGCTAATCAGCCTCGTTTCCGGACCTGACGCCGAGTAAACCAACGCTTCTCGAGAGTAGATCATCGACTTGTTAGGTGGATTTTTCAACTTTGCCAAAATGTTGTGCTGCTGCTGGATGTTAACACCATCCGAGTGACATTGTAAGTTTCTTTCTTTTCCAAAAGTCGAAGATTTAAGACAAAAATAGACGAAGCAAGTGCACAGAACGAGGGACACACCTCGAGTTGTGTTCTTTGCAGTGATCATGACGACTGCTATGAAGGAACACCTTATGTTCCTTAACACCTGATGTGATGCACAGGAACCCCGCCCCAAAAAGAACGACGTCAAAGCTGCCGCACAACCGAGTAAGTCGTGTCTGTTTTACATAATGTCTTCCAAACACAATTCCACCAAAGCGACAAGGCTGTAAAGCAGGGGTGGGCAAACCTTCCTTTTCACTCGTGCGTTGCGTTAAAATGTTTTTAGATATTTATTATTAGGTAGGTTCCGTTGTTCTTCACGTTGCGTTTGCATTGCTTTCTTGTTCAAGCTCCAAACGACTATTTGTGGCTATTTTGGCGACAGAAGCGCTCCACGGTAGTCCTGTTGCCGGCTACACTTTCCATGCCCCAAATGCCCGTTTGGCCGGATTAGGGCGCTTGGCGGGCCTGATGTGGGCCGCGGTGTGGCCAAACCTGATGTAAAGCATTATACATGTTATATAAACAACTTTTCACAGCAACATGTACGTTTACTGTTGGGGTCTTAAGTCCGCCTTCTCTATTTCATCTCCAAATGTTCTTCTCCTCCAAAACTACTGACACGTGGCTGACATCTTGGCTATAATGACTGTAAATATCCTCGGTCTCGTACACCGCCATGTTTGTTTACCCGAGTGATAGAACTCACTTTCGGAAACAAGGCTGGACAGCGAGAGCTAGCTGGTCCACTAATACAACTGCTAGTTGCCCGTTCGCAATTCCAAACAATATAGAAGTGCTTTCCAGCCTCACCGATCGTGTTTTCCTTCTCCAAGAAGAGCGTTATGGAGTCTTGCGAAGAGAACGCAGAGTCAGCAGACGACAAGCCGGACAGCCTTTTGCACGTGTTCTCCTTGCTGTAGCTGCCGCCTTCCTTCAGCCGATCAAAGCTCCTCGAGATCCCAGAATCCACCTGGGTCAGCAGCTCCGACAAGCTGTAGTCTTTTTCCGACAACATGGCCGATTTTGGACGCACCGCTTGCTTGGTGTTGCTAACCTGCGGGAGGCACAGACGAGCAGTTTTTTGGCACGCACGTAACACCCGTCATGTTTATACTGGGGGTGGAAATGATCAATATTAATAATCAATATATTGCCGGGTGCGTGTGTGTCTGTTTTCCTCCTCTCTCGCCTCCAAACAGGCAGGAAGAGGATTCGCTCTGTGCATGTTTGTTCCATAGAACAACAGCATGAACGGACTGAGCCCTTTTCTCAGTCATACAGTCTCTTTGTCCGGGTGGGTGGAGGCGGGGCCGCTAGCGTACACACACACAGTGCAGAGGAGTTTAACGTGTTAGAAATTAAATTTGTGGACTGCAATGCATCGGCATATTTTATAAATATATTTCATTTCTATTTGGTTATTATTTATTTATATCAAGTATTTTTCATTGTAGTTATATTTTGTAGTTTTACAGTATTATTATTTCTAAATTTTGTGTAAGGCCTCATCTTGCGCCGCCCATGGTTGCTACATTCCTGACCCGACCAGAGAAGTCAAAGTGATGCCGCCGGGTGTTTACGTCCCGTCCCCGGATGAGCAGACTGGTTAAACAATCCCACCAGTCAGCATTCTTCCTTGGTGGTGGCATTGTTGTGCTCAAACTTCGCCTCGCTGGGTTTCCTGTTTGTAGGGTTTAGTTTTGACATCCTTTTAGTCGCACTTGTGTCATCATATATAAGGAAAAAAATATGTAAACATAAACCGAGGAGGAGCTGACGGCTAGCGACACCGAGGGTTGCGGAATTGAACAGATCGAGCGATGTGGGCTGAGATCGGGAGCTCGGTGCACTTGTTTGTTCGGCTGGCTGGCTTGTGATGTTGCTCTAGCCTGTCAAGCCTCCCAGGCATGATTTCTATGCTAGCGTCTCACATTAGCATACCAGACACCTAGCCAGCCTGCGGTTCTGTGTGCTATCGTGGAGTTGAACAACTCGCCTTTCCAGGTTCAACGTCTGCTCTCTTTTTTGTGGACTACATCTTTCAATGAATAACGTTCACATTTTGGATCTTAAGGCGTTAGATGCAACATCAAAATGCCAAAAGAAAAAATGGGAGTAAGCAATTTATTGCATGAAAGTCAAATAGTCGGATGGTTTAAGAGCACAAGTCCAAAACTGGATTTAGATGAGCTTATTCCTCTGGAAGAAGAAATCCAGACCAGCACCTTCAGTCGTGAGGGATCCTCCCTGCATCATCTCCACAGCCCGCTAGCCGGCTGCCGTTTGACGCCCCTGCACAAACTCAAGCTCCATGCTTCCATTGAAGGGTCACGATGGTGGAAAACATCTCATGTGTCATGCCAGTAACGCTGGAAGCCATCAGAAAACTTTCTTCCACCTTTCAATGTCCCGTGTTTGCTGCGCTCCTGCTAAGTCCAACGTTTGAAGGAGAGCTTTTTACTTCTTAAAAACTCTCTTCTCTGGCGTCTGATGGTTACTGGACTGCACAGGGCACCAGTAACAACCTTCATTTGGGCCCCCCTTGGGGTTTTACCAGAAATTACTTCATTTATCAGTGATCACACTTTCATGCTGTAGTACGGGCTATTATTAGTACAAACCTAGAAATATAAGTGATTTGTCGCATTCTGGTCACTAGGTGGCGGTAACGAACCTTTAGCTTACCATCCCATTAGCTTCCCATGTGGAAGTGGTAAGTATTTGGCTTCTTAAGTTTAGAGGAAAGAAATTTGAGGCTAACCGGTTAGCTTGCTAGTTCCCTAGCTCGCTACCTGGAAGTCGTCTCGAGTCGATGCTGCATAAAAGTTGCGCGATGTGGTGTAAAAAGATGCATAATATGAGTGTGAAGGTGACCATAGGGGTGTTATTTCATGTCTACAGGGCTCTAATAATGTCATAATTCATATTACTTCTTTTTTATAGTCTAACTAGGAACATATTTCATTTATTAACATTAAATCTTATATCGTGGATATTCATTTAAGCTCTATAAGCAAGGGACGAGGGTCACACAGAGCGGGGAAAACAAGTATTTGGTTTGTTAGGCCGTCATTTAAAACAATACATGTACATAAACAGCACATGAAACAAAAGGTTACAAATGAACTTCTATGTGAACAAGCAAGCAAAGACGTGGGATCCGTTTGGGCCCAAACGTGACAACCGGGAGCGGCTGCTAGAGAGATGTTTCTGACGGCTAAGCATGCATGTGTTGACATGTCGTCGTCGCTTTCAAGCCATGTGACACAAGCAAGGGGCGTGTACCTGCTGAAGAGACGGCATGTCGCAAGAAGCGGGCTCTAACTCAGACACGGATGAGGTCGGAGTCCTGGACTCTGCTTGAGGTTTGGAGCACAGATCTTCAGCTTCAGATGTGATGTCTGGAAGGAGGGACGGGGTTAGGAAATATTAGCAGGGCTTCTCCTTTGCGGGAATAAAGACAGGAATCACATGGTAAACAAAAAAGGCAACGAACAAAGTAGCCCGCCTCAAACGTGTCCACCCGACCCAGTTTTCCCAAATGGTTAAAAAAAATAAACAACATGGAGAAGCAAAGTCTTCGTCCTGACGGTTGGGCAGCAAAGTAAATAAACGCAAAGGCTGCGTTCTCAGAGTGTAGTTTAATACAAGCCAAAGAAACGCTGCTCTGTAATACTGCCAGAAATGCTGCAAATGTTTGGCAGATGATATGAATCGAAATTCCACAACTCTACAGAGCGAAAGATGGAAATATTCCATAATGATGACATATTATTAGCTGTTATTATTATTAGAACAGAACGATGGCCTAGCGGTCAGCATGTTGGCCACAACGTCAGGAGATCTAGAAAATGTGGTTGAAATCTCCGGTGCGGAGTTTACACGTTTCTCCCCCATGTGTGCGTGCGTGCGTGCGTGGGTTTTTTCTGGGTTCTTCGGTTTCTTCCCACATTCCAAAAACACGCGCGTTATCTTAATTGGCGACTCGTCTTTAGGAAGGAATGTGCGTGTGAATGCTTCTTTGTCAGTCCAGGGTGTACCCCACCTCTTGCCCGAAGCCAGCTGGGATAGGCTCCAGCATCCTGATGAGTATTAAGCGGCATAGAAAATGAATTAATTAATCTTTTTTTTCCATTATGAAAATGAGTGGTGGGCCGCACGGTGGATGGGTGGTTAGCATGTTGGCCTCACAGTCAGGAGATGAGGGTTCGAGTCTCCGTTGGGCATCCCTGTGTGGCGTTTGCATGTTCTGCCCGTGCGTGTGTGGGTTTTCTCCGGGTACTCCGGTTCCCTCCCACATTCCAAAAACATGCATGTTAGCTTCATTGGCGACTCTAAATTGTATGAATGTGAGTTCCTGTTTGTGCCCTGCCAGCTGGGATAGGCTCCAGCATGCCCTAGTGAGGATAAGTCTTAGAAAATGATAGATGGATGGGAAATGAGTGTTTTATTTGGTGTCAAAACGCACATGCCTCGTTTTGTAACGTGATTACATTAAAAAGTAGCTGCAGTTTTATTTTTTCTTTCAGTTTTCTTTAAATTAATGTTAAAACCCCGTCCCGTTCTCGCGGGGCCGAACTCTGATCTCGGGATTTTTTCTCCCCCACTAATTATTAGCTGAGAAAATATCATGGGCAGTTGCTAAAACTAATAATAACTTACCCTGGAAGTTGGGTCTGGCCTCAGGGTTGGTTGCCCAGCAGCGCTGCATGAGACCCAGGAAGCCCGTGCAGGCGGTAGGGCGACTGCGCGGCACTGCCCCTAAATCCGGACGCACCCCTTTCACCACCTTCACCATGATCTGAAGGATGTTGTTTTCTCCTAGGGAGAAAGACATAGAAGAACGTCAGCGACCTCATGACGCTGCATTTGAGCGGTCGGGTGCGTCCGTTTGCAGTGCCGGGCGTGTACGTGGCGGCGCTCCACCGGGTAAACGCCAAAAGAAGTTGGCAGCCCGGGCACACGTAAGCCCAGTCGTCGCAGAGAGCTACTTCAGCTGCTTCGCTACCTGAGACGCCTGGGAAAACAGAATAGAATTTGCCTGCCAGACTCGCCCTGTCCACTCGTCTTTGCCGGAATTTACTAAGTAAACACACACACAGACACACCATGTGACCAAATGTCCTGACTGGAACCCATGTAGGCAATAACACGGGCTATAAAGTAGTATTACTGCCACTTAGAAAAGGAAAAAAGCAATAATATTCTCGGCATGTTGCCAGTGAGACGTCGTAGGAGCCAACTCTGCTCCTAACTAAATAAGAGTCATCTTTTAGTAGTAATGGGAATATTGACGGTAGTAACACCACTACAACCATTCAGACATGATTGACCGCAAAGTACTCATAAATGGAAGATTTTTATAGTTTCAGTGTAGAAAACCCGCTTACAACCTTCTAAATACAGTATTTAACATGATTAGAGCTCTCTAGACATAAACTAACACCCCTATAGCCACCTTTACACCCCGTTTAGCCGTTATCTTAGGCATAATAAGAGAAAATAAGACGTGTTTGGTTTGTTGTGTTTATATCAGACATGCATGCAGGGTTACGTTAGAGTACATCTCATGTTGCTGGGGGGGGCACTGACTGGACCTTATCGCTTCCTTCATGTTAACGGGGGCTTCTGCTGCCCCCTCCTTGCGTAAAGGAGGAAGGGGCACACACAGGAGTGAGAGCTGCGAGTCAAGATACAAGAGAGCAGCGCAAATCCAGTCGGTGGAAAGATCAATATTTTGAAAATATGGGTGTACCGCCCAGCCCGAATCCAAATACAAGTGATCTGTAGCGTTCTGGTCACTAGGCGGCAGTAATGAAGCAAAACACGACGAGACATTAGCTTCCATTACGTTAACATTGTGAAAAAAAGTTCTCCCCCCATTTCATGTGGAAGTGGTAGATTTTTTGGCTTTTTAAGTGTAGATGAAATTAATTTGAGGCTAACCGGTTAGCTAATTAGCGTGCTAGCTAGCTGGTGTTATTTCATGTCTATAAGGCTCTCATAATGCAATTGGTGGGTCAAACAGGTTTTCTTTACTCTAAATATTGTATTGATTAACAATGAATCCTGTATCGCTGTTGGGTCTGGAACCAATCTGTGATGACTCGATTAACAAATGAATGCATACATTAATTCATACGTTACCTTGGTAGGGTTTCTTCTGAGTTAGGACGCCCCAGATGACAATAGAAAAACTGCAATAAGATTTGAAAGGTCACATATCAACATTTTGATATAATACTTTCTGTATAGAGAATTACTGAATATAAAGCATATCATATACAGTGGTGTGAAAAACTATTTGCCCCCTTCCTGACTTTTCAATTCTTTTGCATGTTTGTCACACTTAAATGTTTCTGATCATAAAAAATAGTTAACTATTAGTCAAAGATAACATGCAGTTTTTAAATTAAGGTTTACGTTATTAAGGGAGGGGAAAAAACTCCAAATCTACATGGGCCTGTCTGAAAAAGTGATTGCCCCCCTTGTTTAAAAAAAAAAAAAAACTTAACTGGTTTATCACACCTGAGCTCAATTTCTGTAGCCACCCCCCAGGCCTGATTACTGCCACACCTGTTTCAATCAAAAAAATCACTTAAACAGAAGCTACCTGACACGGAGAAGTAGACCAAAAGAACCGCAAAAGCTAGACATCATGCCAAGATCTAAAGAAATTCAGGAACAAATGAGAACAAAAGCAATTTAGATCTATCAGTCTGGTAAAGGTTATAAAGCCATTTCTAAAGTTTTGGGACTCCAGCAAACCACAGTGAGAGCCATTATCCACAAATGGGAAAAACATGGAACATTGGTGAATCTTCCCAGGAGTGGCCGGCCGCCCAAAATTACCCCAAGAGCGCAGAGACAACTCATCCGAGAGGTCACAAAAGATCCCAGGGCAACATCTAAAGAACTGCAGGCCTCACTTACCTCAATTAAGGTCAGTGTTCACGACTCCACCATAAGAAAGAGACTGGGCAAAAACGGCCTGCATGGCAGAGTTCCATGACGCAAACCACTATTAAGCAAAAAGAACATTAAGGCTCGTCTTAATTTTGC
>QODF01000217.1:541177-580276 GCA_024372805.1 Oostethus manadensis | reverse complement strand
ATAAAGTATATCATACTGTATATATAGTGTATATAGATATACACATAAATATACAAATATAAGAAATACTTTTATAGAGAATAATTGAATATAAAGTATATCATACTGTATATACAGTGTATATAGATACACACTCACATGAATAACATAAATATAAGAAATACTTTTTGTGTAGAGAATTATTGAATATAAAGTATCATACATGAAAAAGTAGTGAAAGACTGACGAGTTGGACGTGTGCATTCAAAAGTTTGAGAAGGTCAAATCACGTAACCGACTCCAACCTATAGACGTCGTGCTTGGTGTCCGACACCCTGTCCTTCTCGATGATGCTCTCGGGCGGCAGGTAGGCGATGGTCCCGCAGAAGCCATCTCTGCTGATGTCGTCGGCCCGCGACAGGCCGTTCCAGCGGGCCAGCCCGAAATCTGATATCTGAGACGCATAGAGAGCGAGAAGAGGGACGATAAGGACCTCAAACAGAAAAAACCCCGGCAGCCAGCCCTCCACGCCGCTGACCGCCTCCACCCGCCGAGCGTGGCAGGGAAGATGGAGCGGGCGTGTCCCAGCGTGCACGAGGGCCCTGCGGAGCACACCCACGCCATCACATGCAACTGCAACAGGAAGCGAACGGAGCTTGTAGGGACAGGCCTGGGCGAGATGTTTACATCCAGCTGTTACACGTAAACGGACGCGTCCCGCCCACTGCAGTCACGGCGCTTGGGCTGCCGCTTGGCGTGGAAGCACATGGGAAAGATCTGGAAGAGAAGATGGATCTAGACAACCATCTCCGACCTTAATGAGCGGTCCTTTGGCCAGCAAAACAAACGGCCACCCTTGAAGAACATCCAACAACTGCACGGAAAGAAATACGCTTTAACAGAAGAAGAAGAAGAAGATGTAGCAGGAGGGACCGGCAGCTGTAACATGCGGATGGATACTTACGAGACCAGCTCTTCAAATCAAAATTACAAAATTATCGATATCAGATCGGTACCTCCGATACTGCCTTGAATTTGATCCAGTATCGAACCAGAAACAAAACTGGTGGTATCACACGTCACTAGAAATCCGACCCCTTTAAATGCTTGTTAGAGAAAAACTAAAAAGTGACTAATAATGAAATGTCATCGCCCTGAGCCGGAGATCCATCAAGACACGGGAGCATCCCCGGCCCAAATGAAGCTTGCTACTGGTGCCAAGTGCAGTCCAATAACCATCAGAGAGAAGGTTTCAAGAGCAAAAAACCTCTTCAAAGGCACGAGATTTGGTCGTTTGGACTTTGCAAACGCGGGACATTGAAAGGTGGAAGAATGGAACCCTGACCCAACAATACCGGCACAGCAAGGAGATGTTTTCCACACGGCACCATGAAGGGGGCGCCATCGTGATCCTGCAGTGGAACCGTAGACCTTCAGGTGGTGCAGGGGCAATTTTGATGAGGAGAGTATTTTTTGTTGTCCATGTTTTTGGACTCTCTGCCCCCCCAAACCCATTTTTGTGTTAGAGGCGTCCTATCCTGCTCATTTAAGGCACTCCATGAACGTCAGGCGTGTACAGGGCAAATCCGCATTCTTCTCCTCTTGGATTCCGCAGACGGCTCACCTTGACATGGTAGTGTGCGTCCAGCAGGATGTTGGCCGGCTTCAGGTCCAGGTGGAGCAAGGGCGGGTTCATGCAGTGCAGGAAGTTCATGGCCACGGCCGTCTCGTGGATGATGCGGAAGCGCAGCTCCCAAGGCAGCGGTTCGGTGGCCAGCAGGGTTTCCAGCGATCCGGTCTCCATGTACTCCATGACCAGGCCCGGGGGGTCCTCACAAATCCCATAAACAGGCAGGATGTACCGGAACTTGGCCGCCTCCATTTTCTTGGCTTCCTCCAGCAGCTCCAACCGTTCCCTGTGCACAAAAAAAGGGAATGTTTCAGTTGAATTGAATTTATTTATTACTTCATTAATTGATTAATTCATTAATTTGTGCTTTTACTCGACTCCTGTTTGGTATTGGAATCTAGGAGGTCAATGTGAGAGCTAACCTCCAACCTTTTCGCGTCCAAAACCAAAATAAAAACCTCTGATTCAAAATTGATTTTCTTCGTGAACATTATTGTTCCAAAACATTAATATTTTAAATAATGTATGACGCATAGCATAATGATAACACGAAAACTCAACTCTTAACCCCCGATGTCACTTCCTGTCCGCCATCGATTCTGCTCCTCTCCAAGGTGAGCTGTCTGTAAGTGCTTATTTTCTCAGGACAAAGGTGACTATAGGGGTGTTATTTCATGTCTAGACGGCTCTAAAAATGCTAAAAAATGTATTTAGAAGATCTTAAACGGGTTTTCTTGGCCATAACTTTGACAATATTCTGTTTATAAAGACTGAATCCTACTTGGCTGAAATGAACTTATTGCAGTCGGGCTCGGAACCAATTAAACGCGACAAACAACGGGTTTTGGTTGGTCTGTGTCTAGGAAATGTAAAAATTGGTTCATGTTTTCAGAATATGAAGTTTTCTCGGCCACGCGTCACGTGTGTGCTGATATGTCTGATATCGCACTTGATTAATGAATAGACGTGGGCGGGCTGCAACTAATCTTTTTTTTGTCGTTTCAATTAATCAAGAGTGGTTCGGTCCGAAAAAAATGTTGGTTTGCACTAAAACACAAATATGGACGACTGAGGACATTTTAAAATACTCACATTTGTGAGGATGAAAACAGGACACTTTGAAAAACAACATTAATCGATTACCAAAATAAATGTCGATTAATTGGATTATCGATTAATCATTGTGCCATCACGAGCTAAGAAGCAGAGTTACGGTGCCATCTACTGTACGGACTCGAAAGGACGAGCTACACGCACAGTCCCATTATAATGGTTTGGTGAGTGACGGCAGCCAGTCCAAAAAAATGGTGTTTTTGCAGGGGCGAGCGTCTCCTCGTGAACAACGATAACCTTCGGAAACGACGCAGCGACTGTTTTCACACGTAAAGGCCGACACGTACTTGAACTCAACCTTGTTTGTAGCCACGGGCTGAAGTGGCCCTCTCGGAGAACATGAACCAAATCACCGGCTTACTGAGCCGTGATGTTTGACATCGCGTGGAGCCCGGCCCGAATCCCGCATGTCATCATCAACGGCGACTTCCTCCATCCGGTAATATATCATATTGTAATATGATACAATGTATGGAAAGGACTTGTCAACGCGGCAGGCGAGCGAGTGAGCGCTCCTGTTCTGTGTTGCGCAACCTTTGCACAGCCGCCGACATGTTTGCATTCACGCCCTCCCTCGGAGTCAACGCTGCTTCTTGAAAAACAGTCAGACACGACCTCTTCGTGGCGCTCAGACAAAGAGAAGGCTTGCATTTCAGGAACGTGTGGGAAACAACGCCACAGAATTATTTGCCGTTCGTTAAGACTGCGGTGGAGAAAAGCGCATTATTTTTTTATACTATATTTATACTTGCAAAAAAAATCATGTTTTTGTTTTTACAAAAGGTACATTTTGTACCTGCCCTGCCGACTCTCCCTGTCCTTTTATTACTGCGCGAGTTCAGGAGGTGCCAGCAAAACAGCCGAGTCAGCATTACTGGCAAAGAAGCGTCTCATCACTTCCTGATGACGCCGATTTGTGAGAAAACATTGGCGCGTGCATGCGGCTTCCCCCCATGTCTTGTGTTTGTTTTTGAGATACAGGAGATTGACAGCTTGTATGACATCCATCCTGTAAGGAGATTAACTTCCTTACGCCCAAGGACTAACTTAGTGGCGTAGTGACACCACACCACAATAGCTAGCTGCCAGCCGGCAAGCTTTACCGCACGCTTGCTCACCACACCTCAGGTCGTGCTGTGTTTTTGACGCTAGGTGTAGCCTTGATTTCTATGTTGCTATGTGACATGAGTGCACCCAGGAAGGAGGAAATGAGCAAAATAATGTAAGTATTCCATGTTAACATGAAGGTGCCTGTTACTACATGCTCACAGTATCCATAGAAAACCACAAACCCTTGCTGGGGCATCTTTTAATAGCCGCCTTTCTATGGCAGGAATGGGTGTGTCCCTTTACGCGCATTCAGCCTCTTTTTACCTGTGTTTTCAATTTAGCGGCTTCACTCTGTCATGACTTTTCAGAAATACATATAATATGATGATTATAATGATTATATTTGTCATATTTTTAACCCTAATTTTAGTTTTTCCAAGTATAAAAACAGCTACATGAATTACAATTACAAATACAAGGCATTCAAAAGATGAACTCACTACCAGACCCCCTCCCCACTCAACTCCCATAGCGCCGGAACACATTTCCTGCAACACACACAAGCACGGTCCCTTATTTATGTTTTAAATGGCTTATTTACCCTTATCAGGTCCACTATATGGGGTAATAGAGGAGTGTAAAGGTAACTATAGGGGTGTTATTTCATGTCTAGAGGGCTCTAATAAAGTTTAAAACTGTATTTAGACGCCCAGTTTGACCCAAAGTTTTTAGTATCTCCACTCTGGCTGGAGTTTTGCGTCCTGGCCAATTCTGCAAAGGACATCGCCTCGCAACCCAACACCACAGAAAGTTGCCAGTCCTGCAGGGAAACTCTGCTTCTTCCCGCTCCTTTGTGCGTAACGTTGTGATGTGTTTGAATTGTATTCAAAATGTTGCTTTGTTAATATTCTAGCTTTGATAAACAACACAAAAAAATCACAATCAAAGCCCTTGAGGGCAACAAAAAACGTGTGTCCCGTGAAGAATACAAGTACAAATAAGTGTAACGCGCACTGATGACTCATTTTTGACTTTCGGGGTCATAATTTCCAATTTCTTTCTTTAGTTATGGTACATTTTCTTGCGTAATTAATGCTTACCCACAATGGCAAGCCACGCCCCTCTGTTGTGGCAGTTTGTAGCGTCCCCAAAGAGTTTGCGGCTCTTTGGTCACGTTATCCTGACGCAAACACATCAATTCCAACACCACATATGGATCCCCAACCCACAAACACGTCTCCGGTCCCATGTCATCATTTCGTTTGCAGGGTCTAAGTGAACAAACAGTAAGCGGACATTCTTATCGCTCACTTTGTACGTCTTCACGCTGGAGTACAATTTGCTGCACTTAACCAACTCCAAACATGAGAATTCAACTGAAATGACGCGCCGCTGGCGTTTCAGGCGGCTGATAAGGATTTTTGTGTGTTTTTTGTGTGTTCTATGGTTCCCCCCCCCATTGCAGAGCATTTGGTACAACATCCTTCCCCTTAAGGCAAATGTTTGTTTACATGAGATTAGAGGACATCACGACGTACATTAAAAATGGTCATGTTACAGACATACAGCGCAGCCTTGGTTAACATCATTAATCCATTCCACATTAATCCGGCTCAAATTAAGGAGAGCAAATTATGCTCAGAGAATGTTTTTTAAAACCGTTTCTGCACTCGTGCCACGAAAGAATCCAGGCAGAGGGGTCTGATTTAACATGAGAGTCTTTTGAAAGTGCGCAGGTTTGACATGAAAAGTGGCCCACAATGCACTGCACCATCACGTGCAAGTATCGCCAGATTTCGTCTTGGGCCCCCGATCCAAGATGGCGGCATAAACAAACCGCACCCATTTTGAGTGCCATCCATTTAGGAGAACCCAAACCAAATCAAGGAAAATTTTAGCAAAAAATGTGGATGTTAACCAAAAACACACAAAGTGTTGGTGATTAATCGTGATTAATTCATTTGAAACATTTTGCAACCGAGTCACGGCTTTGTGTTAGTAATGTAGAATCCAATTTGGGTCATCGGTGCTGTGATAACGCCCCAAAAAGTCATGTCGTTTTGCCCCCCCCCATGTAACAAACTGAATATTAGACAGTGACCTGTTGCTTCATCCTACACCAAACAATGTCCCTTCCCTTAGACCCGGCAGGACTGGTTTTGCAGCTTCTATTCTTGTCTGTGCCGCGCCGTGGGGGCCGGCAGCTCTGCAGCACAAAGGTGCCTTTGAGCCAAGCGGCAGGAGAAATGACATCAATGTGTACTTTGGAGGGGACGATAACATCTTGGCTTTGGGCTCCACGCATGCTTCCAATGTTGGGGGAAGGGGGGGACGTCAATCTTCGTCAAGTCATTTTGGTGAACCTGCTCATAACGGGGCACAGAATTATTGAATGTAGCTCGTCATTCCAACTCCGTACAGCAGCTAGCGCTTCTTACGCACGTGGACTGCCAGGAAAGAAGAAGAGTACATATAGCAACTCTTTTTTTTTTTTAATACAGTGAAAAGACTTTTGGAAACCCCGACATGACAGAACGTATGGGCGCTTTCCTATGCAGCTCTGATATCCGCAGAACTAGAATTGGCTCCACAAGCATTTTGACTAAGCTTTTTTTATCGGCCAAATAACCATCAACGAATGGATGAAATGCTATTAATGATGTTTTGAACTCCTGCTTCCACGACAGTATCATATTGACCATAACAGTGCACTTTGCATCGCTACACTTGCCGTTTGAAACAACAGCGCCTCTGCTGGTGGAACCAAGTACTGCACTCCATTTTCTTCCATCACATAATAATGTAAATCACTGGATTGTATTGAAAAAGATTTGATGCTGCGTGACATACTTTGCATATAGTCAAGGATTGGTGAATTTATTTAAACAATGTTGTATTTTATACTGTAAATCAAAACACCCGATCCCAAAGACATAATTTATACAACTATGGACGTCATTTTTAGAGCAATTTTAAGCCATAAAAAGGGCCACAGGGCGACAGAAGTGCATTTGGGAAGAGCACGGCATGTAAAAAACACACTCCACAGCAAGTAGGAAGGGGAAGAGCGTGCATAAGTTTGCGCATTGAGCAGAAATACAGTTCTGTTCAAAATAGACAAATTGTGGTGTTATAATTCTAAATAAATTATGTAAAACAACACCTTTTAGGGTTGTTTACGTTGTGGTGTAGTTGTTACGATATTTTGTGTCCGACTGAAAGTCATGCTTCAAACGTAACTTTACCCAAAAAGTCGGTTTTCCTTTTAGTCGGGAACTGATATTTTCCTGAAACGTACTTATGTTCTACTGCTGATTACTAACAAACGGAAAACGGTAGAAACAAACGTATTTTTGTTCCTGATCAATATTTCTTTTGCTCTGATCCTTGTTTATATAGCCATAGAACACAATGTATTGTGTGCATTGAAAATCTGTCAAAATGCTCTAAAGGAGGGGATGTTTTTGGGAAAAATAAACAAAATGTAACGTAATGATTTACTTTACGCACGGAGGTATATCGAGGTAGTGAGGTGATTGACAACATAGCCAAGCTAACACACTTTAACAGAAAAAGTGTGAGAAAATTGTATTTTAAATAGTAAAAAAAACAAAAAGCAAAATAATACAAGCATTAAAACGAACATTTAATTATTAAGAAACCAGTCAAACATTACCTCAAATGCCTTAAGTATCAAAAGTATTGATGTTTTGATTGACCAAGCGCGTGAAGAGCTGGTATCGGAAGTGTCGACATTCCCGTATAGGTCCGCACATCACCACTCAGGTCCGGCTCCCTGGTAGCCTGGATAACTTTCGTTTTGGGGCTTTTTGCCGTCTTCAACTCTAACAACTTCTGTCGAGCGTGTTTGTACCGATGGTTTGGCCATTTTTTGTGTGCAATGCGGCTTTTTGTTCATGGCGTCCGACGTCCCCGTAGAAACGGAACTCCACGCGAGCCTCCCCGTCCAAGCTAGGCTACCGCAACGTTAGCAGCACGGCTAGCAACGACCTGGGACGTGTGGACAAACATGGCGATCTTAAAACAAGACTTACTTGTCGTCCGCGTGAAGGCACGGAGGGTACTTGACAGCCAGCCATGTTTTCCACTGAGCATGCCGCACTTTGTACACTTGACCGAATCCACCTGAGCCGATTTTCTCCCAGGTGCAGAACTCAGAGGAGTCGAAGGTCCGGAGTAGTCCCATATTCCCGTGCGGCGAGTCGGGAGCGTCCATATCTGGCCCACCAGCTCCGTGTAGGGAGTGTTCCTACTCCGCCCGCACCGCTTGTGTCGTGTGCCCTTCCTTGTTTGCCCCCTCCGCAGGTCTGAGCCAAAATTGGCCCTCCCTCTCCTCAGGTGTCAAGGAGGGTTGGGTCCCGTGCCGTGACGTCACTTCCGGACCTGGCGAGCGTGGTGGCACTGCACGAGGGGAATGTCTCGTGCTGCAGTCTCACGTCTTTAGCTCATTAAAAGGCTCGGTTTTGTGCAGGATAAATAAAGAATACAATCTTTGTAAGGAATTGTTGGTTAAAAGTCACTTTGTTGTATAGCTTGCAATTCTAAATCATATGTTGACCGAAAAAGTCACATAACCTTTTTCTGAATGTTACATGTTAGCACATGTTAGCATACACCATGTATAGCATATGTTAGCATATGTATAGCATATGTTAGCATATGTATAGCACATGTTAGCATACACCATGTATAGCATATGTTAGCATATGTATAGCACATGTTAGCATACACCGTGTATAGCATATATTAGCATATGTATAGCACATGTTAGCATACACCGTGTATAGCATATGTATAGCACACGTTAGCATACACCGTGTATAGCATATTTATAGCACATGTTAGCATACACCATGTATAGCATATGTATAGCACATCCTAGCATACACCGTGTATAGCATATATTAGCATATGTATAGCACATGTTAGCATACACCGTGTATAGCATATGTATAGCACACATTAGCATACACCGTGTATAGCATATTTATAGCACATGTTAGCATACACCATGTATAGCATATGTATAGCACACATTAGCATACACCGTGTATAGCATATGTATAGCACATGTTAGCATACACCGTGTATAGCATATGTATAGCACATGCTAGCATACACCATGTATAGCATATGTATAGCACACATTAGCATACACCGTGTATAGCATATGTATAGCACATGTTAGCATACACCGTGTATAGCATATATTATCATATGTATAGCACATGTTAGCATACACCATGTATAGCATATGTTAGCATATGTATAGCACATGTTAGCATACACCATGTATAGCACATGTTAGCATATGTCTAGGCGGTAGCCTGAAAAATCTATTTGACACATTAGCAAAAATATAAAGTTATTGGGAGTTCTAATAGTCGTGATAACAGAATAACATGGCTACTGAACAGAACATTTATTCTGGTCCTGAAGAAATTAGTATGGATTTGTGTTCAATTCGTTCTTTGACTCTTCTTCACAAGCCAAGCAGGTTGGCCGTCGTTCCACTTGGCTCACTGCTGCCCCCAAGCGTAAGCTGGAAAAATGGTAGAAAAATGACTGAGAAGCATAAAAAGCGAATATTGTCAAATGTGTCTTTGTGGATCAGGTGTGTCCGAACCGTTTTTCAAAGAGGGTCAGCTCCTGAAAAACAAAAATGATGCAACTTTTCTTTCATGTTTTGGTAATATGCTAGAAGGTTTTATATATGATCTTTATACTGTATATTACCAAGATATATACCGCCTGCTACTAGCATGGCCCCCAAGATGACAACTTTGTTTCTTTTAATATTTCACCATTATGCTACAAAAATGACATCATTCCCCCATAAAATTATGTTTATTCTAGGAATCTTTTTTTTAAATGACTTTTGTCTTACAACTTTATTCTCCATTCCTGTTGTTTTATTTACATTTTCCAAATAATTTCTTGTAAATGTACATATATATATATATATATTCCTCATATGCCATTATTGTCAAAAATGCTGACTTTATTCTTGTAAAATGATGTAAACGATATTTTGAGAACGCGCCACGTGGCGAGCCCACGAACCAACACTTGGACACTAACTTACTTTTCGCACTTGCAATGACAGTTTTTGTTTCCTGCTGCAGCTAACCTGCAAACGAGCTGCATCGGCGCGCCACATTTTCAGACTGAATGTAAGAATGTTTCTGTTGGATGTACGAGACTTTCAAAGTAAAGTCACAAACACACATGGAAGCTTTATTCGGGATTCAAACGGAAAAGCGCTATAAAAAATAAAATAAAAAATCAGTGTGAGTCTCTTAATCGGGGTTTACAAAATCTTCACAGGAAGACAAACAAAAGATCACAGCGGCTACTCAAAAAAGATACTGGACCTTCTTCACTTAAGTGTCTTTTTTTAAAAGTCTTCCATCTTCACAACATGCATGCTTGAAAACGCATGCGTGTACGTACTTACTGTATGTGTACACATGCATACATACATACATACATACAGCATGTGTGTGTGTATATGTATGTACTGTATGCATGTCCGCGTAGAATACTACACATCCCAATGTCTTTGAATGCGTCTTCTGAACGCCTTGTATTTGTATTGACTTCATTTAGCCTTTTTTATGCTTGAAAATGTTTCATTTGGGAAAAAACATGAAATATTTTGTTTAATATGCATTTTTTTTACTTATAGGTCGTATTTAAAAACAAAATGGCACAATTCTTTTTTTTTTTTTCTCAACGCAATCATGTGAAGCCGTGAACTTTTAAGTGCAAAATGGCGAGGAATTACTGTATGCTTGATTTTGGTATGTGTGTTTACAGTATACAGTATGTACAGTAGTGTTCCAAATAATAGCAGTCAGTGTCAGATGAAGTACTGTTAGTAGTATATTTTTACTGCTACATGGCAAACACGTTACCAGTAGGTGCAGTAGATTCTCAGAAAACAACCCAGCATTCATGAAGCGTGCTCTTAAGGCTGTGCAATTGGCCAATCAGTTGAAGGGGGCGTGTTTTAAAAAAATAGCAGTGTCTGCCGTTGACTTTAAAAAGTCCAAACTATTTTTGCTTGTAGGATTTGTCAATCCTGTGAAGGACTAAAGTAATATTTATTTTATTATACGTGCTTCACATCTGTGAGGCATGGACTTCCCCTCCAACATTCTTTTACAACATTCCACAAGTCATCAACATTTCTTGCTTTTGCTTTTTTGGTGTCAGCCCACAAGTTCTCCATGGGATGAAGGTCCGGGGATTGGGCTAGCCCCTCCAGAACATAAGAAGATGTTGCTGGTTTACTAGTGTGTTTGGGGTGATTGTCTTGTTGATTCCAAGGGCGTGTCCTCTTCAGCATAAGGCAACATGACCTCTTCAGGTATTCTGACATATGCAAACTGATCCTTGATCCCTGCTATGGGATAAATAGTAGGAGAAACATGCCCATATCATGATGCTTCACTGTCTTCTGTGGCTTTAATTTAAATTTAGAGTTTGTCTGCGGCCCAAAAAGAACAATTTTACTCTCATCGGTCCACAAAATGTTCCTCCATTTCTCTTTAGACCATTTGATGTGCTCTTTTGCAAATGTTTTAACCAAAAGACTTTCTTGTAAATAGATTAGCTTCACACCGATGTCTTCTAACTGTCACAGTACTTACAGGTAACTCCAGACTGTCTTTAGTCATCCTGGAGCTGATCATTGGCTGAGCCTTTGCCATTGTGGTTATTCCTCCATCCATTTTGATAGTTGTCTTCCATTTTTAGCCACGTGTCTCTGGTTTTGCTCTGTGTTTTAAGGCATTGGAGATCATTTTAGCTGAACAGCCAAAATGTTTTGCATCCCCTTCGTAAGATTTCCCCTCTCCACTCAAATTTTGAATCAGATTATGCTGTTCTTCTGAACAATGTCTTGGAGGAGCCATTTTCCCTCAGGCTTTCAGAGAGAGATGATGTTCAACAAGTGCTGCTTTCAATCTTAAATATGGCCCACCTAATTCACACCTGGTTTTCTCTAATTGATCACTGATTGAATGCCACACTGCTATTTTTAACACCCCTTTCAGCTGATTGGCCAATTGCACCGCCTTAAGAGCGTGCATATCATGAATGTTTGTTTTCTAAGACTCTACTGCACCAACTGGTAGCTTGTTTGCCATGTAGCAAAAAAACTATGCTAATAACAGTACTTCCTCTGGTTAGTACTGCTAACTACTGGCTACTGTTAGTAGTGCACTGCTGTTATTTGGAACTACTGTATGTACGGTACACAGTATGTATGTACAGTACACAGTATGTATGTACGATATACGGTATGTACAGTACACAGCATGTATGTGCAGTACACAGTATGTATGTACGATATACGGTATGTACAGTACACAGCATGTATGTATAGTACACAGCATGTATGTACGATATACGGTATGTACAGTACACAGCATGTATGTGCAGTACACAGCATGTATGTACAGTACAGAGCATGTACACAGTATGTACACAGTATGTACACAGTATGTGTGTATGTACGGTACACTGGTTAGGAATTTTGGGGCTTTCAAGTGAAATGTCAGGAGGAAGCTAAAATCCAGCAGAACCTTTGCAGGGCTTTTACGGGTCCACTTTCTCACAGCCAATCCTTCTTAGACACAAACTCTTTTCTGTGTGTTGAGAAGAGCAGAGCAGGGCAAGCATGACGTGTCAGCACGAGAGTGTTGGATGGGAAACGCTGCTGCAGGCTTTTGTCAGGCAGAGTGGGCGTGTCCCATTGCGTGCATTCGTGAGCCACCTTCTTTTTTAGCTGTTTCTGGAGGTGCGTGTTCATGCCTCACATACGGCAAAATCCCAGCAGGTGGAGTTTTCCTTTCATTTGACCTTGGAATGCACAAAGCTTGATGTGTGTTTTGCCAACGTCCCAACGCTTACTGAGGTGTGTGTGTGTGCGCGTAGATGCTGTACACTGTGATGGGATGGAAAAGCAAAAGGGGGTAAAGGAGGCATCCGGGTGACGTTTATAAAGTATGAAGCGAGTCAGGTGACCAGCACCTCCACTGCTCATCAGTAGCTGAACATCTGCTGCGCGGCACCGTTCTGCGGCTGCTGTGTGGGTGGTTGGCTCTGACCGGGCCGGCCTACCTCGGTCCCGTGGATCTCCCCCTGGTCCCCCTCCGCCACCGGGGCCACCTGGCCACCCTCCGCCGCCGGCACGGGCCTCCAGGCGAGGGTGGAGGCCTCAAGCTGGTGGCTCATGGGGTTGACCAGAGTGGTGAGGTTGATGAAGTGCGCCACCGACTGGGCCGAGGGGCCTCCGGCGGGAGCTGCGGGCTCCGGCACCAGGTCGGCGGACCTGTTGTGGAGCAGGGCCGAGCCGCTGACCGTGTCGAAGGTGACGGTGAGGATGGAGTTGTCGAGCGAGAGGGGTCTGTCGCCGGCCGTCAGTTGGCCGACGGCTACGGGCTGCAGGCTGGTGAACTGAGCGGGCGGCGGGCTGGCGATGGGCGTCACCGTGATGTTGCTCAGCCCCACTGAGCTGTGGGGGGAGGAGGCGGGCGGAACGCCGGGGTCGGTGAGGACCACCACCTGCAAACAAACGAGTGAGGGCTGCTCATCGAATGAGGGCGCAACAAAACAAAAACACGACACAACTGAGTGCTAAACATAACTCAAAACTCAAGATCTTGCTTCCAAGCGCCCGCAAGGCATGCTGGATAGCCCAGGTGCAAAAATAATACAAACTATGAAGGACAAAACATTGGCTATCAAAACGTATGTTTACATCATTCCTTGTTTACTTCCCCTCCTTAACATATTTTGCATTCAAGCGAAAGTGCAAACTACCCAGCATGCCTTGCGGAGGGAATAAATGGCATGTATGTATTTGCATGCCCAATCAGTGGGTTGCATTGTGTGTTTATTTTGTGCTAGCGACGGATCGCATCGCACTATTTGCTGTGTGACTCAAACGAGGTCATGTGACCGGCTACAGCTCAGATGTTGAAAGGTTGACAAATAATAATCAATAATAATAATAAAATAATAATAATAATAACAATAACCAGGAAACACCCGGTGGGTGTAAAAAATGATTTCCAAAACTTGATATGTACAAATACAATCAACATTATTGTACAATAATAGTCAGCTGGGATAGGCTCCAGCATACCCGCGACACTAATGAGGATAAGCAGTATAGGAAATGGATGGATGGAATAAAAAATTCAAATTTTTTGCTTCGCTCTGTCAAACATAGATATAAAACTTGTTTACAAATTCTACGTACGGTTTTTAATATGATTAGAGCCTGCCAGACAAAGAATAACACCCCTGTAGTGATCTTTACGTGCACATTAGCCAATATAGTAGACTTAACAACGGAAAAAAGACATTTAAGGCATAAATAAGACTCAAGACTTATTTTTCCAAGGAGGACATTTTTTGTGGCAATGGCGAAAAAAAATCGTAGCCGCCTGAAACGCCAGCGCAACGTTTGAAAAGCGCAAAAGGGTTTCCCAGAGACCTCCATGGTGTCTCTCCGGCTGCTCGGAGCGTGTTACCCGAATACAGCGCACCTTGCTGGGCCACGGCATCTGGCTCCTCCCCCTCTATAGTCTGGTTCTCCTGAGAGTAGTGATGTCATCACATTTCATTAACACTAATCCTAATTTCTTTTCCTCCTTCTTACCTCCAGGCGTGCACAAACTACACTTCCATCTAAATTGTAACAAAATGGAATCTAGATTCATTAATCGAGTAGCGTCATCTGCAAGTGTACCTGCTGGATGCTCTGCACGGCAGAGCTGGTCTCCATCTCCTCGCCAACGACCACCGTGTTGAATTCCGGCAGGGGCTCGTGTCTGGGCTCGGTGAAGTCGACGTAATCATCCGACCCCGAGAGTTCTGGCTCGCTCGCAGCTCTTAGCTTCTTCTTGGCCAGGCGGGTGGGGCGGCTGGGTCTTTCCTGAGACATGCCGTCTTTTTCTAGCGTCAGGGTTGGCTGGGGGGGAGACACATGAGGTACTTGACATTTGATTGGTCAAGCAACGATGATGAAGCAAACATTCAGTAGCCCCTCCTTTATTGCGTTAATTCCTTCCAGACCCAAAATCAATTGAAGAATTCCCACCAATTAGGATTCCTTCTTTAGAAATGGAATATTTAGGGCATAGAAAACTTGTTTACCACCTTCTCCGTACGGTTTTTAATATTATTAGAGCCCTCGACACCAAAAATAACACCCCTATAGTCAGCTTTATGTGCACATTACCCAATATAGTAAACATAACAACGGAAAACAATACATTGAGTGCATAAATAAGACTCGTGCTTGCGTACGTTTCAATAAATGTCTCCCGGAATGTGTGGACAGGTCACGTCAGGGATCCAGAGTTTAAGCCTTCCTTGTTGGTCAGTAGGTGTCAGTCACTGGTGGCTAAGACAAGCACCTGCCTTGATTGCCGGAACGACAGCTTTGTATTGCAGGTTTAAATGATCTCACAATAGTAAAAATAAGATAATAATCATAACCATAATAACAACACATTCATTCATTCATTCTCTATACCGCTTATCCTCATTAGGGCCACAGGGATGCTGGAGCCTATCCCAGCAGACTTTGGGGGAGAGGCGGGGTACACCCTGGACTAGTCGCCTGTCAATCGGAGGGCACGTATAGACAAACAAACATTCACACTCTAATGGACAATTTAGAGCGGCCAATGAAGCTAACATGCATGTTTTTGGAATGTGGGAGGAAAGCGGAGTACCCGGAGAAAACCCACACACGCACGGGGAGAACATGCAAACTCCACACAGAGATGCCCAATGAAGATTTGAACCCAGGTCTTCCAGATCTCCTGACTGTGTGGCCAATGTGCTAACCACTCAGCCACCGTGCGGCCCATTATAATTTCCATGGGCTTGGAAACCCTGACATCACTTCCTGCTACACATCCCGAAGACATTTACTGCACCACACGCAAGCACCAGTCTGATTATATCTACTGTATTGGGAAATACCAACGTAAGTAACGCCATAGGGGTGTTATTTCATGTCTGGAGGGCTCTAATAAAGCTAAAACTCGTATTTAGAAGATTGTGAACAGCTTAATTCCAGCAAACCTGCACGACGCTGATCGTCGAGTCGTTGATGGTCTGGCATTCCTGGAGCTCGTCAAACTCGTCAATTCTCACCGGCACCACCTGGAGACAGGAAAGGGAAACGGGAAGCGGGTCAGCGCCAAAACCGTCTCGTCAAGCTCAACGCAATTCAGCGCGCCCGCTCACGTCGGCGTGTTTGCGTCTCAGGTGTCGATTCATGGAGGCCCGCGTGGACACCTTGGTGCCGCACAGCACGCACGACTGGGCCTCCACCTTCTCGTGGGTCAGGTGCACGTGCTTCTGCAGCATGTACTCCGTCAGGTACTTCTTGTCGCACGTCGCGCACGTCCACGTCTTCCCCACTGCAAGACAAAAAAGTACCACATTGAAAAACTTCACCCCGCATTTCCACAGTAAAGTCCCGGATTGACTTTGTTGTAATGTTACCATTTTTTGTATCAAATTTAGGACTTTTGTTCTCGTCAATTCACAAGAAAAAAGGTGTCGAGAAAAAAGTCATACATTTACGTGAAAAAAAGTTTGCACAATACCAACTTTATTCTCATCAATTTGTAAAAAATAAAAAAATAAAAAAGTTGTACAAAAAGTCCTAATATTAAGAGAATAAAGTTAAAGTTAGTTCTAAAGAGAATAAAGTACAATAAACTTGTAAATGCATGTAATATCAATAAATAACATTGTCAATTATGACTTTTTACGACTAAATTATGGAATTTACGTCTTTTTTCCTTTTAAATTTACAACTTTATTCTTGTAATATTAACACTTTTTCCCTTTTAAATTAGGACATTATTCTTTTAAATTGACAACTTTATTCTCATTAGGCTTTTATCTTGCAAACTTTTTCTCCCATGAATTGACACAAATGATGTCATACACTAACTGCTTTTTTTTTATTTTAAATTTACAGCTTTACTGTCAAAATGTTACAATTTTTTCCTCGTAAATTTGCGACTTTATTCTTGTAAATCTTATTCTCGTAATATTCTAACCTTTATCTTGCACATTTACATGTTTTTCCTTGTAAAATGTACTTTTTTCCTCACAAACTGACAAGAATAAAGTCATAAATTATGACTTTTTATGACAAAACCATGAAATTTACAATTTTTTTTCCTGTAATATAACCACCTTATTCTTGCAAATTAATTTTTTTTCTTTTGAATTTACTTTTTTTTCTTGGAAAATGTCCAACTATTTTCTCAAGAATTTACAAAACAAAAGTCATAAAAGTCCAACTTTTTTTATTTTAAAATGTACAACTTTTATCTTGCAGATTTACTTTTTCTCGTAATATCACATTTTTTTCCTAGTACATTTAGAAATTCATTCTTCTAATATTTCTAATATCATACTTCATATAACATATATAACTTTTTTTGTCGTAATATGATGACTTTATTTTCTGCAAAAAAGTCAAATGTTCATGGGGAAAAAAAGTTGTAATATTTACGTAGTATTTTTTTTACTTTATTCTGGTAAATTTACAAGGAGAAAGAAAAAGTTGAGAGTAGAGTGGTACATTTACAATAAAAACTTTGTTACAGGCATTGTCTGGGACAGCTATGAAAAGGGGGGAAAGGTTGCAAATTTACAAGAATAAAGTCATAAATGTTTGACTCTTTTTCTTGTAAATTTACAACTTTATTGTCGTAATATTACAACTTGTTTTTCTCGTAAAAGTACAACTTTTTTCTCATAACTTGATGACTGTTTTGTTTTGTTTTTTACAAATGTACAACTTTATTCTGGTAAACTGACGAGAAAAAGACGACTGTTTTGTCCAAATCTCAGATGGTTTTTCCCAACCTTGCCAGGATGCTCGCGTGTCGTTCGAAGGAAGTATTGCGCTTATAGTACCTGCTGTGTATTTATAAATAAAATATATTTAAATACTTCATATATCCATTTTCTATACCGCTAATCTTCATTAGGGTATATAATTGTTATTTTGGGAAAATGCGGCGCTTTAACCCCATCAAGCAAATATTGAAACAGTCTTTGGAGAAGCCGACGTGTCCTCCGGTCCGTTTTGCCCTGAAGCGGAATTCCAAAACAAACACGCCTGTGACTGTGGCCAATTACCATCACCAAGTGTGGCGTGAATGATGACCTCAGTGTAAATAACAAGTGTCATTCGTTATTATTGTTGTTATTACAGCAGGGCCACAAGCTGACAAACGACGCGTATGGTACGGAAATTATTATTATTATTATTTTATTAGTATCAACCTCACTTTTTTTTTTAAACATTTCGTAAATAATCTTTGTAAAAGTTCTTTTAGTCATATTATGACCTAACCCCCATAATACAGCATTTGGACTTCTTTACCGTAATATTAGGGGTGCACGGTAAATATCGGCCATAATTATTATTATATTATCGGCCAATTATGATGAATTATGACGTCATAGCCATGAATAGGATAACATTAAAAATAGCTCCGACGACCTCCACGCCGTCACACCGGCTGCTCGCAGTGCGTGCCCGAATACAGTGCACCTTGCTGGGCCCCAGCAGGTGGCGCCTCCCCCTCCATGCTCTGGTTCTCCTGACAGTAGAGATGTGGTTTTTGGATTAGGACGAATCGACTAATCCTCATTTCTTCCACCGCTTCGTACAATCTACACCTACATCCACATTTTAAAAAGGAGATGGAAAAAAGATCATTGCTCCATCAGTTCATCGGTATCGTATCGGTCTTGGGAAGCAGAAAGTTCTTGAATCGGTATCGGTTAGAAACAAACAAAGATATCTCCAACGGGATTGCGTTTTGCTTCTATGGAATGTGTGTACTATACATGCGTATGAAATATGACTGAGTCCTTCAGCAGTAAGATTAGGAGTTCAGGTGCTAAAATTGCCACTTTTCCCGTCATGTTTTGATTTCATTCGGGTAAAACTTCAAGTGTTTTTTACATTTCCGTAAAGGAATTTTCCCACCAATTTTCTCCTCGGAATCCTGACCTTTTCCCCCCCGTAATATTTGGACTTGATTCCCTTAGCATTCCAACTTTTTCCGCATCCTAATTTTCCAGAAAATCCCAACTTTATTTGCAGTTTTTTTTTAAATGACACTTTTTCTTTGGTATATCAACTTTTCTACTACAGAAACTTTTTTCTGTGAATATTTTGATGCAAATCTTGTAAAATGACTGCTGGTTTTTAATTTTTTGTGCAGCGGGCCATTCAAAAAAAAAAAACGGCTGTGGGCCACAAACGGCCCCCGGGCCGCACTTTGGGCCCCCCACATGCTAGAGACACCAAGCAGCGTGTGTTCCTTGCCTGTATGGATGAGCTTGTGTGTCTCCAGGGTGGTTCTTTCGCTGAACGTCTTTCCGCACAGCTCGCACATGAAGTCCTTGATGCCTGCGGGTGCAAAGACGACGCGGTGAATGGCGCTTTCCCACGCCAGCGCGGCAGGATGGTGACTCACCCGTGTGCCTTTTGTAGTGTTTGAGCATGTTGACCTTCTGGGCAAACTTGCGGTTGCACTCCTTGCATTCGTATTCTTTGATGCCCTTGTGCAGCTTCATGTGGTGCCGCAGAGCATGCTTGGTCTTCATGCCTGCGCAGGGAACACGAGTGACTCCTCCAGGCTAGTCCACGATTCGGTTCGATTATCAATCTGGCAGTCCAATCATTTAAAAATGTCACGTGATCAAGACTATCGTCCTCCCTACGTGGGGGTGCCCACAGAGGCTGCTTTTTCCCCAGAAAGTCTTGGCCTGTTTTGATGCAAAACCAGCCTCATTTGGGTTCCTAAAAGAAGCTAAGGGGTGACGCCGGGATTGCAAGGTTTATAGGGTGATAGTGGACCACTTATGGACAAATGCAGCCAGACATGTACACATCGTTTTCAATTCGGTGGGCGGGGCTTATATTCAGGAGAAGCTGACCTTTACCGCACTCGACACACAGGAAGTCTCGGATGTCGTCGTGGACCCTCAGGTGCTCCTTCAGCATGTCCTTCCTGGCGAACGATTTCCCGCACTTCTCGCAGCTGTGGCTCTTCACCCCTGCATCACGAGCAACGCCGCTTAACCGCCGCTCGCATTTACTAGCGGGACCGTAAGAACCGCAAGCAAAGCGGGACACTTCATCTCACCAGTGTGGATGATCTTGTGCCGCTCCAAGTTGCCGATGCTGTTGAAGATTCTGCCGCAAATTTCACAGGGATGGATATACCTTTTGGAGGGATGATGGAAAGATCAGATGTTGCGCAAAAACAAAAACCTACCGCGCCATCTGTTGCACCAAATGCTTCTGTGGCGGTCCCAATTTATGCATGGCGCCCCGCCACAAACTTTCTTACCCAACGCTGTGGGGCAGCCGGAAGTGAAGCAACTCTTTGGCATTTTTGGCCGTTTTCACACTTCAATAAACACATAGCACTATCATGCTAGGTGTTAGCATGCTAACATTAACATAGTAGCATTTTTAGCCATTTTTGTAGGCGGACACATTTCTAAACACATAGCACTATCATGCTAGGTGTTAGCATGCTAACATTAACATAGTAGCATTTTTAGCCATTTTTGTAGGCGGACACATTTCTAAACACATAGCACTATCATGCTAGGTGTTAGCATGCTAACATTAACATAGTAGCATTTTTAGCCATTTTTGTAGGCGGACACATTTCTAAACACATAGCACTATCATGCTAGGTGTTAGCATGCTAACATTAACATAGTAGCATTTTTAGCCATTTTTGTAGGCGGACACATTTCTAAACACATAGCACTATCATGCTAGGTGTTAGCATGCTAACATTAACATAGTAGCATTTTTAGCCATTTTTGTAGGCGGACACATTTCTAAACACATAGCACTATCATGCTAGGTGTTAGCATGCTAACATTAACATAGTAGCATTTTTAGCCATTTTTGTAGGCGGACACATTTCTAAACACATAGCACTATCATGCTAGGTGTTAGCATGCTAACATTAACATAGTAGCATTTTTAGCCATTTTTGTAGGCGGACACATTTCTAAACACTTACCACTATCATGCTAGGTGTTAGCCTGCTAACATTAGCATAGTAGCATTTTTAGCCATTTTTGTGGGCGGACACATTTCTAAACACTTACCACTATCATGCTAGGTGTTAGCCTGCTAACATTAGCATCATAGCCTCTTTAACCATTTTTTAAATAAGACATTTATAAACAGCACTATTATGTTAGGTGTTAACATGTTAGCATTGCCAGCACGCTAACACTAGCGTAGTAGCATTTTTAGCCCTTTTCACAGGTACACATATTTAAACACCACTATTATGCTAAGTGTTACCAAACTAACATTAGCACAGTAACATTTTTAACAATTTTCATACATAAACACATATGTAGCCGCACGGTGGATGAGTGGGTAGCACGGTAGCCTCACAGTCAGGAGGTTCAGGGTTCGAATCTCCGTTGCGCACCCCCGTGCGTGGGTGGGTTTTCCTTGGGTACTCCGGTTTTCTCAAAAACATGCATGTTAGCTTCATTGGCCGCTCTAAATTGTTTATTAGAGTGTGAATGTTTGTTAGTCTGCCCTGCGATTGGCTGGCCACCAGTCCAGGGTGGACCCCGCCTCCCACCCAAAAGCCAGCTGGGATAGGCTCCAGCATACCCGCCACCCTGATGAGGCTTAAGCGGCGTAGAAAACGAATTGAATTAATACACATATATAAACACCACTATTGTGCTAGGTGTTAGCACGTTAGCACTGCTAGCATGCTACATCAGCGAGGTAGCATTGTTTAGCCGAACGGCCCATTTTGAGAGCAACAAGGTAGAACTACGAGGCTAGAGTGACATAGACAGAAGGGAATGATGAGGATGGGCAGGCAGGTTGAAAAAGCACCGCACTCGTGCGCCTTACTTCTGCACAGCGGGGTCGGGCAGCTGCTCCCGGTGGATGACCAGGTGGGCGTTGTACGTGGCCTTCAGCGCGAATCGCCGATTGCAGATCCCGCAGCCGTAGCCTCGCTCTTTGTGCTGCTCCATGATGTGCTTCAGGTAGTCCCGGCCCTTCGCAAACGACATCTGTAGGGCGTGGCGAGAGATTTGCATCCAAGTAGCCAATCACAGATCTCCTGGGCCGGCCGGCGCAGCGCCTGACCTGGCATTTCTTGCAGTTGTACTTGTGGTGCTCGGGGTCATCTTCCTCTTCCTCGTCGTCGTCGTCGTCGTCTTTTCCGTCGCTGTCGCCCACCGAAATGCCGATCCTCTTGACGAAGTCCTCCCTCTTCTGCTCATCCATTAAGGCGATGTCCTGCGACGTCAAACACGCCGTGTGAGCCAAGATGCCAAACCAAGGACGGAGAAGCATTCTAATTATGCTGCTGCATGATCATACTCGTCGCACGGGTTCCTGATGGGGCTACAAGCTAAAACTCAACTCGGAACCTCCGAGGTCATTTCCTGTCCGCCCGACACAAAGGTCCCCTAGGAAACACGTTGAGTTTTATTTACTGGCGTATTCCTACTATGCCTACTAGACCCTAGCCAACGCAGGAAGTCCTGTCCAGAAAAAGCCGTCCAAGAACTGCTAACATGTGAGTGTACAGTATGTTATTTTATTTATGTCTAAAATGTCTAATTTTTTCAGATTTATATATACTGTACGGCCGCACGGTGGCTGAATGGGTAGAATGTTGGCCTCACAGTCAGGAGGTTCAGGGTTCGAATCTCCGTTTGGCATCTCTGTGTGGAGTCTTTGTTTGTCTATAGGTTGTCTATATGTGCCCTGCGATTGACTGGCGACTAGTCCAGGGTGTACCCCGCCTCCCGCCCAAAGTCAGCTGGGATAGGCTCCAGCATACCCGCGACCCTAATGAGGATAAGCGGTATAGAAAATGAATGAATGAATGAATATATACCGTACTATATTGGGTAGTACAACTATGAAGCTGACTATAGGGGTGCTTTTTCATGGGTAACGGGCTCTAATCATGGTAAAAACCATATTTAGAAGGGCGTAAACTGGTTTTTCTGTGCCATAACTGTGAAAACATTCAATTTATTCGTACTTAATCTGACTTCTGGAGGCAAGTAACCGCGATAAACAAGGGAGGACCGTACCTCCAACCAGCCCAACACACATTTAGACACATCAGCGTTTTCAATTTGTGAGCTTTGAGTTCAGCTGATGAAAGACAAAGTGTAGCGTTTGTATTTTTTGCCGAGTACATTCCGCACTTTGTCCTTTCCTAAACTGCCCAATTCAAAACGTTTCTAGTTTTGTTCTTAAGTGCAAAAAGGCGTGTCCTATAATTAATCAGCTATTTCACATATGACGGGGCGGGAACGGCATGAGTCCATAATTAACCTTCTCGCATTGTCAGCTGAGCTGTGTCGTTTCCATCCCCGTTTTATTTTTAGGTTGGTGGCAGGATTTGGCCAAGTCAA
Source organism: Oostethus manadensis (assembly GCA_024372805.1). Taxonomy (NCBI): domain Eukaryota; kingdom Metazoa; phylum Chordata; class Actinopteri; order Syngnathiformes; family Syngnathidae; genus Oostethus; species Oostethus manadensis. Next base: position 556,968 of record QODF01000217.1, on the reverse strand, counting down.
GTCAATTTTAGGTACGCAGCGCCAATAGAACCATGCGGCTCCTTGAGCATTTAGGGAAAACACAACAAAACCCCACAAGAGCGAGCCCTCGGTGACGGAGACAAGGAAAAAACCTCTCCTGTGAGGTAGTGGAGGGGCCGAGGAAAAGACAAATCTGCAGGAATTTTACAAAATAAAGTCAAAATATGAGGGTAACAAAAGTTGCAACAGTAACAGGAAGCAGAAGTAATAATATGAGGAAACATGGCGTCACTTTAGTAAAGTTGAAGTATTAAAGAAAAAAACATTTTTTTAAGTCAGAATATTATGACAAACTAACAAACAAATAAAGTTGTAATTTTTGGGAAAACTAGGTTGGCGTAAAAGTTGTGAAAATACGGGAATAAAGTACAAAAAGAAATTACAGGAATAATGTCACCATAATATGAGAAGAAAGTAGAAATAGTTGGAAAATTAAGTTAAAATATTCAATACAGTTGAAATCATTAAAAAGAAATGATGTTTTAAAGTCATAATATTATTAGAAACAAACATTTTTGGAAGATTATGTTATAGAAAATGGGAATAAGGTAGAAGAGGAAGAAGAAAGTGTAAAAAATTGGAAATTTGAACAAAAAAACAGTATAAATGAAAAAATCTGCAGGGATTCCACAAGCATAACTGCAAAATAAGAACAGAAAAAAGTCATATCCATCATTCATTTTAGTAGAATAAAGAAAAATAATCTCACTTTAGTAGCATAAAGTTGAAGTATTTTTTAAAACAGTTTTTTAGGTCCAACTAAAAGTTGTAACTTTTGCAAAATTAGGTTGATGCAAAAATACGGGAATAAGGTAAAAAAATAATCTAATAATGTCACAATATTATGAGAAATAATTATAAACAAAAAACAATAGTAACAATCTGCAGGAATATTAAGAGTATAAAGAAAAAAAAATATGACTAGAAAAAAGTTGTAATCTACCAGGAAACATTTTAATTTTAGTAGAATAACATAATATTGTAGGGAAAAATAATCGGACTTTAGTGACATAAAGCTAAAATAATATTGTTATTGTTATGAGAAACAAACCAAACAAAAGAAAAGTCATTTTAGGAAAATTCGGTTGGGGTAAAAAATATATATCATATCATAATATATCATGAGAAGTAAATATACTCGTTGAAATAGTTGGAAAATAAAAAATACAACAATAGAAATGGGAAAAAAACACAATAAAGTCAAAATATATATAGGAGAAAAAAGTTGTATTTTAACAAGAATTTTGTTTTCTATTTTATGACAATATTGTAATAATATGAGGAAAAATAGTACATTTTGTAACAAAGTTTAAATATTAAAGAAAAAATATGCAATTTTTGAAAAAGTCATATTATTATGAGAAAGTTAAGGGAGGAAGAACTATTGTTTGAGGTAAACGTATATTGTTTAAGAAGGGATTTTTTTAAGATGGGAGTTGAAATGTTTTTTTTCTGAACAGCAAATACAAAAAAGAAAATAAATAAAAAGAGCAAAGATCAAGTTGATACAAATAATGGGCTTTTGTTTTTACCTACGTGAGAAAGCCTTTTTTTTAACTATATATAACCTCTTTGCATATCTACACGTGTCGGCCTACAAAATATAATATTTTATAACGTAATATCATACCATATCACATCATATAATAAAGTGGAAAAGTTGCATTCTTTCATTTTTCCCTACATGGCCATGGCTGGAAAAAGTTCAAAGCGGGACTGTTCCATCCAACGGAGAAGCCGTTGCGGAGAAGAAAAGACGGATCAGGACGGATCCGTGATTTTTCCACACGTTAGTGGCAAATCTAGCGACTTTTCTGGCCTTACCGGAGACCACAATGAAAGCAACCGCCCGGTCTCACCTTGAAGTGCACGTGGATGTGATCCCGGAGCACGTCCACGCGGAAGAACTTGCGCCCGCATATCTCGCAGGTGTACTTCTTATCGCCGTGGGTCAGCAGGTGTTTGTTCATGTTGCTGCGGCAGGAGAACACCTGCTCACATGCACAAACCATAACCCGGGTCACCTCCGTGCCGGTACTGGCCTTGCAAGAGAATTTCCTGCTTAGTCGGCGCGAGGAATGCAAGCGTGAGAACCCACCTTGCCACAGATCGGGCACGGTGAAGGTTCTTTCCGGTACTTGGTAGCTTCTTCTCCGTTGGCCTCCAAATCCTCCCTCTTCATGTGCTTCGGTCCTGCTCAAAAGTTCAAAAACAACTTCATATTGTTGACAATGCCGAAAAGGATGACTGTATTTTCTCACGTATGCACACACGTTACGCTACACGCTAACTAAACATAACGAGACATTTCAGCAAAAAATGCTGCAGCGCTGAAGATGAACTGGAAATGTAGAATGAATGAGGAAATATCCTAAAAATATCTTCACAGGCCAAGGATGGAACCAGCAGCCACCAATAGGTATCGATTTTTTATTTTCAACCGGAGGAATGTCACAGAAAATAGGGAATTGTGGAAAATGCAAGTAAGTATCAGAAAAGTCCAGATCCTCTGCATGTCCTGATTGAGATGGCTGGAATGTAAAAATAGAGAATGATTGTTTGAAAGTATAAAAGGTGTAATGATTACACACAGGATGAGGATAGAGCCAGCAACCATTGGCTTGGACACGACCAATTAACCCCCGGAGCTATGGTGCTGCCCCCCCTTTTCGACTGGAATATTGCAAAGCAAAAAATGCAGACTGAAAGTTGAAATGCATTAATATGCCGAATTTTTAGAGTGGGATCGAACCAGCAACCATCAGGTTGGAAAGAACCACTCCAAAGAAGTTGCCCATTCTTTTTTCACGGGAAATTTGCCAAACAAACTGTGACATTACCGCTAATGAGGATTTTATTTTTAACTCATGAATTGAACATTCTGACGTTATATTGGTTTGAACCGGTTGGTTGCCGGACAAAAAAAGAGGCAAAGACGGCATAAAGGAATAAATAGTTGTGTCAAATGTCAGATGTCAAGAGAGCTACTCAGCATTCAGCTTACTTTAATTTACAATTATGCAAGGACGGAGGATTGAACCAGCAACTCGAGACACGACCAATCTACCACCGCTTAATTTGTCCACCGGCTTGCAATTGGAAAATTGTCGGAAAGCAAAAATGCAAAAAAACGTATGTCAAAATTCACGAATACGGTGGGATCGAGGATTGAACCAGCAACCGCAACGTTGGAAAAAACCATTCCACCGCCCGGGCCACCCTGTTTAACAAGCCACTTGTTACAGCAATGGGAAAAGAGTAAAAGGATTTTCCAGCAGTAGGGGAATTACGAGTAAACGTGAAATTTCCCGAATGACTGAATTTAACATTCAGTTGACAAATAAGATGACTGGTTAGCGGGGGAGCGAGGACCGAAACAGCAAATACTTTACCTCCTGACCCACATCACCCCGTTTATTAAGCAGAATGGTACAGTACTTTCACCAGTGGGGGGGCTCGGTTTAATTTGACAAATTGGTTTTCAAAGGCAAAATAGTTAGAGAGCAACCATGCAGCGCAAATGCCGAAATAGGTTGTATATAGATTAGCTTCACAGTACTTAAAGGTAACTTCAGATTGTCTCCTAAGGCGGATCATTGGCTGAGCCTTTGCCTTTCTGTCCGTTCCTTGATCCATTTTGACAGTTGTCTTTTGTCAATTAACAAATGACCGTACTTGATGTTACATAAGCTCGAGGAGAAAAACTCCCCGCGTTGTTAGGAAAGACTTCTCACCGACGCTGTGCCTCCTGTGGTGCTCCTGCATGACGTCTTTGCGGTAGAACATCTTGTTGCAGACCTCGCAGGAGTAGAGCTTTTCGCCGTGCTTCTTCTTGTGCTTGGAGAGGTTGCTGTTGGTTGAGAAGAAGCGGGAGCAGATGTCGCACTGGAACGTCTTATCGTCTGGAGAGAGGAGGATGTGAAGAGGACGGGCCCGGACTGTACCGTCTGGAATCAGTGACTGGATGGGTTTGTGATATTAAAGTCCTATCGCAGGGATTGCCGTACGTTCCCGACTAGAGGCGGCAACTTTTTTGACTCGCTTTGAGGCCTGTGGCTTCAGCAGTGATGCTGTTCATTTGTGGCTAAAAGAGCTACAGCTCCCCTGGTGCTTAGAGTGCAGATTCTGGAAGTAATATCACATTTTAAAGTCTTAAAGGAAGAGTGCCCTTTTTTTTTTTTTTTTTTAGAATTTATGTGAGACATGGACACACACATCTTTTTCTTTTCTGTGCCTTTGAAAAATGTGAAAACAGATAAAAAGAGGGGGAAAAATGCACGTAATGGGACGCACCTATTTCACCTATAAAGCTTTCCAAAAAGCTCCATTTAAAGGGGTGTGATTTATTTTATTTTGGTAGGTTTGTCACACGTCAATGTTTCAGGAAATAATCCAACCCTACGTGCCCCTGTGTGAAAAAGCAATTCCTCTCTACCAGTCTAGAAAAAGGCTTTGGACTCCAGCAAACCACAGTGTGAGCCATTATCCACAAATGGCCAAAACACGGAGGAGTGGTGAACCTTCCTAGGAGTGGCCGGCCAACCAAAATGACCCCAACAGCGCAGCGACGACTCATCCAAGAGGTCACAAAAGACCCAACATTAAATCTAAATGACATCGGACCATGAACCCCAAGACTTTTGGGAAAATACTAGTAATACAAAGTTGAACTTTTTGGAAGGTGTGTGTCCCATTACCTCTACGCTGCATTTCAAAAAAAGAACATCATAGCACCGGTGAAGTATGTTGGTGGTAGTGTGATGGTCTGGGGCTGTTTTGCTGCGCCAGGACCTGGAAGGCTTGCTGTGATAAACGGGAGCGCGAATTCTGCCGTCTAAAAAAATCCCGAAAGAGAGTGTCGGGCCGCCTGATGGTGACCTCAAGCTGAAAGCAACTGGGGTCCTGCAGCACAAAAATGACCCAAAACACAGCAGCAGGTCCACCTGTGAATATCTGCAGAAAAACCAACTCAAGACTTCGGAGATGCTGTGGCATGACCTTAAAAAGGCGCGTCATGCTGGGAAAACCTCCAGTGTGACTGAATGGCAACAATTCTGCAAAATCCCTCCCCAGCGCTGTCAGACACTCAATGCTTGATTGCAGTTGTTGCTGCAAAGGGTGACCCAAACACTTATTAGCTTTGGGCTAAAATCACTTTTTCACACGGGGCCGTGTAGCTTTGGAGGTTTCCCCTTAATAATAAAACATTTAAACTGCATTTTGCGTTGAGTTGTCATTGACTAATATTTACATTTCTCTGATGATCTGAAACATTTAAGTGTGCCAAAATAAGAAATCGGGAAGTGGGCAAAGACTTCCGTCTTTGGCCGTCTCACCTGTCCTGCAGTTGTGGAATTTTAAGGCATTTTCCAGCCGGAAGGATTTGTCGCATGTGTTGCATTTGTATTTGTAATCCAGGTCAGGCTGGGAAGAGGGAAGCAAAAAAAGGGGGGAGGTGAGAATCAAAACCCAACGTGTCGCGTGTTCTGCACGCTCACCCACCGCGTTCTTGCTGTGCTTGTAGGAGATGTGCTGCTTCAGACTCTCCTTGCGGCTGAACAACTTGTCGCATTCGTCGCACTTGAACAGTTTATCGCCTGCAGACACCAAAACGTCAGGCGGAGTCCGGCCGGCCGCCGAAAAGCGGGGCCGCTTCCGTGCAGGATTGCTCCTCGTACCGTGCGATCGGATGTGCCGGTTCAGGTTGCTGCTGTTTTGGAAGACCTTGCTGCAGAGGGAGCAGCGGTACACCTTCTTGTGCTCCCGGCCTTGGAGTCGCCTGTGCAGGGCGGTCCCGGCGTCCGGCGCCCCGGAATGCTGGCTCCGTTTTGTGGGGGATGCTACGCCTGAAGCCGCCAACTCCGTGCTCTCAGCTTGCTTGACTTCTGACGGCATTTTGACGGCATTTTAAACGATGAAATATTACATAAAATTTATGTTTTTTCATAACACCAACCCTCAAAAAAAGCTGTAATTTTTGGAAAATTAGACTGTGAAAAACTTATATTATTATGGTAATAAAGTCCTAATATTAGGAGAAGAAAAATTACAAAAAAGTCACCATTTTATAGAGAATAAACTTGCAATATTATAAGGAAAAATGACTTCATTTTAGTAACATAGAGCTGAAATATTACATAAAAAATAGGAATATTAATATATTAATATTAAGTCGTAAGATTAACCAAAAAAAGATGCAATTTTTTAAAATAAAATATATTATTATTATAATATATTATATAATATTGATAGTGAAAAACTTATTATGGGAATAAAGTCATAACATTAAAAAAAAAATTACAGAAAAAGTTGAAATAAACATCAAAAATTAAAAAAACAACTAATTATATTGGAATATGAACCAAATATTAAATGGAAAAAAGTCACACTTTAATGCGAAAAAAATCACAATGAGAAAAATTATTTAATTTTTGTAGCACAGAGCTGAAATATTACATAGAAAATATGTTTTTTTTTCCAAAAATTAACCAAATACAACTGAAATGTTTTGGAAAATTAGATTGAGGGAAAAAAAAATATTTGGGAATAAGGTCATAATATGAGAAGAAAATTTACAAAAAAAGTTGAAATAGTAAACACGGGAAAAAAAATATTTTATGGGAACATAGGCAAATTTTAATAGCAAAGAGCTAAAACATCACATAGAAAATATGGGTTTTTTTTTTTCCAGTCGTAACATTAAACAAAAAAAATATGTAATTTTTTGGAAAATAAGATTGTGAGAAACTTATATTATGGGAATAAAGTCATAATATTGGGAGGAAAAAACTACAAAAAAGTTGAAGGAGTAAAAAAACAAAAAATAATAAAAACAGCAAAAATAAAAAAACGGCTGTAATTTTATGGGGATATGGTCAAAATATTAAAATAAAAAAAGTTATTTAATGAGAATAAACGTGCAATATTATGAAGAAATAATATTTCCTTTTAGTAGCATGGAACTGAAATATTAAATATAACCAAAATAAAGTTGTAATTTTTGGATAATTAGATTTTAAAAAAGTCATAACACGTGAAGACAAATTACAAAAAAAGTTCAAATAGTTAAAAATAATAATAATTAAACAGCAAAAATGAAAAAAGTTGCAGATTTTCTATGTCTTATTTTCTCTTATGTTTACTATATTGGCTAATAGGAGTAAGGTGACTATAGGGGTGTTATTTCATGTCCGAGGGGCTCTAATGAAGTTAAAAAGTGTATTTAGATTGTTGTAGACTTCTTTTTTCTTATGTTTACAATAATGGGTAATTGGAGTGTAAAGGTGACTATAGGGGTGTTATCTTATGTCTGGAGGGCTTTAATGATGTTAAGAAAGCGTATTCAGGAGGTGGTGGGCAGGACTTATACATTTATGGTCAGAATTTCTAGGTTGACTAAGACTTCGTCCACACGTAGGCGGGTATCTCATAAAACGAAGGTTTTTTCCACGTTTTTGCCCGTCATCCACACGTGTCCGCGGACGTACGGCACTGAAAATGAAGGTTTTTAAAACCTCCGGCCAAAGTGTGGATCTGGAAAAAACGCCGGTTATGCGTATGGACGCTAATAACCAGAGGTTTGCGTTTCCAAACGTCACAAACCCGAACCGTAGGCTCGGCTGACCTTGCTCACCTTTCTTTCTGCTTGCAGCAATGACAGCTCGAGCTCTGCGCCCCTTAGCTTTCCTTCCACGCGTGGCCGCCCTCTTCACGGGGGGCGGAGCAGCGAGGGCGTCAACGTCCTCTCCTTGCTCCTCTCGCGATGTCAGCGGGTCTTCTGGAGGCTCCGTCACCTCACCGGCCGCACTTGTCGTCACGTGACCTGTGATGGGCAGACGCGATCACAATCTTCTCCAGCATCACTGAAGCTGATTTTTATTTTTATTTTATTTTTAATTTTTAATATTAGGAGTAACACACAAAACTATAAGGGTCCTTTTTCATATTGTTTTTTAGCATAATTAGGCAGGAGGGGAAAAGTTTATTCTGGGAATAAAGTCAAAATATTATGAAACAAAAATGTACGATTGTAAGATTATTTGGGAAAAAAGTTGAAATAATTGGAAAATAAAATGTTTGAATATTTTCTTTCTAATATTAAATAAATAAATAAAAATAGGTCTCATTTTTGGAAAATTAGGTTGTACTTCTAAAAAAAAAAATACAAAAGGTGTTATAATGGTTATTAATAGGTGTTATTAAAGTTATAATAATATGGGAATACGCTAAAAATATAAGTCATGATATTACAGAAGAAAACTTACGAAAACAAAGTTTAAATAGTTGGAAAATACATTTTTTTAAACTGCAGAAATGAAAAAATAGCTATCAGGAAAATTATTAGTAGTATAGCGCTAAATTTTTTAAAGGCTTTTTTTAACTTGTAATTTTATCAGAAACAAAATAAATTTGTAATTTATGGGAAAAGATATAATGTTATGGGAATAAAGCCATAATACTAGGAGAAGAACATTTACAAAAAAAAACAACAACAACAAAAAACAGCAGAATTTGGAAGAAAAGGGAGAATGGAATATTTATGGGAATATTTTCAAAATATTAAGGGGAAAAAAAATCATAATTTTAAATAATTTTAAAGTCACCATTTTATAAGAATAAACTTGTAGTACTACGGGGAAAAATATTTCATTATAGTAGCACAGAGATTAAATATTAAACATATTTCCTTTTTTAAGTTGTACCATAATAAAAGTGTAATGTTTTGGAAAATTAGATTGCAAAAATTATAATAATATTATGGGAATAAAGTCAAAATATTATCATAATATTATGGGAATAATGTCATAATATTAGGAGAAGAACATTTACAAAAAAGTTGGAAATAGTTCAAAATAAAAAAACAAAAATGTAAAAATGGCTGTAGTTTTATGGGGATACGGTCACAATATGAGGAGGAAAAAAGTCCTACTGTAATGAGAAAAAAGTCGCCATTTTATCAGAATAAACTTGTAATATTATAAGAGAAAATTATTTTATTTTAGTACCATAAAGTTGAAATATTAAATGGAAAATATGTTTGTTTTTAAAGTCGTAACATTAACCAAATAATTTTTTGAAAATTAGATTGAGGAAAAACTCATAATATTAAGGAAACAAAGTCAAAATATTATGGGAATAAAGTCATAATATTAGAAGAAAATTAACAAGGTGAAAGTTGAAATAGTTGGAAAATAAAGTTGCCATTTTATGAGAATACACTCTAACGTAAAATAATGTAATTTTAGCAGCATCACATTTTAATATTGTAATACAGAAAAAAATACTTTTTCTTGAGGTTGTAATATTGTGAGAAACAAAACAAACTTGGTCAATTTTCTAAGTTTTGGGGGAAATATTACGAGGCCAAGACGTACAAAGATTATTTAGACAGAAAGTGGTTTTGCTTTTAAAGAAAACCCAAAAACCCGAAAGCTGAAATGCAGATATGACAAATATAAAAAACATAGAAAATAACTGGTTAGCGTATCTCCATGTGTTGCTTTACGCCATCAAGGAACGACAGCAAAGAGTTTCTCCTGCCGGCGGGCGACCCGGTGAATCGCGGTCGGCTTACCTGCACTGCTGTCTTTCACCACCGGGGGCGTGACTTTCTCTGGGGCTTCTGCTGCAGGAGAAGACCATGTGACATTGACCCAGTTGCCGTTCCAACCCACAGATGTGATGACATCGGCATCTACCTGCAGGCGGCGGCGGCTGAGCCGAGGGCCTGAGCACGGGCTTCTCCATCTTCTTGGCGTAGAACGCTCCATACCAGACCCGCAGCTCGGTTCCTGGGAGAACATCCTGCTCCACAGAGAGGACGGGTTCGCCTTCTGGCTTATGCTGTGCGCGTGCGCGCACACACACACACACACACACACACGCGCACATTCACTCTCACCTGGGATGTGTTGAAGAAGACCTCATCATCCTGCTGGTACGCTGTCAGATTCTGGTGCCGGTGATCCGTGGCAGGTCGCACCAGCATCATCCAGTTGCAGTCGTCCTCGCTGCTGGAGTCGAAACACACCACCACGCCGTCCTTCTGGAAGATCTGCTCGCCAGGAGGAGGTGGGCAGATATTAAATATTTGGATCCTATCTTGTCCCGGGACAACATGACTTTCATTGACCTTCAAAGGGAAGGCAACTTCCTTCTCCAAAACGGGCACCCGCTTAGCTTCGAAGGGCCCAAATCGTGTCCTTTTGACCAGCTGACGCTGGACGAAGACGCCCTCGCCACACTCCGCCACGGGCCGGATCTCCAGGCTGCTTGGAAGGGAGGAACTGAACAAGAACATGGGTTGAGAGATGGGTGAAAAATAAGGGTGGCGTGAGGGAATTATGACGTCGTACGATAACATTCAAAATATTCAAAATCCCCCGAGCTCACCAAAAAAAACATCACGATCACTAAAAACCTCAGAGGCAACTTGAACGGCCGGAACCGCAGCGCTGGAAAAATAAAAACGTTTGCCGGAAACCTCCGTGGCGTCACACCGACTGCTCGGATCGTGTGCCCGAATACAGTGCACCTTGCTGGGCCACGGCAGGTGGCTCCTCCCACCCCTCTATACTTCAGTTAAATTATGTCATAAAAAGGCATACTTATGAGACGAAAAGTTAATTATGAGAATAAGATTGTCATAATTCTGAAAGGGAAATTATAAAATCCTAATTATGAGATTAATAATCAGGTCATTATTATGAGATGAAAAGTCATAGTTATAAGACAAAAAGTCAATTATGAGATAAAAACTCAAAATTACGAGATAAAAATCAATTCTGAGATAGAAAAATCCAAATTATGAGATAAAAAAAAATCATAATTATGAGATTAAAAATCCAATTTATGAGATTCAAAAACATCATAATTATGAGATTATAACATCCAAATTATGAGATTAAAAGTCATAATTATGAGAAAAAAGTTGAAATTATCAGATAACCCTGTCAAAACTATGAGTAAAAATTTTAAATTTTTAAAAAATTTTTTATTTTTAAATTTTTAATTTTTTATTTTTTAATTTAAATTTTTAAATTTTATTTGTAAATTTTTTATTTTATTTTATTTTTATTTTATTTTTTATTATTAATTTTTAATTTTTTTTTAATTTTTTTAAAAAACAGCAGAAATTGAAAAAATAGCTGTAATAGTATGTAATTTATAATGTAATTTTATACGTATAAATATATAATTATGAGATAAAAAGTCCAAACTATGAAATAAAAGGTCCTAATTGTGACATAAAACATCCATTATTAGATGAAAAGGTCATAATATAACAGGAAAAAAAAGCTACATTTTTGTGTAATGTTTATGTAATTTCATATAGTTACACAATTACGAGATGAAAAATTGACATTATAGGACAAACAGTCAGTTATGAGAAAGGACAGTCATAATTATGAGATACTTACGGGTAAACAAATCAAGCGCTCAGCCTGTCGTAACTTCCCCTGAGCTCACTTGTAAGCAAACCTTCACTTTAAGAGAAAGAACGTACCAAAAGCTTTGTGATGAAGGGGAGAAAAATAACCCCATCAGGCACACAAAAACCTTATCAGCCACCGCAAACGCCAGCGCTGCGGCGTTTGAAAAGTGCAAACTTTATGCCAGAGACCTCCGTGGTGTTACACCGGCTGCTCGGAGCGTGTGCCCGAATACAGTGCACCTTGCTGGGCCGAGGCAGGGGGCTCCTCCCCTTCTATACTCTGGTTCTCCTGGTAGTAGTGATGTCCTCTTATTTGATTAGAACAAATGCTAACTTCTTCCACTCCTCCTTACCTCCAGGTGTGCACAAAGTACACTTAATGTGCGTACATTTTTAAAATGTAGACATATCGGCACTGTACTTACGACTTGAAGGACTAGAAAATTGCAAGCCTGTGACTTTGGACTTGACTCGACCTGACTTGAGACTTGACTCTGCCACCTTTTCCTGGTTAAGTCCGCACTCCCAAACAGAACTCTACCGAATGTTATGTTTGACTCGACTTACGCCGACCCAAATGACCCCTTGTGTAAACAAGCCGCCTACACCGCACCCAAAGGTTTTAAGGCGCTCGCTCACCGGGCCCGGCTGAGGACAAAGGAGTCCTGGACGGTCACCACAGGTCCAAGCTCGGGGCACTCGGAGTCGTGGTACTGCCCGCAGTCCTCGCACCCTGTGTCCCACACACACACACACACACATCACACACACGCCAACGTGACCCCTTCCAGCTGAGGGTCCATACTCACAGATGAAGTCCTGCGGAGGCCGAGCTGCCATTCTGCCAACCTGCCAACACACGAGAGGGGTCATCGGAACCGGTACTTGTTTGTGGGCCGATGATGGCCATTTGTGTTGTTTGGTGTGCACGAGCAGAAGGGTGAGGATATTACACAGTATATGTGTGTGTGTGGTGTGTGTGTGTGTGTGTGTGTGTGCACACTGTGTGTGTGTGTTCGGCGCCAACGTGCGCAGTCCGAGTGGATCCAGGATTTAGCGGCTCCCAAAGTCTAGCCAGGTTTTAACTCCGATCTGAGCGTCTGGTCCCCGACAAAAATGCAACAAAGAACAGTCGGCATGGCGGCTGGACCGGAGACGCCGAGAGCCAAACCGGAGTCGCGACGCCTCGGCGGCCACGGAGGCGGCAGAGACCACGCGGAACCGCGCAAAGGAAGCCGCCCCGCGCGGTCTCAGCCGCGCGGCGGCGGCAAGCGGCCGCGGCCCGGCGTACATTCGCGGGGAGATGCCTTACCTGTCCTGCAAAAGACACTTCATTTAGCGAATCCTGACTCCGGGTTACAATCCGCACCAGAAAGGGCGCAGGACCGGAAGCGAGGCCCGCCGGGTGCATTGTGGGAGTTGTAGGCCGATTTGAATCCGAGCGGCAGCGCGGAAGCTGGGAGGCGCGACGGGCGTCTCGTCTGCAGTTTGCGTTTGGGAAATACTTGAAGCACATTCTACAGTGAATGTTGAATGGGTCCGATCTGGGCCGTTCGTCACTGTCTGGATTGAGCCCAGAAATAAGAAAACTGGGCGGAGGCTATCAGTCCGACTGGTTTGGCGCAAATGCTGCCAAAAAAACCAGACACTTCAACCATTTAGACGAGAACGTGACGTCATTATGGAGACCTGTCACTTTTCAACCAAGTCCAAACGGTACGTCAACGTTTGGGTCGGGTGGGTGCACAGTTCTGTAGGACCTGGCCGACACAGCCTGTGTCCGCCAGCGGCAGAACCAAATAATCCAACGCCCATCCATCAGTTCTCGGTGCTCAATGGGATCACGGGGGTATGCTGGAGCCTACCCCAGCCGACTTCAGCCCCCCCTCCCCCTCTGGACTGGCCAAATATCCCGATGGTCCTATGAGATTCCAAAAAGTCATAACTATGTCGTGAAAAAAATTCAAAAAGTCAAAATTATAAGATGAACTCATAATTATGAGATTTATAAAAAAAATTCATAAATATGAGATAAAAAGTCATAATTGTAAATTTAAAAAGACACTTATGAGAAAGTCATAATTTTGAGATAAAAAATCCAATTTACTATATAAAAATAATCCTCAGATAAAAATTATGAGATAAGAAATACTTTTGGAATAAAAAGTCAACATTATAAGATAAATGTCATAATTACCATATTAAAAAGTCATAACTTTTGACATAATTATCAAATACAAGTCATAATGATGGGATTAAAATGTCTGAATTATGAGATCAATTCAAATTATGAGATTAAAAAGTCATCATTTTGAGATGAAAAATCGAAATTATTATTATGAGCTATTATGAGCTCAAAGCTGAATTGGAACAATTCAATACAAAATAATTGGGATAACAAAGTCAAAATTATAAAATAAAAAATTGAAAGTGAGATACAAAAAAATTTAGATACAAAGTCAAGATTACAAAAAAAAAGTAAATTATGACATTAAAAAGCCATCAATTTGAGATAAAATCTTGCAATTATGAAATAAAAAATAGTTGCGAGATAAAAAGTCAAAATTACAAGATAAATGTCAGAATTAACCAGATTAAAAAGTCATAACTTTGAGATGAAGTTGCAATTATGAAATAGGAAAGTCATAATGATGAGATTAAAATGTCTGAATTATGAGATAAATTCAAATTATGAGAATAAAGTCAGAATTTTGACATATAAAGTCTAAATTATGAAATACAAATATAAGGGCCATGATGTATATGAATAAAAATATGAGATCAAATTTGGAATATAATAAAAAGTCAAAATTACGAAATAAAAATGTTATATGAGATTAAAGTCATACGTTTGAGATAAAAAGTTGCAATTATGAAATAAAATTATTATATTATTAATTATTATAAAATTATGAAATAAAAATCCAAATTGTGAGAGAAAAAAAGTCACAATTATGAGCTAGGAAAGTCCTAATTATGAGATAAATGTCTGGATGATAAGATAAGAAGTAGTTATGATAAAAAGTTGAAATAATGAGCCACAAAGTCGCACGTGCCGAGGCTCCGGTGCAGTTTGCATCTTTTCAATGTGAGGATTACGCATTACCCTTCTGTGGCGGAACCAGGCTTCCGTAGGTGCAGGCTCACGGATTTCCTCAACAACCCGAAGAGAATCTGTGCCTGAAATGCTTGAAGTGAAATGACTTGACTCTCTTAAGGTGGGAAAAAAGGCGACAACAACAAAACCATCTTGGATAGCCTTTTAGTGGACTGGCTACTCGACAGTGGAAGCACAAGTTGCCGAGCAAAGCCCGGCCTGTTGTTGGCAAGAAGCATCAGTCGGGGACGGCGGAGAAGAAGGCCCTCCGGCGTGCGTCCGCACAGGAGCTCCGACGGTTCCGACAGCGTAAACGCTGACCTTGCGCTGTTTCTACGCGCACAAGCGATCAGATGAGGCATAGCGGGTGGTGCGGCAAAGCGGACTTTCTCCCTTCGGTGCTCCAACGGTGGAGGCAAAACCTGCGTGGAGCACATGCGACAGCACGAACTCTACTACCGTCAGGCGAGCCTAGCGCCGCGCGTCACCCTTTCACGTGGTCTGCAGAGTGAAGACAGAAGGTACAGTAGTCCCGCCGACACATCCCCGACAAACCACTGACAAAATAAAAAAAGATACAATCATGAGCTGGACTTCTTTTGTTTCTGTTTGTTCTTCGTAATCAAAAGGCCGCAAAGTTGCATGCATGAATCAGAGCCAGGAGGAAGCTACTTTTTGTGCAACACACAACAAGCGGGACTAACTGCGAGTAACCGAGGTCACCCATTTAAAAAAAAGTTAATGTGAAACAAACCTACCTTACCACTAGTCATTACTACCTCGTTAGTTTCTCAGTAACTCCTCTATTGTGCCTTAGTTCCTCATTAGTTCCTCATTAGTTCCTCATTAGTTCCTCAGTAACTCCTCTATTGTGCCTTAGTTCCTCATTAGTTCCTCATTAGTTCCTCTATTGTGCCTTAGTTCGTTCCTCATTAGTTCCTCAGTAACTCCTCTATTGTGCCTTAGTTCCTCATCAGTTCCTCAGTAACTCCTCTATTGTGCCTTAGTTCCTCATCAGTTCCTCAGTAACTCCTCTATTGTGCCTTAGTTCCTCATTAGTTCCTCATTAGTTCCTCATTAGTTCCTCAGTAACTCCTCTATTGTGCCTTAGTTCGTTCCTCATTAGTTCCTCAGTAACTCCTCTATTGTGCCTTAGTTCCTCATTAGTTCCTCATTAGTTCCTCAGTAACTCCTCTATTGTGCCTTAGTTCCTCATTAGTTCCTCATTAGTTCCTCATT
>QODF01000217.1:471913-540208 GCA_024372805.1 Oostethus manadensis | reverse complement strand
GTGCCTTAGTTCCTCATCAGTTCCTCAGCAAATACTCTATTGTGCCTTAGTTCCTCATCAGTTCCTCAGTAACTTCTATATTGTGCCTTAGTTCCTCATTAGTTCCTCGTTAGTTCCTCAGCAAATACTCTATTGTGCCTGAGTTCCTCATTAGTTCCTCAGCAAATACTCTATCGTGCCTTAGTTCCTCATCAGTTCCTCAGCAAATACTCTATTGTGCCTTAGTTCCTCATCAGTTCCTCAGCAAATACTCTATTGTGCCTTAGTTCCTCATCAGTTCCTCAGTAACTTCTATATTGTGCCTTAGTTCCTCATTAGTTCCTCGTTAGTTCCTCAGCAAATACTCTATTGTGCCTTAGTTCCTCATCAGTTCCTCAGTAACTCCTGTATTTTTGTGTACCTTACTGTAAAGTGAGACCGATCTTTTATTGGGTTAGGGAGCTGACTCACAGGGGTTTGTTACAAAAGCCAAACAGTATTGTTTGAGGAAGACTGTAGATGAAAGCTGCACACTACCTTCAAAACAGACACTTTGTTGAAAGCCTCACATTATCCACCATGTCTTTATCTTTGATTATTCTGTGTTTCCACCCACCCTTGTTAATAATGCATTCATCCAGCACGGCTGCTTCCTTGATATTCTTACTGTACGTGCACATCACACACACACACACACACTCGGTGTATTGTTCTTGAAGGAAGTAAAGAAAAAGTGCACTTTTTTAAGGGAATCTTCAGCCACAATCCTTACGTGAGATATAAACACACGCCTTTCTCTTGTCCGTGCTTTCTGAAGATATAAAAACAGCCAAAAGAGGCAGCTCGGAACAGCCATAAAGCCTTGCAAAAAAAACTAAAGGCCAAAAAGGCTCTTTTGGCATAAAAATAGACGCGTTGTGCACATGCGTACAACCAATCGCGCTCACAACTGCTGCTGTTTTTGTTTTGGACGCTCGCTGTGGCGTTCCTTTGCGTGTCGCTACGTGAAATCAATGCGCCCAGGGGGGAAGAAGTGAGCAAAATAGTGTCATGAATGTTCTTGTCACTACACGACGACAGCATGGACAGGAAGCCATAAAACCCGGTTGGAGCTTTTTGGGCGGGTTTTGCATTAATTAGCTGCCTCGTTTTGCCTCTTTTTACATTTTAAGGGTGCACGGAAAAGGGAGAGATGTGTGTGACGTCTCACATAAGTTGATAGCGGGCAGAACGTTTTCAAAAAGTGGACTTTTCCTTTAAATACGGTTGTTTAAATACCATAACTCGTATTGGTAATGTCCAGAAGTAGTCATAGCATCTCCCTTTGTGAAGATCTGGACATCAGAAGAGTGTCTATCACTCCAGCAGCTCCTTGTCATTGCACTGGAAAGTTAAGGGAAAAAAAGGTACTGAAATTGTGCAAAGCATACAAATATCACGCTCATCTTTGGTCCTTCCGATCCGCCATAGGAAGGTTCAGGTTCACAGCAAGGATGGTTTGCCCTTTACACATCAGAGTCTGGATCAAGGCCGAAAAAGAGACTTTTAAAAATGCTGGAGACATGCAAAAAAAAAAAAAAAACCACCCATAAAGCCATAATCCCACTCATGCGCAGTCATACCCTGCAGAGTTATTGTCTGCAGAACGCGGGTCGGCCACGCTGCATATTTGAGGCGGAAGTTGCGCAAGCGTCACACATTTGGTTGTTGGGTGGAGGTAGAGCCGTTGGCTTTGCTCTTACTCTTGCGGCTCAACATGCGGCTAAGCGTGGCGGTTTTGACGGCCCGCTCCGCCACGGCGGGGGATTCCAGGTACACCAGGTCATTGTGCGACTGGCTCATCCCGGGGTCCTTGCGCTGGTGTCGCCGCCGGAAGAAGAGTTTGGCGCTCTTCCGTAGGAAACTGCCTGCAGCGTGGAAGCAGAAAGGAAGTCACTTGTTATTCCATTGATTTCACTGTGCTGATCACAGGCGGTCCTCGTGTTACCATGTTTCACGGTCCGACGTGAATGAATAACACTCTCATAGGGGAGTCACGAGAGGGGGAGCACAACAATGAATGACTTTTCTGGTATGCCATTGTTTGACTAGCCACGTTACACGCGCTATTTAACTAGCCACGTTACACGTGCTGTTTGACCAGTCACGTTACACTCACTCAACTATTTAACTTGCCATGTTACACTTGTTGTTTAACTAGCCATATTACACACGCTGTTTAACTAGCCATATTACACACACTGTTTGACTAGCCATGTTACACATACTATTTAGCCACGTTAGACTCGCTGTTTGACGAGCCACATTACACTCACTGACCTATTTAACTAGCCATGTTACACGTGCTATTTAACTAGCCATGTTACATGCACTGTTTAACTAGCCATGTTACATGCACTGTTTAACTAGCCATGTTACATGCACTGTTTAACTAGCCATGTTACACGCGCCGTTTGACTAGCCACGTTACACTCGCCGTTTGACTAGCCACGTTACACTCGCCGTTTGACTAGCCTTGTTACACTCGCCGTTTGACTAGCCTTGTTACACTCGCCGTTTGACTAGCCACGTTACACTAATTGAACTATTTAACTAGCCATGTTACACGTGCTGTTTAACTAGCTACGTTACACTCGCTGTTTGACCAGCCATGTTACACTCGCTGTTTGACCAGCCACATTACACTCACTGACTTATTTAAATAGCCATGTTACACGTGCTATTTAACTAGGCATGTTACATGCACTGTTTAACTAGCCATGTTACACTCGCCGTTTGACTAGCCACGTTACACTCACTGAACTATTTAACTAGCCATGTTACATGTGCTGTTTATCTAGCCATGTTACACATACTATTTAACTTGCACTTTACAGTCCAAAAATTATGGTAGGCATAATTTCTGTGTAATTTCTGTCTTACACAAAACTTGACTGACATGGTTGTCATACGTAGACCGAGGACCACCTCTATGACCCCCCCGAGGGGAAATTCACTATGGGAGCGAGATCAGTCATTGTTGTAAATAACGGATCATGTACACCGAGACCAGTTAAACACAGAGTTAAAAACAAAACAAAGACTACGGGACCTACATGAAATGGGGATGTTATCTAGGCTACTCAACGCTACAGTAACTACACGGAGCACAGTACCCGAGGCGCCACTCACACTGTAAACGGTAACTTACACATGCGGGCCGAACGTGTGCTTTGCACTGCGTTCCTCTAAGATCAGAGCGGCGATGGTACAGACAGTCGAGACAAGAGGAGAAGGAAGGGAGAAAAGAAAACAGACTGCATCACCAAGAAAGGACATATTGAATGTGAAAACTGCCACGCACAAACATGTGACCCGTTGCCTTTGGGTTTTATCTGCCTCCTTCCTACCTCTGACAAGCACGGTGCGGCATACACGGACGAGGCGTTCAAGAGCACTGTGTATTTCCGAGTGCTAGTGAATCTGCGCTTTAAATTTTTTTTTAATATGGCTGCAAAATAGTGGCAGAATTTCGATAAAGAAGGTGTGAAACACTGTTCAGTTCCAAAAAGAAGTGGCAAGAGTGTGGGAATTAGGAATGTAACAAAGGCAGGACCCTTTGGGTTGTAGATGGAATGGTTCCGAGAACAGAGGGGGAGGTCTGCGACATGAACGGATGAAGCCTGCTAATCTTCCCATTCATAGGACGACCCTCACGTGCTCCTCCATTTTCACGTCTCCGCACTGCTACTCGCCTTGCCCTCCCAACGACAATGCTGACGCTAAGCAAGCCCAAACACGACACCCAATCAACGTCCACTTTAGGGTGTGACAGACCGTCGATATCCACCTCCAACAACGCGAGCACCAAAATCCCAAAGCATAAAATGTGAGACTCCCTGCACAACAAACCAATGAACGGAAGCATCGCTCACCTCTGCTCTTTTTGCAGCTGACCTCTGACACGCACATGGAGAGTGAGGTATGGTTCAAGTCCTCCCCGGTGTGGCTCTCCCAGTCCTCAGGGGGACAGCCCGCTCCACTGGGCCCCTCCCGGTGTTCCGACATCTCCGGAGGGCTGCTGGTCCCTGACGCCATCGCCGCGGTCACGTCCTGCGTGGAGCTTGCGTCGGACATGGAGGCATCCATGGCGGCAGCGTAGCCTGCCATCAGAGCCAGCTCATCGTCCTGCGACAGCGGCGTCTGGGAACGTGAGCACATTGGAGATGGAAATCCAGCAAAGCTCGCAGGGAAATCAAAAGTGGCGGTCATCCTGACTTTTGCGATGCCGGAGATGATGATGGTGCTCTTCTTCACCGGCGACCTGAGCTTCTGCTTGGCAGACTGGTGCAGCTGTTTGATGGCGGCCTCGGCCACCGGGTCGGTGCCGTTAAGCATCAGCAACTCGGTGTCTGAAGAGGACAAGACCTTGCTGACCGTCGCTCCCAGCGTAGACGTCTGCTCGGAAACACGCCGCTCCGAAAGCTTGGGCTTGCTGGCCAGATCTTTCTGGGAAGAATCTAAATGTAAAGACAGCTGAGATGAGATCGTTGTGGCTGGAATTTTTTTAAATGCTGTTCTCGAAGGTATGGCGGTGGGGGACCATGAGGTATGCTACCACCATCTACCCAAACCCATGCTAAACCCTCACGCCTGCCAACCTTCTCGTCTCTCTAAACAATGTTGTGTTACTGGAGCTGGAAGGAATCGGTGAGTCACAGCGGCCATTTGGAAATGCAATTAATGTCTTCCCTCTGGGAGATAAATGGTAGGAGCACAGGAAGTGACGTTGGGGATTCATAGTATGGCGTGGGTTACGACAGCAACAGTACCGAGTGTTTTTAATATGGGTTTTTATAATGGATTACTGTGCCTGTGACGAGCAATAAAAGCGTCTCACCAAACGCTACAGCAACAATACTGACACCTAGTGGCCAGTGTGGAACACTACATGTCATTCAGTGCTTTTAAATGCGTCTTCTGAATGGCTTATATTTCAATGTTAGTTCACTTAGCCATTTTTATGATTGAAAATGCTTCATTTCAGCAAAATGTGTACAATTGTTTTCAAAACACATGAAAAGTTATCGCGTTATTTCACAAAAGTCATTTTGTCAGCGCACAAAAGTAGTTGCACCACCTTGCAAAAGTGTTACATTTTCTTTTGACTGCGTTTTCCCGCTAAACTTTTGCGTTAACTTGCAAAATGACTGCGTGCTCTCGCAAAAGTTTTGCGTTTTCTTGCAAAATGACTGCGAGACGGCATAAGTGGGCGGTATACACACAGGAAATAACAGAGAAGCCTTTAAGGTCGCGAGTTAAATTCTTTTTTCGCGATTATTTGCTTCCAAACCCGATTGTGTCCTCTAGACATGAAATAACACCCCTATAGTCACGTTTACACTCTTATTACCGCATACAGCAGACGCAACAAGAGAAAATAAGAAACATTACACAAAACAAGGCTATTTTGCTCCGGCATACAATAAAAGCTTGTTCTTCCAGCAATCAAACCTGGTGTGTGTTTGTCTCACCCAACATGATAACCTTACGGACACCTAGCGACCAGTGGAGAATACTACAAATCAACGTCTTTGAGTGCATCTCCTGAACGCCTGATATTTGTATTTTGCTTCTTTTAGCCCTTTTTAGGCTTGAAAATGCTTCATTTAGACTTTCTTCAGTATGCATATCTTTGGCTACTAATAGGCAATACAATTGATAATACGATTGCAGCAGTTGTACCTATGCTGAGTCCAGGAGCGAGTGGTCGGCCCGGTTTGCTCTTGACTGCAGTGATGGTGGTGACCACCGTGCCGCAGGGCATGACCGTGCGGTCCATCTCCACCCTCTTGGCGGAGGCCGGGGTCGGGGGCTGCCAGGACCGCACCTCATTTGGGTCCAGGTAGGTAAACTGAAGAATGGAGTGCCCCCACGGTTAAGCGACACTTCCAGTTGATGGGAAGCCTGACGGGTCCGATAAAAGGGAGGCTTACATCAGTAGTGAGTGATCCGGTCCCGACATCTTTGGCCTTGAGGGAGAACGTTTGCTGTCCCTTGGGCTGCTTCTTAACGAGGTCAAAAGGCACTGACACCTGGCCCAGAAGGCCATCTGAGAACAAAGTAAGTGGTTGACAGCTAATATGTGGAAAGCACGTTCAACATAATAGAAGAACAAGACCTTCTTACCTTGCGCATCGGCATCATTCATCACCAGGATAACGAGCTCTTTCGATCGGCCGCTCAGTTCACTGGAAGGAGACAAAAACGTCGTGGGAAAAAGTGACAAAAGTGGAATATTTGGGAGCGCTCGGCTGTGAAACTTACAACACAAAAGGATGGTCCCAGCCAGGACTGGTTGTGTTCTTCAAAACAGGCGTGCTGAACTTCTGTGGAGGGTCATCTAAGTGCAGGACGCACACGGGATCGACGTTGCCTAAGAGCCAAAAGAAAAAATATAACAATACAGAAATCCCTCCTTCAGTTGGTTCCGAGTACGACCGTGATTAGTGAATTTCCGCAAAGTAGGTCTTTACGACCTTCTAAATATGGTTTTAACATTTTTAGAGCTCTGTAGACATGAACTAACACCCCTATAGTATTGTGTGTATTGTGAGATTAGTTAAACCTGCAATACAATTCGTGTTGTTCCTCAGTACAGTACCAATACTGACACCTTGTGACCAGTGTGGAATACTGCATGTCATTCACTGCCTTTAAATGTGTCTTCTGAATGCGTTTTCATGCTTGAAAATGCTTCATTTCAGCAAAAACACATGTACAATTTGCTTCAGAATGAATGCAGTCATTGCATTATCTCGCAAGTTACTGCGTGTTCTCGCAAAAGTCATCGCGTTACAGCGCAAAAAGTTTTGCATTTATTTGCAAAAATTATAGCGTCACTTCGCTAAAGTTAATGTGTTGCCTCGCAAACGTTAGTGCATTACCTTGCAACTGTTAGGAACTGTTCTTGCATTTTGTTGCCAAAATAACTGCGTTTTCTCGCAAAAGTTACTGTGCTGTCGCGCAAAACGTTTTGCCTTTTCTTGCAAAAAAAACTGCGTCAACTTGCAAAAGTTACTGTGTTGCCCTGCAAACGTTATTGCATTATCTTGCAACAGTTATTGCATTATGTTGCCAAAATTACTGCGTTTTCTCGCAAAAGTTACTGTGCTGTCGCGCAAAACGTTTTGCGTTTTCTTGCAAAAAAAACTGCGTCAACTTGCAAGATAATGCAATAACGCTTGCAGGGCAACACAGTAACTTTTGCAACAGTTATTGCATTATGTTGCCAAAATTACTGCGTTTTCTCACAAAAGTTACTGTGCTGTCGCGCAAAACGTTTTGCGTTTTCTTGCGAAAACAACTGCGTCAACTCGCAAAAGTTACTGTGTTGCCTCACCAATGTATTGCATTATCTTGCAACAGTTCTTGCATTTTGTTGCCATAATTACTGCATTTTCTCGCAAAAGTTGCCGCATTACCTTGCAAAAATAATTGAAGATAATTGAAGATTAAAGATATCGCAAACTTATTTTTTATTTATTGATCTTTTAACCCACCAAAATGATTTTTCCCTCCATGCCATTAGGGGGTTCTGTAGAACCCAGTATGGCCCAGCGGTGAAAAAGTTTGGTCTACAACGACAGCTGTAAAATCCCACGTTTCACCTTCATTGTCAACGTAGCTGTGATGATTGTGCTGCGAACAACAACCAATAGGAAACTTGGCTGGAATGATGTGATTTCAAGACATTCTCCAAAGCGTCGGGTCAATCCTTGACCGGTGAGCTCTGAGCTCTCCACAACGCAGCCTACCTAGGTGCGTACCTGCAACGCCGTCCCGAGGACTGAGCTCCACGCGAATGTTTTTCACCAGCAGCTTCCAGTCGTGGGCGCGAGGAGGTTTGGGTGGTGAAAAGACTCGATCGGAGGTCTCCTGCAGGACAAATCGGTGTGAGTGAGTTTGTAATCATTTGCTTTCATTTAATGGACACACTTTTTATTTAAGAACGGTCGTCCCTCGCCGTACCACGGCTTTACTCTGTCACGCTTCATTACAAAATCATCACGGTTTTGTGGTTGACTAGGGCTCGGGGCCAACCACGTTACATTGATGAGATAAGGAAGTACGCTATCAATGCTGTGTCTACGATGGCTTACTTTATATCATTATGCCGACTATGGTGGGTAATACGAGTGTAAAGTTGACTATAGGGGTGTTATCTCATGTCGACAGGGCTCTGATAATGCTAACAAACGTATAAACTGATTTTCTACTCTCTACAATATTCAATTCATTAATATTGACTCCTACTACGGGGAAATTTATTGGTTCGGGACCAATTAACCGCGATGAACGAGGAACGACCGTATTGGATCTTCTCGGGATGGACCATTTAATCAGTAGTCCTGAGCTGTTTTGGCTGCAGGGCCCACCATACGAAAAAGAGGCATGGCTCAAGCACCCACCTTGCCCTCCGAGGCCTCAGCGGGCTTGCAGCTCAGTAAAAGGGAAGGCCACGTCTCACACAGCACTCGCTTCAATTCCTCCCTCACTGCCGCCACGCAGGAAGTGCTGACGTTGCCCTGATGAAGACAGACAACGGCAGCAGAC
Organism: Oostethus manadensis; assembly: GCA_024372805.1. Lineage (NCBI taxonomy): Eukaryota > Metazoa > Chordata > Actinopteri > Syngnathiformes > Syngnathidae > Oostethus > Oostethus manadensis. Next base: position 531,634 of record QODF01000217.1, on the reverse strand, counting down.
AAGTCACACTCGACGATCGCATCAAAGTGAAAGGCGTGACCTCCCCCCGATGGACGCGGCTGTCCTTTTTCAACTGTGATGGCAGTTTGGCTGACATACCTGGGATGAAGTGGGTGTCACCTGCAGCACGCCCATATTCAGGTGAGACACCCCCCAGCTCACTTTGACCTCCTCGTCGGCTTCCCGCATCAGCAAGTCCAGCTGAGGAACACAGAGGAGCGGATATTTACATACTAATATGTCATGCTGTACAATGCTGGAATTGTATTCTTATGTTACATAATCTCTGTAAGCGAGCGGTAAATGAGCAAAAATGGCGGCAGCTAGCCCTCGCTGTTCCGCCAAATTCCGCAAGTGACGTCATCGGGGTGACACGTCTCAGCTAAAGTAGAGCAAACAAAGGCTTCCCGAGGATGATGGTCCACTTGGTTCAGCATGCTTTTCGTCAAAATAGAAGTTGTGCCAAAACGTTGTGTTGCTGCTGGATGTTCACAGAACCCGAGGGATCCGAGGTTGTTTTCGTTTCCAAAAGTCAAAGGTTCTCGAGTTCTGTGCTTTGCAGTGATCATTTCACTGATGACTGTTATGGAGGACCACCTTCACAAGAAGCATTTGGCTTGAAAGTACGGTACAAACACATTGTGAAAAAGAATGCTACTCCGCCGGGACACGGGGGTCAAAGTTGTCACAGAACCAAGTTTGTTTACATAATGTCTTCTAAACACTAATCCATGATAGCAACAAGGCTGTAAAGCATCATACATGTTACATACACATCTTTTCACAGCCATATGTATGCTTACTCTGGGGAACGACGACAAAACACAACATAAATGAGGTTATAAAGACACCTTTTGCACATTTACTTTGAAAATGCAACACTGTAGAAGATATTTACAAACGTTACGTAACACATTTAAGCACCTGTTGACAAATCAGGGATCATTTAACCTTTGAATGCACACATTGCTGCTCTCTACCAAGGAGCTGAAGGGCAAAATTCCAAACAAATCATCCGACAGCCCCCATCTTTTTTCATTTCCACCACTGGGAAAATGAGCAAATACCTTCTCCCTCATTTACAAGAACGTCTGCGTGCTGCTTTGACTGCTCAACGGCCACCTTGCACTTCAAATGTCACAGCTTCACGGCATCACCCTTTTCCACGAATATATTTATTAATAAAAGGCACAATAATCGGCTGAGGCTCTGATTATGTCTACCATATTAGGTAATATGAGCGGAAAGGTGACTGTAGGGGTGTTGTTTCATGTCTGGAGGGCTCTAATTATGTTGAAAAATGTATTTAGAAGGTCGTAAAGAGTGTTTCTGTGCTCTAACTGAGTAAACATTCCATTTATCTCGGGTCTGGAACCAGTTAACCATGACAAACAAGGGCTTACTGTACTAAATTTACGTAGTATCGCTACTCACTATGACAAAGAGGAAGGAGTGGGACTCCAAAAACAAGTTCTACTTCAAAATTCGGGTCCCAGCGTGTCCCAGCATGCCGAGGTTTTTGTGTTGTGTTGCAACGCCGGGAGAAAAGAACATGTGAGAGGAATGACGGCAACTGGTTGGGTCCGAGCCTGCATAGTTCCTAATTTTGACTGTAAAAAAGTCTTTATCAGCTGATTGACTGCTGTTATGTAGAGTATTTGCATGACACGGGCCATGCAAGGGGGTCGGGTGTGCTCACGTGGAAGAGGTCACACGAGCGATCCCATCATTGTGTGCTGTGGGTAGTATTGTGTGTAGTATTGTGTTCTCCGCCGCTTGTGCTTCACGCGGCACAACGAGACCGTTCTGGTATGTGCGGCCGTCCAGCGCCAACACACATTCCGGTGGACGTGAAAAGCCTTCCGACCTTTCCAGACCGGGCAGAGGAGGGCGAGAGTAAACGCTGAAACAACTGACCTCCGACCTCTTAAGCCTCCCTTCCGCGCTGCCTGGCCAGTTGACAGGATGTATTTATGGTGCGAGGAGCTCCGGGAGCACCTTATTGGTTTAAAAAGAATCTGAGTTTAGCCTGCATGGAAGATCTCAAAGTGCTCCTGAATGCAGATGAACGCTTACTGCAGCTTAAAGCAGCCTACCCCCCACCTCCCCGTTGCTCGGCCAAACAAGGTGGATATTATATTGATACGCTGCTGAGTCATCAATACGTTATCTTATTTGCATTCGCTCAATGAATACCAGCTTTACTGGACCCGCTCCCGTAAAATAGAGATCATCTAAACCAGGGGGCAGGAACCTTTTGGGCTCTGAGAGCCATGAAAGTCACATCTTTTCAAACGAGAGCCTATTTTTTTTTACAGCGGCTACGACTAAAAGTGTGCATTTTTAAGCAAGACCGACCCTTTTACAAAATAATATACAATATAATATAGAATATATTAAGTCTATACAGTAAAAAAAAGTCTCTGGACTGTGATTCCTGTCATGTTTTACTTTAAAATGTCAGTAAAAACACAGTAAACAAAGCATTATATTTAATTGCGATATTATGACTATATTCTCATTAGTTCTCATATTACAGAATATTTTTTCAAATGTTTTAAAATCATGACTTTACTCCTGTAATATTTTGACATTATTCTGCTAATATTAAAACCTTTCCCGCAACCAAAGTTTCCAAAAATGACAACTTTTTATGGTTACATAAAAATTTTTTCACCTAATAGTTTTTTGACCTTTTTTTTTGGCAAAATTACTGATAATTTTTCCATTTTTTCTGTTTCCTAAGTTTTTTGTTGAATTGTATTTTTTGAATGTGCTGCAAGATATGTTACATATATTTAAAGAAAAAACTAAATGAAAAGAAATAAATGTTATGGTGTTAAGAAACTAAAGTGTACTCCGACTTTGTGCTAATAATTCAAAATTCCATCCATCCTGCATGGAAAACATAAATGAACACAGGAAGTATGACAGGAAGTCAGCATTCTCACCCCTGTAGATTTGCTACTTCTTTTCTCCAAAAATAACGTGACTCAAACATCTCGTTCCCCATAAGTGATTATTTACTATTAATATGAAAAAGTCTCACTATAATAAATAAATAATTTCACGGGATAAATGAAAATCAACTCAATAACTTTTCCGACCTTCATATATTGTATTGTTGTATTATTATATTGTATTCTTACATCTATATTGGGGAGTGTAAAGGTGAACATAGGGGTGTTATTGTATGTTTAGAGGGCTCTAATAACAGAAGAGAAGTGCAGTTTCTGTGGCAGATCACTATCATTGTTCTGCTCAACTGAAAGACTGAGCGGAGCCTCCCTCCCCACAAACACAGGACTGGACGTTTTTGTACCTAATATGTATCATTATTATGTATTGTTATTGAATAATATTACTTGTTATTGTGTATTATTGGACTACACATCCTGTCGGTCATACAGCCGCTTTGTCTCTGCGGGGGAAGGCGGGGCCGCGAGCATACACATAGACTGAGGAGCAATACGCAAGGTGAGCCCATCAGCATGAATGAGCCCTATCTGTTCGATTTGAGGTTAAAAATCTCGTATTCTGGTCACTAGGTGGCAGTAATGCCACGAAACATCGAGAAATTAGCTTACATGACATGACCTCAACACCGCATGGAGTCATGAAGTCAGCCACGGCATGTCCCATGTGATAGTGGAAAAAAAAGATCTCCTCCCAACCCGTGTGGAAGTGGTAGGTGTTGGCTTCTTAAGTTTAGAAGAACTAACTTTGAGGCTAACTGGTTAACCGTCTCGAGTCCCTGCAGCATAAACGTTACAATGTAGTGTAAACGATGAGTTATAGGAGCGAAAAGCTGATTGTAGGGGTGTTATTTCATGTCTACAGGGCTCTAAAAGCACGTGTTTGGAAAGTCGTAAACGGGTTTTCTATCCTCTAACTACAAATATAATGACCAGGTGGCACGGTCTCGTCCTTTGGCGCCCCTGTTCCTTAGTGGTGACATTTTATGGGCATTTCAAGGCCGTCTGCTGGAAGGGATTTGGGTTCATACATAAACCCAAATCCCTGGTGCTGGTGCCACACGCAGCAACGATACTTCAACCGTGTAGCGTCATGCCCCGGCAAGGCAGCGGTCCTTTTCCGTCACTTTGAACGACGTCGTTCTGTTTGCTACATTTACCTGCAGCTCCAGCGGTGATATGCAAACAGCGTATTTACAAGCATCGGCAGGAGCGGGTGCGGCCGTGGCGGCGTGGATGGTGAACTCAAGCTTGTCACTGACCACGCTGCAGCAGACAGCCTGTTGGGAGAACACAGCAAGAGAGTCCAGGCCGGTTCAGACGCAGGAAACTGATGAACACGCACGTCTTTGTCTTGCCTGGGCCTGCTACAGATATAAGACCAGCTAAAAAGAGGCAGATCATTAATGCACGGGATGGGACACACCTATTCCGCCCAGAAAGGCCGCTACTAAAAAAAAAACTCAACCGTGGCGGAATCTCACTACAAACACTAAACCGCCCACCCAATGTTAAAATGACGACCTCCTCTTAGCTTCGCTTCCGCTAGCTTCCATTCACGCTCTGTGCGACTCGGGCTGGATAAGTATATTTTCACCGCTTTAATGTATGCACTTTTTTTGCACTTAATTAACAAACCTTTTATTCACCAACCCAAAAGTCACACACACCATGCTGGTAAAAATACGTGTAAAATGTAAAATGTAAAAAAATGAATGAATTTGGGAACAAATAAGAAGGCTTGTTACTGTCAAACATAACAAGGGTTTTCTTAATAGGTGCGTCTCATTATGTGCATTCTGAACGGTCTCTTCTGACCTGTTTTTATAGAACGCTCTGAACTATGACACTGGCAGAAACTGCACTACTTTGATACAATGTAAAGTAGTCAGTGTGAAGCTAATGCTAGCTATGTCAATTTGCTCTGCCCTCAAAATAATTCAACACACGGCCATTAAACCAGCAAAAGTGACGGCGCCCCTCATGAAAATGTCCAGTTTGTCAAAATTGAGTGTGGATACCAATACTTTCCCACGCCGCCTCGAAATGTCCACACGACGTAATCGCCAAATTGGCATAACAGGGCATATTATGCTATAAAAAGCAATTACCAATACAAGTTTTATGTTCTATTATAATATATAATAATAATGTATAATCCTATTATAATATAATACTGTGATTGACTAGCGACCAGTCCAGGGTGGACCCCGCCTTCCGCCCAAAGCCAGCTGGGATAGGCTCCAGCATACCTGCGATCCTAATGAGGATAGGCGGCATAGAAAATGAATGAATTATAATAAAATAAGATAATGACAGCACAATTCAAGTAGGCGGGTGTGTGATTACTATATCGGGACATTTTCTGCATTTGTAACAAAAAGGGATTTTTTTTCCCAAATATTACCATAATATTTTGACACTACTCCTGCAATATCACAACTTTGTCCCAACCTTTCCCCCATTTTTCTTGTCGTTGTCCGTTTCCTTGACTAATTGCATGTGCAAAAAGTGCCGCACTTTGGACACCGCTGCAACTGAAGAAATGAATCTTTAACCGAGCAAATCCGAGCCCGACATTCTCTTGCGCGTGACTCAGCGTACGCGATGAACGGGAAATGCAAGGACGGCCGTGCGATTATCTCTGTCCGCTCCTTGTCACGCTCAGCCGCCGTGCCTTTTCTAAGCTTCTTAAACAAAGACACGGCGGGGCGGGTCAGAAGAACCTTCCGCTCAGAGGGCGGGTTGGTCGGTACTGCGGCGCTCACAAAGAAAGCGGGCCTTTTCCACACGGAGCTCCCTGAAGGGGTTGCGAGTCTGCTAAATGCACGCAACGCAACAAATGGCGAGGCGGATGGGAACGCCGCCGAGTGTTTCGTTTCATTTGGGTCTGCCAGCTCAACACATTTTGCTGTCCAATGCTCTTGAGAAATGAAAGATTATTGCGTTTGACACGATGTGCTTGCGTTATTAGGATCTGGGGCTGCAACTAACGATTTTCATAATCGATGAATCGGTCCATTATTTCTTCGATTAATTGATTATTCGGATTTTTAAAAAGACCTTTTTAATTTTCCCTTCTTTGCAGTAATCCCTTAAGAAGGCATGAGTGGACGTTTTCCCTGCAAAAATCACAGCGAAGAGGAAGATCTCAGTCACCGAAATGGAAGTAGCAAAGTATAATCCACCAGTTTCCCTGTTCCACCAGTAGGTTTTGTGTGTACGCATGGTAAGAGATAATGGAGTGAGTGCAGAAATGGAGACGTTTTCCTAAGCACAGGTATGGCATTTACCTGGCGTGGGAATGCTTTTTACACACATCCCTGCAGTGGTTCGCTTTGCGAGATATACAAAAAAGAGGCAAAAATGTTGATGGCTCTTTTCCGAAGACAAAGGTGAAATATAAAATGTCTGCTTTCGTGGATCACTAAGGAAATTAACAAATAGTTACATTAGAGTGGCTAAAATCAGGTTATTTATAGTACATTTTTAAATCAAACCATTAATCGATTACCAAAATAGTTATTTGGATAATGGATTAATAATCGATTAATCGTTGCAGCCCTAACGTAATCGTTACATTCGTGGAAAAAATGGTCTGAAAATTATGTCGTTATCGTTTGTTGGCAAAGATTTGTTGGCATCCAGCAAAAGAATTTGTTATCGTGACAGGTCAATACAGCGAGGCCGGCAAAATCATCCAGTATCGGGCCGATTAATTCATTTATTGATTATGATTATCATGACAGGCCTAGTTACATTTTGGTTCTTAGGCTATCCAAGCCACTGCTGGCGCCAGCCTTGGTATGGCGGAACAGGCAAGAGTTGGCAAAAGAGATGCGCTGACGAGTCAAGCGGTTGCGCTAAAATGCTAATCCGGTCAAGGTGGCTCCGTTTCCACTCGATCAGGGGAGGCTGCGGTGACGGAAAATATTCTCATCCACAGTGAAGTGAAAAAACTGGAAAACACGCCCACCACAAATTAATTTGGCCCGCCACAAATACATGACTGTGAAGAATTCCTTGTAGTTTGAAACATATTTGCATTACTTTACTTTTTTTTTCCCTCACTTTTTGCAGATGCGTCACTGCCCCCCCCCAAATTGATTGCAGTCCCGTGGGAAACGCTGAGCAATCTCTAAGAACGCCAACACCGGTACCTTGTGCTCGGCAGACGTCTCGCAGCGGGTCACTCGTCGGACGACAAACTCCGAGGCTTGGAGATGGTTTTCATCGAAGGTCAGACGACACGGGCTCTGATTGGGTGAAAGAAAACACACAATTACATTAGCAACCCCCCGCCCCAGGAGTGACAGTCGTCAATTATATTGATAAATAATATATTGATAAATCATGCTGTTTAGTGGTTAGCTAAGGCCTGTTATTAGTCAGAAAATACGCGTGTTGGCCTAAATAGAGCCTTTTCAAGAACTGTCCCTCATTTATCGAGGGTAATTGGTTACAGAACACACTCAGAGTAGCATTCAACATCAATAAATGGAGTCTTTTTTGTCATTAGACCACAGCAAACCTGTTTGTGACGTTCTAAATACAATTTCTACCACCACTGGAGCCCTTTAGACATGAAATAAGTCAACTTTACACTTGTTGACATACTGCTAAGATAGGTAGCATACTTCCTGGTGGCCATTACTGTATGGCATCAATGTAACGTTACAGTGTGGAACGCCTACTCCACTGCTGCTATTTGTGGTTAAGGAGAGACTCGCCGTGCACTTCAGTTGCTTTACTACCAAGCAGAGAACACATGCAGTCAACATTCACACAGGAGCTGCTGTCAGCCACTCTCTCACACTCAGCTCACAGCCGACGTCAGCACACTTCCCAGGCAGCCGCTTCTTAAAGGCGCACACAAGTCACAGAAACTGTATCACACTTCTTTTGAATGCCTTATGTTTGTATTTTCCTTCGTTTAGCCATTTTTATGCTTGAAAACGCTTCATTTAGGCCATGGATACGTACAGTTTCTTTAAATGTCTATTTTTTTGGTTTAATAATAGACCACGTCAAACACCAAACAGCAACCATTTATTCATTCATTCATTCATTTTCTATACTGCTTGTCCTCATTAGGGTCGCGGGTATGATGGAGCCTATCCCAGCTGACTTTGGGCGGGAGGCGGGGTACACCCTGGACTGGTCGCCATTTAACCGCATTTATTTCATTATTTAAAAAAAACACAATAGAGTGAAGATGGAAGCCAGTAACGTAGCTCTTGGACGTAACAATGCTAATAATAACAATAACAATGTGGCTGCAGCTTGGTTAATATGCAAGTCACGTGATGTACATGGAGCCTTGTGGGCGCTTTTTCAGAAGGTGGAATATGTGCCTCGCATTATGAAAGACATGCGTGTGTATGTCTCACGTGTGGATTGTGGATGATGGGCAAAATGTTTTTCAAAAGTGTGCAGTTTTCCTTTAAATTTAACGAGTGTGGATTATATTCTGGTGCTCTCAATAGTCTGTAAATTATGGTAACTAGCACGCCAGCATGTGAGGGTTTATACTATGTCCTAATTGTTATCATTATGTCTACTACTTTGGGTAAGATGAGTGTAAAGGTGACTATAGGGGTGTTATTTTGTGTCCAGAGGGCTCTAATAATGTTAAAAAAAACATATGTAGAAGGTGGTAACCAGGTTTACTATGCCTCAACTCCAAAAATATCCAGGTTATAAATGTAAAAAATGACTTTTCACAGTGGGATTCTGGAACAACTTCCCAACAACGTGATAAACAAGGGATGACAGTAGTGTATGTACCTAGGCTACAAGCCCTTACAATAATACATCTTTTTTGCTGACGCAGATGTATTCATTTTATTGAATTCATTATTGATCGTGAGTGTGACTGGGAATGTTTTTAGTGAGCCTAACGAGGTCACGTATGGATGATGTTTGATAAAGTGTGCTCGCCTGCATATTGCACTTAATGTATACAGTATTGCTTATTCGTGATCTTCCCCTATTTGGAAGCATCATTTACTTGGTTGATTATGGCCATTACCATTTTTATTATCCTACCTATATCCTGACTTCAAGACCATAGACTAAATTGGCCGTAAACAGAGCTAAAGGTGATCATGGTAATAATTTAATACATGGAAAGACAGGCATTCTGCCATAACTATGTTTTCTGTCTTTGTTTGGATTGTTTTCTCTTACAATTAAATCAACAGATTGGGGCAGACAAGTGGAGGTTCTGTTGCGGGAGATCATCCACCTTCTCGCAGCAGGCCTCCAATATCTTGTCTCTTGTAATGCACAGCATAGGACACGTACAATACAAAAAGCAGATTAGGGCAGGCAAGTGAGGCTCGGCTGCGGGAAATTATCCACCTTCTAGCAGCAGGCCTCCAAAATCTTGTCTCTTGTAATGCACAGCATAGGACACTCATATGGTAAAATCACCAGATTAGGGCAGGCAAGTGGAGGCTCGGCTGTGGGAAATTATCCACCTTCTCGCAGCAGGCCTCCAAAATCTTGTCTCTTTAATGCACAGCATAGGGCACTCGGCCAAGAGTGGTGGTTTCGCTAGAGGCTAGAGCGCTCTCTGGCAACAGTTCTTTGCCTCTCTAAATGCAAGACACCTTCTATCAAAACCAATTAGTATTACCTTCAAAACCAATACATGTATTAATCTAAATTATCTTGTATGCATAAAATGTACACATAAATCCAAGAATTGGTTATAATACATGACTGCTACGCTGATATATGATGATGATAGAGTGTATAACAGATTTGTAATAATGCATATTGCACATTTGTGTGTAGGTGTAATATTATCATTATGTATTATAATGTGTAACATGCTGCATATTGCGTTGCTATACCCGGCTTGTCTTTTTCCAGCCCAATTATGTTTGTGTTTATATGTGCATTTGTTTTTCTTCTTCTTCTGTTCTGGTTTCCTTGTGTTGACTCCACCCCTGGTGTACAATGTGGGCTACTTTGTTTGGTGTGTTTGCTTTACTGGTGTCCCAGTAAAGCAATCCATCAATCCAACGTACATCTGACGGCGTCTAAACATTAATACACCGAGCTAGGGGTGCATCTCGGAGGCACCTCTATGCGCGAAAGGCCACAAGGTGTTGTCCTTTGACCCTTCCCGGCAATGCCACCAAGTGCTGCTGCAAACACGGCACTGGGGTGACATCGTGAGACTTACCCCCCTGTCGTCCCTCGCCTGGGCATTCAAAGCCTCGCACCATGCTCCCCTCCACCGGCTCCTCCAGCTACTCAGTGACAGCGCCCATCCCAGCAGAGAGGCGGCTTCCGCCTTGTCCGCGTCGTCCTCCGACGCCGCTGCCCCTAGTTGGAGATACTGCGCGAGATACAGCAGCAGGGTCAACAGGGACGCCGTAAAAAGTGTGACCATACATAGCCACTGCGGATCATCCAGACCAAAACATGAACTGGAACTTGGCGCGTCGGACATGTTTGGACCGGGAAAGCAAAGGCTAGTCCAGGAAGAACGTCCCTCGCATCCTCAGGGTCGGGATTCGTCCGTGCAATTTCAATACACAGCACAACGGAGGCAATTAAGTCTTAACTACCACGGAACAAACGATGCGTCTTGGCCAAGGGGCGTCCATTTCGGTTCACAGCTCTTGGGAGGAATCGCGGGACCCCTAAGAGGTGGTTTTGGGGGGCACGTGCGCGTAATAATCCGCCTCCATTCGGCTCCTCGGCTCTCCCATTCGGCTCCTCGGCTCTCTCATTCGGCTAATCCCCGCCAGCTCGTCCGCAGCGGCAGCTCACAAAGTTCCCCCTGAAAAGGGACGCGGCGTCGGAAGCCCGCAGTCGGTCGTCGCCGGACCGTTTCCCGCTCGGAAAGAAAGTTCCCGGGAGAACATGGCGGAAAAAAAAATGACACGTCCGCCGCCGGACCGGCGTTTGGACGCGCAGTCCAGTTGTACGAGAAGTTACTGTGCTCCGGAGAGGATATGTGGCACAAACTGTATCTCCCACAATGCACCACGCGACACATTTCTACGCCCGGGGTGTTTGAACTTCGTGACTTGCCGTTGAGCGTGCCGCTGACGTCATCGCTGCTTCCGGTCCCATCAAGGAATTGTGCCGGTAGCCCGCAGTTACTCGTCGCCATTCGCCAGAATTGTTAGGATTTTGGAAGAAGGTTCCCGGGAAAACATGGCGGAGAAAAGGCAAATCCGCCGCTGGGCTAGGTTTGTACGTGCAGTCGAATTGTACAAGAAGTTTATCTTGGCACAAACTGCAACTCCCACAAGGCACCGCGCGATGCATTTCAACACTTGTTTATTTTGTGCCCATGCAAAAAAATAAAAAAAAAACGTTTAAAAATACGTTTGGTACATATTGAGTTCCCCGTGTCACTATAAGGTGTCTACAGATTAGTTTGAAATACTGTTTGTATGTTTTCTGTTGCTGTTTATTGTCTGGTGTGTTTGAATGGCGTGACTTGCCGTAGTGTACCACTGACGTCACCGCTGCCTTTTCCGGTCCGAAAACAAGGCGTCCAAGGGCTAAGTTTGTACGCGCAGTCCAATTGTACGAGACGTTACTGTTCTGGAGAGGGTGGGGCCCAAACTCCAACTCCCACAATGCGCCGCGCGATACAGTTCAACGCATATTCCTTTTGTACTCATTCATTAAAAAATAGCACAAATAAAAACCATTGTGACAGTTTCAGGAGTCGTTAAATCACGTCTATAGAATAGTTCTAAAACATACTCTGTATATTTACTTTTTTTTTATCGTCTGGCGTGTTTGTCCTGCGTGACGTCATTACTCTTGCCTCTTCCGGTTCCGTGTGAAGCAGCCATTTAGCCAGCTAGCTTGTTGCTTTTACAACACCACAGTCCTGGACAAACGTAACAACCCACATGGTTGGATTGCAGGGATAGGCGTCTTCACACAAAACTCGTTCCTTTCGTGTAGTAGCACTGCGGGCTAGCTAGCTAGCCTGCAAACAGACGCCATCGCCGGCGTTAATTGCCGTTGATCGGTTGGCGGCGGGCGTGGAGATGAACTGTCGATCCGAGCTCCTCGAGGTGACGGTGGAGGCGAGACAGGTGGAGGAGGCGATGCTGTCGCTGCTGCACACCATTTTACTGCACCGCAGCACCGGGAAATTCCACTACAAGAAGGAGGGCACCTACTCCATCGGCACCGTGGGCACCGTAGACGTCGACTGCGACTTCGTCGACTTCACTTTTGTCAGAGTGTCCTCAGAAGAACTCGACAGGGTGATCAGAAAGGCTGTGTCCGAATTCAAGGTAACCGTTTGTGTTATGTATTTGCAGCGGGGCCTTGGTTAACGTCATGAACTCTTTCAACAAGGTCCGACTCTAACCAAAACGGACTCTAACCAAAGCAAAGGTTCCCATGGAAAATCATGTAAATCCAATTAATCCGTTCCAGACACCAAAAAGTGTTACCAGCTAACACATTATAGTTTTACAAGCAGGAAATGATGCAAAAAGAATTGTTAAGGACACATTTTAATGTAGCTTTTTGTGTTGCCCCCCCCCAAAAAAAATTAAACAATCTGCTGCAACCACAGTTTGTTGGATGCTAAACAAGCGAATGCAAGCAGAGGAAAAACAATAACAAAAAAGGTTGGATGCTAACCAAGACGCATGTTAACCAAGGCACCACTGCATTACGCTTATCAAAAATCTGGCGGTGCAGCAAAATCAGACAGAAACGCCACCTGTTTGTTTGCAGGACGCTTTGAGCAACTCTGGAAGCGATGGCGTCGGTCAGATTTCTCTGGAATTCTACCAGAAGAAGAAGTCTCGCTGGCCCTTTTCCGACGAGTGCATTCCCTGGGAGGTGTGGAGCATCAAAGTCAACGTGGTCAACCTGGCCAACGAGCAGGAAAGGCAGATCTGCCGGGAGAAGGTGGGCGAGAAACTGGGCGAAAAGGTGATCAACGTGGTGGAGGTCATAAATCGCCACGAGTACCTGCCGAAGATGCCCACGCAGTCTGAAGTGGACAACGTTTTCGACACGAGTCTGAGAGACGTGCAGCCGTACCTGCACAAAATCACGTACCAGATCACCGACTCCCTCGGCACGTCCGTGAGCACCACCATGAGAAGGCTGATCAAGGACACCCTGGCGCTGTGAACGCAACCCGCTAAGCCTCGCTATTCTGTCTGCCATGCTAAGGCTCATCCTGTCTGCGAGATTCATTGACAAAGTAGTGGAAATACTTTTGCCTCATTACAATAAAACCGCTGCTATTTTCAAACGTTCCTTTACGGCACGGTGCTGCTGCCTATTCCCTTCAAAGGACGCCCGTTTTTTTTTTGTTTTGTTTTAGGAAAAACCTTAGGGATGCTTCTTTCAGGGCTTTATTTATTTAGGAGTGTTATTGGCCAGGGCCGCCCATTAAGACAATTCCAAATGTGTTATTATTAATACACTTTTGGGTGGATAGTTTTTGGTTTGCCTTCATTTTTGTGAAATCATTTTTGTACTATTTGATTTAATTGGTTGTATTTTGGTACAAGGGAAATGAACAAAACAATGCAGACATGTTTGGCATGGAAACGTAAAGAGAATATAAATACACGTAAAGAGAATAAATTGGGTGTCCAACTTTCATCACTTATTAGTTATGTTTGTATTTATGACTGACAACATTTCCACTGTACGCCAGTGTGACCATCATCTTGATGCTGATTTTCTGCTCATGTATCATATAATTAAACACTTTAAAGAGTTGAAGCAAATATTCTTTGCTGAGATACTCAATCAGCTGGCGAGCTCGCAGACTTTTATGATAGCATCACCAGCATGTTCATCAAACAACCACGCGCTAATAGTGTTTGGAGGACAGCACATCATTGGTAGGACAACTCGAGCAACATTTTGAGTGACACTTGAAAACGTTGGTACATACCCCATGAACGTGAACTCCGCTTCTCTGTGGGACAAAAACAAGCTCCAAACTAACTGCATTGCTTGTATCCAAAACAAAACACCGCTGTAGTAAAAAAAAAAAAAAAAGTCACATTTGGAGTCTGAAGATGAGAAACCAGAAACTTCAACCTCTTTTAACCTTCTGTGGCTCCGGCAGATTTATGCTTCTGTGTGATCGCTACGGTGTGATCACCTCTCCTGACGTTGCCACGAGCCTTTCAAACATCAAAAATACCTTATCAGCCACCTGAAACGCCAGCTCATAGCATTTAAAAAGTACAAAAGGTTTGCCAAAGACCTCCGAGGTGGCACACCGGTTGCTCGGAGCATGTGCCCGAATACAGTGCACCTTGCTGGGCCACAGCAGGCGGCTCCTCCCCTTCTATGCTCTGGTTCTCCTGACCTCCATAGGGGCACACCGGCTGCTCTGAGCATGTGCCCGAATACAGTGCACCTTGCTGGGCCACAGCAGGCGGCTCCTCCCCGTCTATGGTCTGGTTCTCCTGATAGTGATGTGGTAGTAGTAATGTCATCATATTTCATTAGCAGTAATCAACTAATCCTCATTTCTTCCACACCTTACCTCCACATGTACACAAACTACACTTAAAGGTAAATTTAAAAAAATGACCAGTACCATATCTACTTCTACCTATAGTACAAGTAGAAACTGTATCGGTTTGAAAAAACGGACCTCTCAAATCTCTTTCATGGATAAGTAATGGAATTTAAAATACTCACATTTGAGGAGCAGATGAAATAAGAGGATACATTTAAATTACAAGCAGATTAATTGAGTACTAAAATAGTTGTCGATTAACCGGATAATTGATTAATCAAACGATCGTTTCAGTTCTAAGAATAATGAAAGAATATTGTCATATTTGTTAAAATGGTTTTGCCACCCCTACTATAAAATACAATTTTTCTTTTTTATCAGATTTTTTTTTACTCATTATATACATTAATCTTTACAGCAGACATAAACCACGTCAACTTTGGAAAAACCTCAACACAAAACAGCTGCAAAAAAGCAACAATAGCAACCATTGCAGATACAAACATTATTGCAAGTACAGCATGTGTACTTTTCTTCATAAAATTGGTACAAAACTTCGGAACACCTCCACGTACACAGTCCTAATCAAGTCTGTGACATGCTTCTCACAAAGAATCTAACAGCAATTGAACTGCTCCCAAACAGTAGCAAAATATCAGTAATAATACAAACATATTCACAACCGGGCAGAAGCAGAAGTACAGCAGAAGAAATGACCATTTCATCCCCTGTAGACTAAGTTTTTATGATATGTTAACAGGCAGAGGCAGAATATCTAAAAAAGTCCATAAAAAATTAAATAAGCCATCAATTTGCGTTTGACTTTCTATGGGATTAGGAGGAAGGGTTACTGTATTGTTAGCGGACAGAATGCTTAAACACCCCCCGGGTTTGACAGTGCCATTTTTTCTGGAACGATCCAAATATTTAAAAAAAAAAAGGAGCTATAATTAGTGACCTTGGAAAGTAATGACTTGAAGAAAACCTTTAAATATGACTGAGAACTGGGATGGATCTTTGTGGCGCCGTTGAGAGAGCTTTGATCACATTAGAGTCACTCGCTTGGGAACATTTCATTTCCACTTCCCACCAAGTCGTGTTTGTGCTTCTGTCCTGAAAAGGCCAGTCTTAACCCCGCTGACCGGCTCGCTCTAATAGGTATTTGCCCAATTCATACTTTATACTTCCCTCCGTTGTGCATGACACCCCCAATTCTGGTGCTCCAATTTTTAAACTGCATTTTGACTTCACAAGGAAAGAAAAATGTTTTGGGAATTGTATCCATCGTCCCCATTCCTTGTGTGAGACATGAACACCCTTTCTCTTTTCCGTGCGTGCTACAGATATAAAAAACTATAGAAAGAGGCAGCGTTAATCCACGTAACCTATCAAGCTTTCTGAAAAAGCACCAACAAGGCTCCATTTGCATCGTGTGACCTGTACAGTAACCAAGCTACAGCCATATTCTTCTTACTATTATTGTTAGTTACACCCAAGAACTACGTTCCTGGAGTAGTGACACCTTGCTACATGACACCGGCTAGCGGCCAGCTCAGGGGTGTGCAAACTTTTTGACTCGCAGGCCTCTATTTGTCATCAAACTTAACACATCGTCAGCCGTTACGACTACGTGGGTGATACAACTAAGCACTAAACATAACATGGGACTTTAAACTGTTATTTCCAAATGCCTGCATGGCATGCTGGGTAGGCTACAATATGAGATATGAACAAAAAAACATTGTATATTAAGAGTATGTTACTTCTCAACATATTTTGCAATCAAGCAAAAATGCGACGAAATGTTGGGAGAAAGAGTAGCACAAGCTACCCAGCATGCCTTGCGTAGACGCGTATTTGTATGCCCACGTAGTGCTGTAGCTAAGTTACTTGTTTGGATGGCTTTTCTGTACAAGCTACCCAGCATGCATCTGACTATTTTGGCGACTCAAGCGTGCCACAACAGCACTGCAAGTCATGTTGCTGGCTACACGTCTGATGTTAAAGGTTTAAAAAAAGGAACTTGGAAATGCCAAGTTGGCCGGATTAAAAGATGACTGGTGGGCCGGATGTGGCCCCCGGGCCGCAGTTTGCTCACCCCTGGACTGGTCTTGCCGGCAACGACATGACAACAATCAAGTTAGTTGGATACTTCGAATGGGGACGCATTGTTGGTTTTGGACGCTGGCTTGTTATGCTAAATTTATCAGGCGCCATTTGACTACAGCCCAAGAAGGAATTGATTACAACAATACCAGCCGCTTCCCTGCACGTGTAGGTGCACAAAGACATCGACGATGATGGATAAAAATGCTTTTAGACAGGAACCTCTAGGACTGACACGTGTATGGAGTTATAATAGGGCCCGGAAGGCGTAACACCCCGATCGTCAATCCCCAGTTTCTATCTTTGTACGAATACGGCGCCGTGTTTAAAATAGTACTGTCGCTTGACAATTTGTTCCCATGGTGACCTATGGAAGTCTTAAAGAACCCAAATGCATTTGCTTCCGACTCGATTCCAGCGGCAAAACAGAGTCCCTCGAGTTCTTTCAGTCTACGCCATCTACCGTGAGCGCGGAAAGCCAAACAACCACTTCAATTGTACAAATGGAACACATCCGTAGTGAACGCAACGCCGGTATCGCAAATGCTTGGGACCTGAGATGCTGCAGGCATGGATTACAATTATGAAAAGAGAGAATATAAAACTGGGCAAGTCTAAACTCACAACGGCACTAGCCAATATTTTTGGACTACATCTCCCCAGCTATACAAAAAGGCAAAAACAAAGTGTAGGAGTTGCCTGTTGCACCAAGAAAGATATGCGATACGATAATAGAGCATTTGCTTTGTAGCCTAAAAGTGAAAATAAAGCACTTAAAAAACAAACGTGTAAGATAATACCTTTTTTTGCTCAACAAAGTCACGCGCGGTACGGCTGAAGTCACATTGGTCACAACCAACACCTACAAATGCAAATACGATTAGGCAACTAATACGGCTGTCATACTGATCGCCATTTGGTACTGAAAACAACCCATTTCCTACAACAATCATCTAGCACATTCTTGTTTTTGCACGATCAAACGAAAACAAAAATACTAAACAAAGCAGAAATATTATGAGAATGTTTTAACTTTTCTCTTGAAACCTTCGGACGTTATTCTCTTCCATGATGATTCTGTGTCACATTGTGTCCCTAATGCCCCTCTTGTATGTTTACGCCCCTACCAACATGGCCGCTTGGATGCAGGATACTGGAGGAAAGCGAGTAAGCTACCTACGGTATACATTCAGAGTCTTGCTTTTTTTTTGGATTAGGATTCGGATGATCCCTCCAGCTAGAACCGGCTGGATGCTCACACGTGGCCGTGACTCTGCTCGTGGCTCCAGAGGCTGAACGCGGTCTTAAAGGTTCTGTGGCAGAGTTTACACACGTACTGCCTCTTGAACGCCAAGGCGGAGAGAGACGGTGCGTGATAAAAGAGGGTGTCTGAGTTCTGAGCCCCGCCCGGGTTTTCCATGCTTTCCGACCGTGACAATGGGCTGTGGCTGCTGGGCGGCAGCTCGGCCTGACTTATCTTGCTGTTATTTACCAAGGACATGGACGACTCGGGGCTGCTGGACTCGTCGCCAACCTGGGTGAGCACCGAGGCTTGTGGGGAGGGTCGTTCTGAGTTTTGAGAGGCCAAAGGCGGTGAGGGGGACAGAGGCAGGGACGGCCGGTCTGTTTCTTTAGCCCGGGGCTCGCTTGCACTGGACATGTGGGACTGAAAGTGGCTCCAAAGGCGGAAGTTGGTCCTGAAGGCTTTGTTGCATATGTGGCAAATGAAGGGCTTGATGTGGCACAGCAGCTCCTGATGGCGCTCCAGGTCTTTGCGAGAGCTAAAGAGACTTCCGCATTTCTCGCACGGCCACACGCCGGGTTCTTCCGGTCCTGCGTGGCCGGCCTCGGTCTCTTCCCGCTCGCTCACAGCCTCCTCTAGCGGCTCTTCCTTCACCACTAGCTTCCCATGATGACCCATGCTCAGGTCTTCAGGCACAAAGGATGACGAGTCCTCCGAATCGTACAGAGGTGTGCCCGAGGAGTCGTTGTAACTACTGCTCTCGGTGGGAAGATGCTCGCTCGTGTAATGCTCCTCCGGGAGCATCCCTGGCATTCCTTCGTTGAGCTCTTGCTGCCGCAGAGTCATCTGCTCCTTAATATTCGTCATGTTGTTGTTGTTGTGTACCTCCACCTGGTGGCGCCAAATACTGAAGGAGGACTTGAAGGTGCGCATGCATTCCAGGCACGTCAGCTTCTTGTACTTGCAGTGCGCCTCGTGGTCTTTCTTGATGACCGGAGTTGAAAATCTGAGGCCGCAGTACGGGCATACGGTGGAATGCCGACAGCCTCTCTCGTGATCGCCCTGCTCCACGAGCGAAGGCAACTTCGCATTACAGAGTCTGCAGGCGTAAACGCCGCTCTCGGAATCCTTCCCCTGCTGAATGACCCCATCCTGTTCCCGGTAGAGGATGTGCTCCCCCGCCCCGTCCTTGTCGGCTTTCTCGGCAGGATGCGTCCTTAAATGCTGGCGGTACTGAGACTGGAACACAAACACCTTCCCACAGTAAGGACAGGTGAAGCTGGACCGCGGCCGCTGCTTGGCTAGCGTGGGAGACTGCAAAGCTTGTTTATTCCTCTTCAGCTTCCAGAGCAAAGCTTTCTTTATTTCTCGCTCTCGCACGATGTCTATCAGTTTCTTCTGAAATCGATCGTCCATCCCCGGGGAACTGGAAGACGACGCCGGGTTTTGCAGGACGCCGTGCTGAGTCTGACAGTGTGTCCACACTTTGTAGTTGGTGTGAAAGCGCTTGTGGCAGATGTCGCAAGCGTACGGCTTTTCGGGGTTGTGGTACATGTTGACGTGGCGATGCAGTCCGGCGCTGGACCTGAAAACCTTGAAACAGTTCCAGCATGTAAAAATCTTGTTTGGAAGCGACTCCATATTGTTCTCCTGGTCATCGCTCGTGCTGTGAGACACGGCCGACGACGCGTTCTCATCAGAGGAGACGGGGTGCGGCTTAAATATCTTGTTCTTCTTGAACGGGTAGCGTCTATTGTCCGGCCTGTCCTTTCGTTTTCCGAACGGAGCGAAGCTCGCCTTGGAACACTGATTGTAATTTGTCTGCAAGTCCTTAAGGTTGACTGGCAAAGCTTCTCCGACCGTGATTCGGATAATATCAAGAGGGTCCGCCAGCGGACTGCTGGGCTCCACTTTCACGCTCTGCTCTCTTGACTCGACTTGTGTTTGTTCGTCGCGTCGGCTGGGGTATTTTGACCTGAGAACGAGAGGAGACGTTCTCGCGTTTCCGTTGTGAACGGTCCTTTCGGACTCGGATGACGTCTTAACGAGCGACTGCTCGTGATTTTGCAGCTCCTTGAGCTCCAGAGTCGGCGAGAAGACCGGAACGGGGCTGTCCATGGACAACGATCTGCGGAGTAGGCTTTTTATGAGCGGCCCGCTCCGGTCAATGGTCTGGCTCAGCTCGGAGGCGTGACCCTGAAGGGACACTTTGGTGCTATCGTGAGGCTCCTGTTCCCCAGTCTCCTGCGTCTCGTCCCGGTCGGAGGAGGACGGCAGCCTAATATGCTGCACTTCGGCATCGCTGAAGGATGCGGATGATTTCAGTTGGGGCCTAATAGAGGAGATGTGTGATGGACTCCCTCTGAGTATGGAGGCGTATGGATAGGTGGACCTCCTGTCCGACGTTTCACACAGTTCAGCCGATTTACTTGAGATTGCTTCAGAGTTTCTGTCGTACTGACAGGCGTTGTGATGTTCTGACGCAGGCTCGGCCAACTCGCCGGTGAGAAGAGATGATGACGATCTGTCTGGTGTTTTTGCCTGATCGCTTGCACGGCAGGGTGCGGACGTGTCGTTCCGGACTCGACACACGATGACGCTCCTCGCCTGGGCGTCACTCTCATCCCCTTCGGTAAACGACAGTCTTTTTCTCGAGACGCAATAGGACGCGTGCGGCCTTGTGGACGCAATGTTGGTGAGGAAAGGAATTCCCAGGCTGTAGCCCAGCTCTTGAATTGCTGAAAGACTGCCTTTGTCCACAAAAAGTGAGGAGGAGTAAATATAATTCAGAACTATCTCAAAGGCATCCGGCTCACAGAAGTCCAGGTTTACAACCTTTGGTGATGTGTCATCCATCCTGGTGAAGAGGGACTGGAAATATTCACTGCTGGCAGCCAGAACACTTTTATGGGCTCGGTACCTCTGATCCGCCACGACCAGGACCACATCGCACATCTGGCCCCGTAGCCGCTGCTCATTGAGCAGGCCCAGCACTGAGAGGGGATGAGCAGGATTGCTGTAGTGCACTAGACTCTCCATTGCTGAAAGGGGACACAAGAAGATGACGTTTTTTGTTAAGGGAAAGAAAGCACGTGCACATGTAATAAATCGCAGGTGCCCGTTACGCTCAATTGGATAAACCTCACTTTGCAGGTGTCATATCAGTCAGCTGACATTAAGCTCCCCTCCTTGTTCGCCTCAAGTGGTGAACCGACGTCTCCGGCTACACACGAAAATGCAACTTTCATCTTTCTCATTCTGATTACGGATAAAGTAACTCTGCGGTAAGATGTCTGTCTTTACCAAAAGTTATCTGTTCACTTGCAGCGGCTAGGTATGTAGGAAAAAAGTCATTTGCTGGACAGCTCTGCCTCGCCCCCTGAACTCCACTATAGAAATGTGTGTTTTCTACACTTCAGTTTCTTCAGCTATTTTTTCCGTAGGAATTGCAAAATGTGCCCATTGCAGAAACCTTTTCAATATGTTGCTTTGCCTTCGGCTGCATTGTCTTCTGTGTAATGTTTTTTTTCCCTTCTACATCGGTAATGTCTGATGGCAGATGCTAACTGGGTGTAGTGCATGAATTGCGTGTCCTAACGAACACTAGCTTGCGTTTCATCTGACATACTACTCATCTTATTTAAGGATTATGTGCAATTATCCGCCCGATATTGGAATAAAAATGTAATATCGGTCAATATCAATATCGGGTTTTTTCCCTATCACGAAAACCAACAATAAATAAATGTACATAGGCCTTTGGGCTCCCATATTTTCCGGCATGCAAATGACGACCTCATCAAACCGCGTCTGTAGCGTGTAAACATCCGTGGATGGCTAGTAACACGCTTCCTCTGTCCTTCCATTCATCCATTTCCTGTGTCGCTTATCCTGCTTATGTCTGTGCCGTCTCCTCCGGATATTAAACTTGCCACTTGCAATGACTGCAAAGCGTTAGGTATGCAAGGCGGAACCAGGACTTCTTCCCACAATACTCCCAGTCCTCAGGGCGAAAGCAATCAATGTGAAAATCATAGACGACGTCGAACTGGATCGACGGGAGACAGCGGATTCACCGAAATTTGACGGAATCACCAAACTTGTGGAGTTCCTCGATCCAAACTTTGCCATGCCCGGTCGTAAGTATTTCACAGAAGTCTGCTTATCCGAGTTTTACAATGTTGTTTGCAGCCGCTGCTGATGGTGGCTCTTTTCACACCCCTCTGAAAGTAACCAGTTACAATGTCTCGGATTTACCGTATTGTTCCCAGCATAAGTCTCACTTTTTTTTCTCCATTAGTTTGGCTGGTCCCGGTGAGACTGACATAACAAAAGTATATATTTCAGTATATATTTCAGTATATATTTCAATATGTGCTGCCTTTAAGTTAAGATGCATTGGTGGTTCTTTTTTGGCGACACGCAGTGGCCGCAATAATTCATTGCGTTGAGGTTGTCATGCAGTTAGGGACATAAATTGAACGATAAACGTCTGCTTGTGTCCGTACATTATGTGCTACTATAATTACATACACACACAGTGGTACCTCGTTTACCGTTTGCCCAGTTTTGTGGTTAACAACCAAAATGTCGCCTTGGCTTGGGTTTGCCTACTTGTTTAGCGTCCAATTTGTTTACATTTTTTTGCAATTGTGGTTGCAGCAGTATAATTTTCTGCATGTAAAAAGTCACGTGTATAAAATGTGTTTGCGTTAACATGTTTGGAATGGTTTCAATGGATCTACATTATTTTCTACAGGAGCATTTGCTTTGGTTACAGTTCGTTTTGGTTTGAGTCCGACCTCCTGGAATTCATGACGTTAACCGGGGCGCCACTGTATATGTTTGATAGTAAGAGATGGATCTGACTTCCATGCTGAAAAGGTGTACACACCTGTGATGTACATGTACCACCAGAACAGGACGCTAATGGTCCTACAAGCTGAAAAACGATATTATTGGCGACAAAAAGCAATCAACTTTAAATACAGAAAAAGCGCCAACAACAGTGAAAAAAATAAAATTAGGACCACATTGCATATTTCTGCATGACTGGATTGCCTTTTCATTTTGGCACTCCTGTGACTCCATACTCGTGTGTACACTGGCGCCAACAAACACGTGCGCGGCCGACCCAATTCTTCCTGTTTCTTTTGATCAATGAATTATCGTGACGGGCCGATACACGCAACTGCCCTCATTTCTAGCAGGAGGCAGACGTTCGGGACTTTCCTCATTGTTGGACGCGCGCCATGTCAAGGGTACACTTTGTTCCCTTGCCCCCCACCCCCCAGAAGGCGACCTACGCGCCGTCACTCGTGTCGTCGTCGACGAGGAAGTCCGCCCTTGCTTTGCGCTGTGAGATCATCCGAGGGACGTGGCGCAGCCTCGCACGACGCTCCCAAGTTCCCCCCCCCCCTGCCCCTCCAAGAACAAAAACGGAACCCCAGCGGCGGCACGCCGGGGTTCTCCCGGAGGCGAAATGGGGGGAAAGTTGGGCGCCTTTCGGACTCCATTGAGCACGCCGTCGCTGGGAAGCGTGAAATCCGCTACCCGCTTCGTCACAGGCGCCCTTTCACGTCAGGGTGGACGGCGAAGAGCCCGGAACGACGAGGCTCCGAGCTCCGGTAACTGCCCGTTGGAGTTACGTCAGGGAGGAAAGAGGCGGGGGGGGCCCGCTGCCCCTCCACGCGGCTCTACAACAGTGTTTGACTCCGTTTTTAGTCAGCCTAGAATACATTTCTCCGCTTACCCAACCCTCGCCGTTAAGTTGCCTCATCCAAACAACAGGGACTGCGTTCAGGGTTGTTTGGATTTCTGCGTACTGGTCGTGATTCCATCCATCTTGAATTTGACGTCATCCCACAGCAGGGATGAGGTCATTGCAACGAAAGCTCGTCACGTGCAACGCGCTCGGATTGGCTAAAAGGTGTGCGGGGCGGGGCCAAGAGAAGACCTGACGTTGGAGCTCATTTAAAGTGGCAGTACCATGTTTTGTTTTGGGGTTGGGGTTTTTTTTCAATTTTTATCACCATGTTTCGTTTCGGGATTGGTTTTTTTTTTCAATTTTTATCACCGTGTTTTGTTTTGGGTGTTTGTTGTTTCAATTGTTTTGTTTTGGGGTTGTTGTTTTTTTCAAATGTTATCACTATTTTTATTTTGGTTTTTTTTTTTCAATTTTCAGTACCATATGCATGTTAGGTTAATTGGCGACTCTAAATTGTCCATTAGAGTGTGAATTTGAGTGCGAATGTTTGTATGTTTGCCCTGCAATTGACTGCCGACCAGTCCAGGGTGTACCCCGCCTCCCGCCCAAAGCCAGCTGGGATAGGCTCCAGCATACCCGCAACCCTAATGAGGATAAGTGGCATAGAAAATGAATGAGTGAAGGAAACTGAATGAATGATGAATTAATTTTGTGGGGGGTTTTCAATTACAGCCTGCAAGGGTGCTAAAATGACCAAGTCGCAAAGACCTACTTCTTACTAGAAACACAGAAATAAATATATATGTATATGTACACACACATATTTATATACAGTACATATATATATGCAGTATGTATGTATACAATGATATTTTTGCAGAGCTGCTGGAAATGTGAGTTTATCAAGCTATCACATACAGTATATGTATTTGAAATATATACATGAAAATGTCATGTCATGCAAAAATGTCATAAAAAACTTAAAACACTCAATCACAACATAAAACAAACCAAGGCAAGACATGAGACACACAAACAATAAGAATACAAATAAATAAATAAATATGGAACATAACACTTCAAACTTAGTAGTTTAGTCATGTTGTAGTGCCATAAAAAATAATAATTGTTCTCAGATCTTCTCATTCTGTCACTGGAGTAGGACAGTGATAGTAATAGTATTAGTAAAATATATAAATGCCTAATAAATGTATATATATATGCCTTTATATACAGTATATATATATATATACATACATATATACAGTATATTTATAATTTGAAAATAATTATGTCAGATTTTATGTAATGGGATATTAATTTTGGAAACATACACTTATTTTGTTTAAAAAAAAATAACACGGTCATGAGGTGAGAAATCCCCCAGTTTTTGCACGTTTAATGCCAACAAATTAGGATGTGACCAAGTGTACCTGTTATATCATGACATTACTGCTACCACATCACTACCATCAGGAGAACCAGAGTATGGATGGGGAGGAGCCACCTGCTGTGGCCCAGCAAGGTGCACCGTATTCGGGCACATGCTCCCGACAAGCAGGTGTAACGCCATGGAGGTTTCTGGCAAAACTGTTGCCACGGCGGAGGTGTTTCAGGTGGCTGAGAAGGTTTTTTGTGTGCTCGATTTTTTTTCCCATCTTTGCAAGGCATTTGGTACAACTAGAATGTGAAATGTCTCTGAGACGGTGAACGTTTGTTTCCAAGTGAGCGTAGGGGAAGTTACGACAGGCCGATAACGTCACCGGGAGGAGAAAAAAAGGAGTATTTTTTTTTAAATGATCAGTTATCGGGGCTATTTTTAACGTTCTTTATCAGTGTGATGTCATAATTCTGTCATATTTACATTGTCCCGGGAATAGCTTTTGCAGTCGCAGGCCTTAAATAAGGCCCTTTGAAAATGAGAGTGTTGTACGAGTATTAAATGTTTGAATTGTTCTTCTACTTGCTCCTATTGATTGTATTTCATTAACTTGTTAAATGCATACTATATTGGCTATTTTTTTGCATTTTATTTTCTTGATCTGTGCAGCACTTTGGGGCGGCATGAACTGTGCTTAAATAAATAAACCTATCATGCACACCGTGTTTCAACTCAACCTGCAGTTTCCGGACTCCACAGTCGCAAGAGCATGTCAGTGTCACATAACATCAGCGGGGAGATGGTTCCTTGTTTATCTCGGTTGCCGGACTGTTCCCGTCAGCGCCACTACTTGGCAACCGTCATGTGACGCAATAAGGTGTGGCACCGATTGCACCACAGCTGATGCTTACATTCCGTGGCCTTCATGCTTCTCATGTAGGACTTACGATATAGGCTTTGTGTGTATATACTAGCCGTATGCGTGTTTGGAATAAAAACAAACCATGTATATCATGAAACTCTACTTCAGTCGACTTGGGATTCTGAAGATGTCACCCTAACCTAATTTGAGCCCAGCTCGAATCCCCGATCTTCTCACCTTGTTATTGAGCATCGTTATTTGTTGTCATGACACTGATTCACTCCGGACAGGACGGATTGAATCCTCGCTAGAATGCACTGAACTGGGCACGGGGAAAGTCACAGGGAGGTTTGCTCCCGTGTCACGTGGCTTTTAGGCGAACGCAAGCTGTTAGTGTCGGCGGTAGAGCACGTACTGCCATGGTGACCTGCGTGGAAACCAACATCTTTGGGGACTCTTTAAGAACCCACCCCCCCTGAGGATTTGAGTACACCTAAGAGGGAGTGGGCAGAACCCTAATGAGGTACACGCACCTACGATGTTGCCGTTAAATAAATGACCTAATTGCTGGGAAGGATGCCCTGGATGCTCGTCGCCTCGATGCTATTGGCCCTTCAGGCTCTGGGCAGCGGACAAACAGGTATGACTGGACATAGCGTTGACGCGATACCTTCGCGGTTGCTGCGATGGTTACGTGCCAGTCGGGAGCTACTGGGCCCTGTGTACGCGTGCGGCACGTCACGCAGGGATGCAACATCCACCTCGTGCCTAATGACTTATTTTCTTTGTAGCTTTCAACCGGAGCGAGGAGTTCATAACCAAACCTGGATCTTGCCCAGCAGCAAACGGGTCTTACTCCAGTGGCCATGACTGTGACTGGGACGTCGACCGTCCAGGCTGGGAAAAATGCTGCGAGCGATCAGGACACTTTCTCTGCAGTTAGTAACCTCTACTTGTTTTTTTCCCTCTTTAAGAAATGTTTGCTTTTGGTGCAAAAATGTAAAAGGTCGGGCTGTCAAAACGATTAAATCCCACCCCTTCTTCACTTCCCCCCCACCTCCCCCCCAGTGCCAACAGGCGGGGTTCGGAGCAAGCGCCGAAATATGGCTGCAGTTGCAATGGAATTGTTTTCTTCTCCCCTCTCCTCTGGTTCTTCCCTTTTCTCTAAATACTGTTCATCTATGAAAGGGGGGTGAAGAGTAGAGGGCATTCTGATTAGGAACTATTTGATTGCAATTAATCGCATTTTCCCAGCATTAACTCACAATGAATGGCAATTAATCACAGATAGAAAGAAGATGAGTTTAAAAACAGAAGGATTCGATACGATTTGTCGATGTAGACATGAATCTTACATTAAAAGACCGAGAAGCCAATCCTGTATATGCAAGTGGCATTTTTACAGTGCTCAGTATTTGCCAATGCTTAAAAGCACACATCATATCCCCAAACATGCTGTAAGGCAGGGGTTCCCAAACCCCGGGCAGCGGGAAACAAAAAACGCTTTTAAAAAAATGCAAAATAAAATCATTAGTAAATACTGTAGCTCCAGCAACATTTTTAATATTAATATGCAGTTAGAAATCCCACCGTTTTTGCATGTTTAATGCAAGTGGCAACTTGTCCCATGTTGTTTGATGGTCCTTGAACGCACCATCTAACATTCATCCACTCTGCACAGAGAGAGTGCTACACTGTATGTTTTTTACCTTTTTCTTTCACCTCAAATTTGTTTCCCAATGTGATGAGCTTTGCGTGCTAATGTGCATATTTGCATGGTGGCTCAGTATTCCCTTAGTTTTTTTAATTTGATGTTGTTCCTGTTTTAGTTTTACACAATACATAATAAAAAACATCAGTTAAATAATCTACACAAGTTTTGCTGATGTGTTGACTAGCTAGCACGCTAATGCTATTTACATCCATTCTCCTCTTCAGCCGTGGGCACACCGACACAAGCCCCCAAATAGCTGTTCTCGGCTATGCCTGCCTGTAATTAGCAGCTGGTAACCTACATTTTAGCTCGCAGTTCAAAGCAAAACCAAAAATCTGCCCAAATAACAATATTTGGGACACGCGTAGGTCAAGGTACCACTGTATAAAGGACAATAAAAAGTACCGTCAGTGCTCCACCTTCTCACTTGTCTGTCAGGCGACGTAATCGGTGACAACTAAAATCACAGCAATTGCTCTTGTTGCGATGTATATATAAATTGTATATCGCCTCCCATTTAAACTTCTGTTATCAGCGTGTGTTTTATGTCGATGCATGGACTCAAACCTCCAACTTAAAAAAATCGATCCCCGTCATCAGGTCCAGTTGATTCCACGGAGAACGCTGGGTGCAGTTTCAACGCAACCGTGACGGTGAGGACGGACTACCGGCAACTGAAATCCAAAGACGGAGCGCTTCTCAACCACACAAGTTTACTCCAAGCAATGGTACCCTGGTACCCTGGTACCACCCCTGTGTAGCTTTAGTTTAACGCGCACTTCCTTCCTCCCTCAACAGGTACCTGGAGCGCTGCGTTCTGACCTCCCAGTCTATTACCTCTCCTCGTGGCCTGTGCATCCGTACGGGACCGCCACCTCCATGCTGATAGACTGCGTTGACCTTGCGCTGCGTAACGTCTCAGCCAAGCTCCGCGTCCTCCTCAGACACATACAGGAGGTGTCGCCTGTGACCGTGCAAGGTGAGGGGGAGCTCGTGACTTGACTCTTGCGGAGGTTTGAACGTGTGATTTTTGCCGCGAACATAGCACTCAGGGAAAAAAATGACTCAGACGCGCCGCAGTGTCTATTTTTTGGGATGGCGGAAAATAACATCCGAGTTAGTCACACGTACGCCCCCATTCCCCTTATATGTTACTCACGACTCATTTATACTGGACGTGTTATGCACAAAGACATGATATTTCTTTGAAAACCTTTCATTTACTATCCATCAAAGCCTGTCTCTGAGTATTTTTGTGCATGGCATGCAAAGAATAATCCTCACTAATTGTAATTCCAGTGTGACCTTTTCGTGTCTGTCATCGTAGACGTGAACGAGTGTGCACATCCTGCTCTTGATCGGTGCTCTCCGCAGGCGCAATGTAACAACACGGCGGGCTCCCACCAGTGCGCCTGCCGCGCAGGCTACATTGATGTGGATCCCAGCCACCCCGGAACTCTGTGCACAGGTTGGGAATGCTTGACGTGCATCATAACCGGGTTGGATGAGGCCCACGCTGCACACTTTCAGACAAATCCCCCATCTTAAAGGAAAAGTGCAAATGTCTTTCTTTTTTGTGTGTTCCAAAGATATAAAAACAGCTCAAAAGAGGCAGCTAATTAAAACATGTAATGGGACGCACCTATTGCGCCTATTAAAACACCTCCAACGAGGTTTTATGGTTTTCTATCCATGCTGTGAGCATGGAGTAACAGGCACATTCATGATAACATGGGAAACCGACACTATTTTGCTCATTCAAAGCAGAACTTCCTTCCCGGGTACATTGATGTCACATAGCAACATAGACAGGAACGCTACAACTAGCGTCAAAAACAAAAACACAGCAGCAGCGGTGGCAGCGCCAATATGTAGCGTTACCTTGCTCTGGGGTGTTGTGAGCGAGCGTGCGGTGAAGCTAGCCGGCGAGGTGTCACTACGGAAGTAACGTAGTTCTTGGGTGTAACAATGATAATAATAACAGTGGTTAGTAATGATAATATGCAATATGCAGGTCACATTAGGTAAATGTTGGTGCTTTTTGGAGTTTTTTTAAATGGCTTTACAGATGGTTAACTACTTTTAAAAATGTACCAGATGCATTCGGTGAATGGAAATCAGTGGCATCGCACATCACTACCATGTACAAATTGTTTGGAAACTTTTTCTTGTGTAGTCCTGCTGTCTGTGTCTGTCTACTATTTATGGTTTTAAACGGACAGTTCTAGAAATGCACCAGTAACTCACATTTTCCTGATTCACCTCCGTCCTGTAGTAGCAAACGACATCACCATGTCATCCACCGTGGAGGCCCCAGGGTGTTGCCTTTTGCCCATGAACTCAACTGTAACTCGGACCACATCCGACAGCACCGTGCGTGGTCTCATCGCTCCGAGGAACACGCACGGTGTCCCTTCTACAGCAACCTTTGCAGAAACCATTTCAACCAAGGAGCGGCCTCCGTCAACAACATCGAATTGTAAGTAAGATATTTCCTGTACTTCGCTGTTAGGATCCAATCAAACGAAAGCTAAGGAGATGTCCTTTACATTGCACTCAAAACCGGTAAGGTCTGGTCACACAAAACTGAAGTTGTCTATTTCGTTTTTTGCATTTTCGGTACGGTATGCTCGGTGTGTTCCGTGTGCAAACCGATACCAAGTTTTCGCAATACAGTTGCCCAGCTACTCCATGGACAAATACAGTGCAGCCTTGCCTTTGGATAGCATGGATCATGGCTAGCAATCTAGAAAATGCTCTGCCGTTGGGGCAAACAATAAAGCTACAGTACAGTACCAACACTAGTGAAGAATAAAAACTATCTGAACTGCTTCCCATCCCAGCAAGTTGATTGACGCTTTTGTTATGTAATAACATCGTCCATTTCTGATGGGCTTGTCGGGCCATCGTCGTGAGTTCCCTTATAGCTCATGATTTGGTCTTGAGTATTGGGTACCAATACTCGTGGAGAATGATAAACAACAACCAGCTTGCTATCAAAACAAAGCAACGCACGATGGGAAGCAGTTAAGATCGTTCTAGTTGATTGACTGTTATGTTATGTTAAGTAATGAAGTCCGGCCATTTCCGATAGGTTGAGAGGCTCGTCGTGAGTTCCTTTATAGCTCCTGATTGGGTCTTGAGTATTGGGTACCAATACTCGTGGAGAATGATAAACAACAACCAGCTTGCCATCAAAACAAAGCAACGCATGATGGGAAGCAGTGAAGATAGTTCTAGTTGATCGACTGACGTCCCGCCATTTTCGATGGGTTGAGAAGCTCATCGTGAGTTCCCTTACAGCTCGTGATTGGGTCTTGCCAAATGAAGAGCTACTTCTGCCTCACCAATTTGTGAGAAGCACAGTATTAAACAATTAGTAGTAGTTCTAAAGTACACAAACATAGAACATGGTCATAAATTAGCCGCACCACTGTATAAGCTGCCGGTATTGTTGGTATTTATTGTCATTTGTAGATGCTCAAACTCTTGACGCCACCACTCGACTTACCAACGTCCAGTTCACTAATGACCTGCAAAACGCCAGCAGCCAGGCCTACAAAGACCTCACTGCAAGCATTAAAGAAGAGGTACCCCATGAGGACGTTTTCCTTAAATGCTGAACAAAACCCTCAGAGGAGACCTTCTTCCACTTGCAGATTTACCGATCACTCAGCCCTGAGATGAAGGCCATGGTAAATTCGCATCAAGTGAGAATTGAGATCAGAAGCTTTTCTGCAGGTAGCGTGGTGGTCAACTTTACCATGATCGTCAGCCCCAGTCCAAGCCAAGACATCACAAATACGTCAGCAGCTCTGCTTTACGCCCTGATGAACAGCTCTGTGTACATTGTGGATGAGAACAACACAAGCATTAATGGTAGGTTGCTTTATATTTTGTGTGTGTGTGTGTGTGTGTGGGGGGGGGGGGGTGTCCAAAAGTGAGGCATTTAGAAGTTACCTGAAACAGAAACAGAACACTGGAACGGGAAGCCAGCTAGCCTGAGCAAACATACAACTGTCTATGTTGACTAGTTATTGGCATAGAACTTTGACTAGGTCTTGGGGTAAGATTTTGACTATGTCTTGACATAGGGTTTTGACTAGCTCTTGGCATCGGACTTTGACTAGGTCATGGTGTACAACTTTGACATGCTATTGGCATGTAACTTAAACTAGGTCTTGGGGTAAGATTTTGAGTATGTCTTGACATAGGGTTTTGACTAGCTCTTGGCATCGGACTTCGACTAGGTCATGGTGTACAACTTTGACATGCTATTGGCATGTAACTTAAACTAGGTCTTGGGGTAAGATTTTCACTAGGTCTCGGCATAGGACTTCCACTACAGTATGTCTTGGTGTTGGATTTAGACTAGGTATTGGTGTCAGACCTAGTCTTGGTCTTGAACTTCAACAAGGCATAGAACTTTTGCTCATTCTGGGGCAAGACTTTGACTAGGTCTTGACCGACGGCTTCAACTGTGTCTTGGGATAGGATTTTGACTAGGTCTTGGTGTAGGATTTCAACTTAGACTTTGACAAGGTTTTTTCATAGAACTTTGACTGGGTCTTGGGGTAAGACTTTGACTACTTCTTGGCATAGGGCTTCAACTATGGCTTTGGACTTCTACTAGTTATTGGTATAGAACTTTGATATGGTCTTGGGGTATGACTTTAGGTAGGTTTTTGAGGAGGGCTTTAATTATGTCTTTGAGTGGGATTTTGACTAAGGATTTGAGGTTGGGCTTCAATTTGTCTTGGTGTTGACCTTCAACAAGGTCTTGTCATAGAACTTTGACTGGGTCTTGGGGTAAGACTTTGACTACGTCTTGGCATAGGGCTTCAACTATGTCAACTATGGCGTCGGACTTCTACTGGTTCTTGGTGTAGAACTTTGACATGGTCTTGGGGTATGACTTTAAGTTGTTTTATGTGCAGGGCTTTAACTATGTCTTGGAGTAGGATTTTGACTGGGTAAAGATGTTGGACTTCTATTAGTCTTGGTGTAGACCTTCAACAAGGTCTTGTCATAGAACTTTGACTGTTGACTATAGGTATTGGGGTAGGACTGACTAGATTTTGGGGTAGGATTTTGAGTCTTGAGTCTTGGCGTAGGCCTTCCAGTAGATTGCTGTGGTGTCTTTACGAGTAATACTAGTTGCCAGGTCGTTACAAGTGCGTCTCTCTGTATCACCTCTCTGAAGAAAGGCTATTTGCAACAGACACAAAAAGCGCAGACAGTGGGATGAACCAAATAAAAAAATAAAAGGCAGGGACAGAAAATACAAAACATGAAACCTAACCCTACACATTTAGCAGAATATTGACTGTAGTCCTGTCCCTTCAGCAAGAAGCTTAGTCATTAAGAGACCACCTCTTGATAATTGGAAAACGGAACAAATCTTAGATCAGGCAATCACCCTCACTCTGGAGCGAGAAAAGTGAGTGTCAACCCGGAATTACGTAGACGGGGTTTGGGGATCTCATGGTACTTCCATTAAGGTTAATGAATTTAAAACTCTGAAGGACCAGCTAAATCACACATTAAGAACGCAGAGCCGGCTAATCTTAGAAAATATGAGGACAGTTATATGTAGTTTGGTCTCACTTAGAACAACTGATAGAAGTCAAAAATGTGAACCGGTAAAAATAATAAAGAGCATATGTTTTTAGTTACAGAATACTTACTAATATGCTTTGGCCTTGGAGACATAGTGTCTGTAAGTAATGTGCAATTCTAATTACACCATACCTGGCTGTGTGGGTTGACAAGTGACATATTTTAGACAGCAGTGTTGTTTAACTGGGACATTAAAGAAATAATGAAGATACAGTGTTTGTATTAATTGTCATCATATAGCTCATACAGTTAAGTTACACTTTATGGTTGGCATTTGTCTGCGTGACAGCACATACGCCAAAATGCGTAAATCCCGATTCAAAGAGTTTGTACTTTTGTTTTGCTTGTTTTTGTAGATTTTGATGAATGTGTTCCAGGAGAAAATGACTGTTCCCAGTGGGCTACGTGTATAAACACCTGGGGCTCCTACTCATGTACTTGTCTCGATGGATTTATGGACACAAACCCACAAAGACCTGGGAGAGCCTGTCAAGGTAGCGTCTCGTAGTGCGGTATAGCTAAACGCTCACACATTTCCAGTTAGATTTACTGCGATATATTTTTTGTGATGATGTCGATGATGGTTCCTTATGATGTTATCCATTTTCTATTAAAGAGCTTTAAAATGCAAAAAGAAGAAATGGGGTGAAACTAAAGCAACAGTACTAAAGGATTCATGTCTATGTTTGTAAACTTCTCTTACCATCCATCCCCAAATGTTCTCCATTGGATTTAGATCAGGGGAACATGCAGGATGGTCCAAAAGAGTGATGTTATTCCTCTAGAAGAAGCCGTTTTCTAGGCAGACAAAAATGACCACTCAGACGAGGGCTTTCAGTCATGAGGGATGCCACAATTCCATCCACATCCTCCACGCCGACATCCAATTCTATTGCACCGATGACCATTACCACCGCACCAAGTACCACAACCATTGAACCAACTGCCTCCACTCTACCAACAGCAATCACCACTGCACCAACTACCGTGACCATTGAACCGGCTACCACCAGTCTACAAACAACAGCCGCTGCTGCACCAACCACCGCAACCGTTGAACTAACAACTACCAGTCTGCCAACAGCAACCGCTACTGCACCAGCAGCAATCACTCTTTTCATGCCAACCACTTCAACTGCCATTACTGCACACCCAGCCACCAATGCTGCAGCCCGTGTAATGAGTTCGGGGCTGGATGAGATTTCAGTGGACTGCAAAGTCACCGGCATCACAGTAACAGTTGCGAGAGAGTTTCTAGTTAGCAACAACATCCGGGAGAGCACTCTGTACCTGGGCCAGCAGGAGTGCAGGAACACCGGGGGCAATGTCAGCCATGCTCAGCTGACCGTGGAGTGGAATGACATGATGTGTGCCACAAATGTTGTCCAAGTGAGTTATCTGAAATGTTTGAGCCTGTAGTTTTGTCTCTGAACTAAAGAGGTTGACATAATGACAGTGACTCTGACTGCTGTTGTGTTTTAGAATGACACCTACTACATGGCCTCTGTAACCCTGTCCAACACAATGGAGCCATACTCTGCCCCCGACGGAACGCCGGAGGCACCCACATTGCACCTGGAGGTTCCGATTATATGCATGTACAGGAGGAGCATGCTCATGTCCCCCGACTTTGGCTCCATGTGGTACGCTTTCCTCGCTCTTTGTGATTACCCGGCATTCTTGCAAACACGTACTACTAATAGTCCGGGTGTGCTGAGCACAGGAAGTATTCAGAGCATTCTTAAAAGGTTTTGTGATTTAAACAAATTATTTGCGATTGGCTGGCGACCAGTCCAGGGTGTACCCCGCCTCTCGGCCAAAGTCAGCTGTGATAGGCTCCAGCATCCCCGCGACCCTAATGAGGACAAGCGGTATAGAAAATGAATGAGTGAATATTTGCGATACAATATCTCTCAGCATAAAGGGTTCCTTCCGAGTACCCCGACTTCCTCCCATTGTTCAAAAACTTGTATCTTCAGTCCACTATCCATCCATCCATCCATTTTCCACCTCTTATCCGGGTCCGGGTCGCGGGGGCAGCAGCTTCAGTACGGAAGTCCAGACTTCACGGTCCCCAGCGACCTCTTCCAGCTCCATCGGGAGGACACCAAGGCGTTCCCAGGCCAGCTGTGAGACATAGTCCCTCCAGCGTGTCCTAGGTCTTCCCGGGGGCCTTCTCCCGACCGGGCATGCCCGAAACACCTCACTAGGGAGGCGCCCGGGAGGCATCCGGACTAGATGCCCGAGCCACCTCAACTGGCTCCTCTCGATGTGAAGGAGCAGCGGCTCTATTCTGAGCTCCTCCCGGATAGCCGAGCTCCTCACCCTATCTCTTAGGGTGAGTCCCGCCACCCTACGAAGGAAACTCATTTCCGCCGCTTCCACTAGAAGTCCACTTCAGTCCACTAAAGTTTCTAAATTGCTTAGACTGTAGCTTCCCTGTTTACAAATGTCCTGTACGCATGTACAATAAACATGTCCTGTCCTGCATGTCATTTTTTTAGTTATTCATCCATCCATCTTCTCCCGTTTATCCGAGGTCCGGTCGCGGGGACAGCAGCCAAAGCAGGGAAGCCCAAACATCCTTCTCCCTCCCGGCAGATCTCAGATCCCATAGTCTTTATACCTTGTCCTGGGTCTTCCCCAAAACCTGCATGGGATGTGCCCCCAACACCTCCCCAGGGAGGCGTTGGGGAGGCATCCTGACCAGAAGCCCGAGCCGCCTCATCTGGATTCTCTCAATGTGGAGGAGCAGCGGTTCTACTCCTAGTTTCTCTTGGAGGACAGTGCTTCTCACCCTATCTCTAAGGGAGCGCACCGCCAACATACGGAGAAAACTCATTTTGGCCGCTTGTACCGGTGATCTTGTCCTATCGGTCACTACCCAAATCTCACGCCCGGTTAATTGAGAACTTTTTCTTTCGGCTCAGCTCCCTCTTTACCACAATGGACCGCTGCATCACCTTAATCACTGCAGACACCGCACCACTACGCATGTCAATCTTGCGTTCCATCGTTCTTTCACTCATGAAGACCCCGAGGTGCTTAATCTCCTCCACTAGGGGCAGGATCTTATCCTCAACCCGGAGATGGCACTCCTCACGTTTCCGTGCGAGAACCAAGGACTCATACTTGGAGGTGCTGATTCGCCTCCTAACTGCTTCCAGTGAGAGTTGAAAGTCACAGACCAGAGAAGCCAGCAGAACCACATCCTCTGCAAAAACCAGAGACCCAATACGCCAACTGTCTAACCGGAACCCTCCAACATCCTGGCTGTGCCTAGAAATTCTGTCTATAAAAGTAACGAACGGAAGCGGCGACAAAGGGCAAACCCTGGCGGAGTCTAATCCGCACTGAAAACGAGTCTGACTTTTTGCTGGCAATGCGAACTAAACTCTGACACCAGTCCGACAGGGACCGGACCGCCTGCATTAGGTGGTGCGGCACTCCATATTCCCGGAGTACTCCCCACAGGATTCCTTGAGGAACATGGTTGAATGCCTTCTACGAGTCCACAAAACACGTGTAGACTGGTTGGACAAACTCCCTCGTACCCTCAAGGACCTTGCCGAGAGTACAGAGCTGGTTTTGAATTAGTGTTGCCAAAAAGCCATAGTCTCGTAAAAGTGGGGATCTACAACTCCAATTCAGGTTCTTGTGACTTTAGAGGGCACATTTCCCCCCCAAAATATTACATTCCGAAACATTTGACCCTTGCTTGTTGTGTCCTTCTGTTTTTGGAGTCCTATTTGCGGCCTTTTTTTGCAAGTTCTCTCTTTGGAATTTGTGCGTTTGGCTATGACAGTACTTTGTAACATAACAGTCTATGCATATGGGGGGCATACTTTACATGTATTGAAATTAGAAGGCATTTTTGAGTGAACGTCAAGTATCATTTGAGTATCACAATGCCGGGCCGAGTGTCCTGGTTTAGCTAACCAAAATATCAAAATAACCCTACATACTAAAAATCGAATGGAATTTTTGTTTTGCACGGCAGTTGTACAGTATGACGTCCCATTTGTCGTCGTTATTCCAGGTACAACTCGATCAAAGATGTGATCACTGGCTCAGGGTTGTTCCGGGTGACGGTGCAGCTGCTGAACGGGGCAGTACCTTTACCCTACAACTACACTTTATCACCAGAGGAGGCTGTGGTAGTGGAGGTCAGCATTAACCCAACATCAGACCAGATCGCAGTTGTCATCTACTCGTGCTGGGCCACCCCCACTCCAAATCCCGCTGACAATGAACGCTACTTCTTCCTAGACCACAGGTAAGAAGAGTGGAAATGTATATGAAGGAACACTAACCCTTCAAAATAAGAGAACATATAAAGTCAATCAGCCTTCGGTGATGTTTTTTTTCCTTTACCGTTTCTTCCACTTGTAACAGCGCACGGACCCCACGACCCCTTTAGCATACATTAACATTCAAATGTTTATCCTCAATGCAACAGTCGAGCGGTTGGGAGCGCCCAATACTGGTGGCCGTGTCTCCTTGTAGCTTTTCGTGATGTTCATTTTCACTTCCATGGTGAGGGCTTTCCTTTTCTTTGGCGCACTGCTGCTTCAGACATAATGCTAACTAATAAGTGATGTTATTGAGCTGCGTATTTATGTCGGGCTGTTTCAAAAAACAGATCGTTGAATTGACAAAACACATATACAATCTCATGTTTATAGGTGCATTTAAAACTTTAAAGTGGTCTTTCAAAGTAGAGTTATTTTTAGGGCTGTCATGGGACACTTGGGTTTACGAGACGAGACAATACTGGTAAGAAAAGTACAATGAAAAATGACAATATATTGCAATCTGCTAATTTAATTTCTATGTTACACTTTTTTGCACTGTGGGCGAATGCTAGCAGCCCCGCCTCCTCCCGTTAAGACAAAGAGACTGTACGTCTGACTCTGTTGATGCTGAACGTGCTGAAACCAATGCACAGAGTGAACTCTCGTCCTGCCCGATTAGAAATGAGAGACTAGGAAAAGAGACACGTATGAACATGACCGGCAGAATTATTGATTTTGTTTTAATTGTGTGTTTAATTAATTAATTATCGTTGCAGGCCTAGTCTCCACGGAACATTTTTTGTGAATGAGAAATCTTGTCTGTAAAAACATCGTTCTATTTGTGATTAATTGCGATGAATTATCATAAACGTGAGATTAATCACAATTAGATATTTTAATCGATGACAGCCCTATTTTGTAAGCGTTCTTAACCACAAACATGTATAAACCGAGGACCACCCGTATACAACTCATGTCCCTCTCCTCACCCTTTCTGGATCGGTACCAGTGTGAGATCCTCACCTCCATTGTCAGACTCGTGTAGTGCTGTGGCCATTATGTGAACATGCAAAGTGAGCACATGTAAAACGTTAATCGCAAGCTTGTCTTCTACAGATGCGCCCTCAACATGTACACCGACGTGCTGACGAACGGGAACTCCAGTACGTCACGCGTGTCAGTGAAGATATTCTCCTTCATCGACGTCCGTTTGATATATCTGCACTGCCAGGTCCACATTTGCACGCAGAAAGGATCCAATACCTGCGTTCCTGTGAGTGTTTGATGTGTTTTCGCATTCACAGTTTGCCTTTTTCCGGCCTCTAGCACCACATTTTGCTTGCGCTTTTGTTTCAGGACTGTATGCAAAGAACAGCTTGGTCTTCACACACCATAGGGAGAGCGTTTGGTTCTACTGGGCCGTTGCTGCAGTCTGGGGAGGGTGAGTTTGATTTGAGTTGAGGTGATAGACTTCATCTTCTGCACTGATATAAACAGTATATCAGCGATCTGGATTTCGCGTCAGTCACTGTTGTTCACTACACAGGCTGGAATGGGTGGAGAAAAGTGTCAGGTGTGCTAGAAGAGTTTCAGCTAAAATGAAAGGAAAGGTGTACAAAACTGTGGTGAGACCAGCGATGTTGTTTGGTTTAGAGACAGTGCCGCTGAGGAAAAGACAGGAGGCAGAGCTGGAGGTAGCAGAGATGAAAATGCTGAGGTTCTCTTTGGGTGTGACCAGGATGGACAGGATCAGGAATGAGATAAGATGAGAAACACCAGCGCCACGGCATTTGAAAAGGGCAAAAGGTCTGCCAGAGACCTTTGTGGCGGCGCGCCGGCTGCTCGGAGCATGTGCCTGAATACAGTGCACCTTGCGGGGCCACAAATCCTAATTTCTTTCAGTCCTTCTTACCTCCAGAGCTAGAGTTAAATCAGTAAGTAAAAAAAAAAAAAAAGTAGATATATTAAAGTTTTCCAGAAGAAAAGTTGACATTATTGGTTTGAAAAAAATCGACATGCATTTTGAATGCAAAACTAGAAAAATCTGGTTTTGTGTTGACACATTTGGCTTTTTGGAACGGATTAGTTGCGTTTATATAATTTCCTATGGGAAAACGCGATTCAGTTAGAGTACTTTTTGGTTGGAGGACTAATGACGCTAACCAAGGTTCCGCTGTATTTTGCAACTGACCTCTGATATGAGGGCTTGCTTTTTATTTCTAATTCTCTGACAAGTGAGCCTGGAGGATACACACGACCGCATCTATCTCATCGGACTCTCCTGCCTTGGAGCTGCCGTGCTGCTCTTCTTGATCCTCGGTTTCGCCTGCCTGTTCTTCTATCAAAGGAACCGCGTTGGACATTACAACCTCACCGCCAAAGCCAGGCCGCAGAACTTCACCTCCGTCGACCTTCAGGCTTAAACCCAAACCTGCAGCTGCTGCAGGGATTATTTCACAGCCGGACTTCACGTCGGCATGGCAACATTCCTACGAAACATTAACATTGGAAGTCATATGGAAAAGATCATGTTTTATGAATATTCAAAAAGACGTGACACCATAAACGTGTATACCGTTTGTACTACTATTTAGCAAGCATACTATTTTATACTACAATACTTTACATACACAACTACAGTGGAATATTGTCGTAGGTATAGAAAATCTATGACCTTATTAAGACTATTATACATGAAATAACAACCCTATAGTCACCTTTACACTGCTAACCACTATGGTGGACATAATAACACAGTAGTCCGTGTTTTTCTAAGGGATTTTTGTATTCGAGATTATTGCGCCTGCAATAAGAGCCTGTTGTTTTGCCAATCAAGTCTGGTGATTCTGAGTCTCGCCGAACAGGACGCTAACACCGGTGGAGCATGTAGCATGTTGATGTTAGCATAGTGGCCTTTTTATTGTGCCATTTTTATACGTACAGACTTTTAGTGCTACGTCGTAGCAGGCGAACGCATGTTAGCATTGATGGGATTAGCATAGTAGCATTTTCTGACACTTAGCACTATCGTGCTAGGTTTAGCGTGCTACTGTTAGCATTGCCAACAGGCTAACATTAGCAGAGTAGAATTTTAGATGTTGTTATGAGTAGAAAATAATATAAACACTTAGTGCTATCATGTAAGGTGTTAGCATGTTAGCGCCAACATGCAAGTATTAGCATAGTAAATTGTTTTGACATTTGTATTAATACACACAAACACCTAGCTCGGTGTTGCAAGGTAACATTAACTTGTTAGCAACTTTAGCATCATACGCTCGCACATTTCCTGCTCGTTTCCAGCTCATCACAATAAAATGTTCTTACTATTTCAAATAACGTTGTTTCGGCAAACAAACCTGGTCATTCTGTGTTTCGCTGAACTTGACGGCAACACGACTGACACCTGGAGACCGGTGTAGCATGCTAATGTTAGCATAGTAGACTTTTTTCACCATTGTTATACGTACAGACTTTTAGTGCTACGTTGTAGCAGGCGAATGCATGTTAGCATTGCTGGGATTAGCATAGTTGCATTTTCAGCCATTTAGCCACATTGGCAGACACTTAGCACTACCATGTTAGGTTTAGCATGCTAACGTTAGCATAGTAAACTTTTGTACCATTTTTATACATACAGACATTTAGTGCTACGTTGCAGCAGGTGAATGAATGTTAGCATTGCTGGGATTAGCATAGTAGCAATTTCAGCCATTTAGCCACATCGGTAGACACTTAGCACTATCATGCTAGGTGTAGCATGCTAATGTTAGCATAGTAGACATTTTTGCCATTTTTATACGTACAGACTTTTAGTGCTACGTTGTAGCAGGCGAATGCATGTTAGCATTGCTGGGATTAGCATAGGAGCATTTTCAGCCATTTAGCCACATTGGCAGACACTTAGCACTATCATGCTAGGTTTAACATGCTAATGTTAGCATTGCTAACATGCTAACATTAGCAGAGTAGAATTTTAGATGAGTAGAAATAACATAAACACTTAATGCTGTCATGTTAGGTGTTAGCTTGTTAGCGCCAACATGCAAGTATTAGCATAGTAATGTTTTTTTCTTACTGTACTTAATGTAAATATTCGTGTTCTCTTTTCTTTGCGCTGAAGTTATTCCGTTATCGTTTATTCAATATCACCTATTGCTACATTCATTGTTTAGTAGAAAATACATCATTTCCATTGCATGTTATTGTGCTTATGTACATGATGTAAATTGCAACAAAGTAAAAGACCCCAAAACACCTTGATGCGCTATTTTGTCTGACTGGGGTGTCCCACCAGAAACTGTCACATTAGCTTAGTTGATCACATCAAATCCATAATGTGGTAAACATAAATTGATGACATACCTTTATCTTTGGTCTCTT
Organism: Oostethus manadensis; assembly: GCA_024372805.1. Lineage (NCBI taxonomy): Eukaryota > Metazoa > Chordata > Actinopteri > Syngnathiformes > Syngnathidae > Oostethus > Oostethus manadensis. Next base: position 489,852 of record QODF01000217.1, on the reverse strand, counting down.
TCTTCTCTTCTTATTTCCCTTTTTTTTTTTTTAAATGATGCACCCGAGGGTTTGAAGGGCCTCTTTCTGTGATGTTTTCTTGAGACACAATCATCATCATGGTGCCTGTTTTTTGTCATGTAACATTTTGGTAGTGAGTTGAGACGCTTGGCTTGTGGTGCATTCATGATGAAATAATATTACCAATCCAATCGGTCATGTTTCCAAGGAGTATCTGTTGTAATAACTCCATAACATGAACTGTGTTGGTTTGAAACCAAGATGTTGCTGCTTTGCTTGTGTGTTTGGGGTGATTGTCGTGTTGATTTCAAGGGCGTGTCCTCTTCAGCATAAGGCAACATGACCTCTTCAAGTATGTGGACTTATGCAAACTCACCCATGCCCGCACTGTGTACTGTGGCTTCAATTCACAGTTTGTCTGCGGCCATTGAACCCAAAAAGAACAATTTTACTCTCATCAGTCCACAAAATGTTCCTCCATTTCTCTTTAGGCCTAGTTGATGTGCTCTTTGGGAAATTGTAACCTCTTCTGCACATGCCTTTTTTTAATAGAGGAACTTTGCGGGGGATTCTTGCAAATAGATTATCTTCACACAGACGCCTTCTAACTGTCACAGTACTTACAGGTAACTCCAGACAGTCTTTGATCATCCTGGAGCTGATCATTGGCTGAGCCTTTGCCATTCTGGTTATTCCTCCATCCATTTTGATAGTTTTCTGCCACATGTCTGGCTTTGCTCTCCATTTTACGACATCGGAGATCATTTCAGCTGAACAAGCCAAACATTTTTTGCAACCTCTTCAGAAGTTTTTCCCTCTCCCGCTGTTCTTCTGAACAAGGTCTTGGAGGAGCCATTTTCCTCAGGCTTTCAGAGAGAGATGATGTTCAACAAGTGATGCTTTCATCCTTAAATAGGGCCCACCTGATTGACACCTGGTTTTTCACTACATTCATCACTGATGCAATGCCACACGGCTAAGTGTAAATCTGGCTAGTCTGATTGGACTGCTATTATTTTGAACACTCTTTGTCTCCCTGGCTAATTTCCCACGCGGTCCATGTCTACAACTGTGCGGTGAAGCAATCCAAGGCAAAAAAGGGATTCCAGAGTTACATGGATGCTGTCTGGCAACGGCGAGGTGAAGATTGGCGTCAAACACACATTGTCACAGAAGTCTTTATTACGAGCGAAAGCATCGCTGACGATCCACACGTTGTTTTCGGGGTGAGAGGCGGGGTACAGGGTCATGGCCCACTATTAGTCCAAAAATATTGAAATACACGTTATATGTAGTATTCAGGCCGCTGGGCGTCAGTGACGACACAGACATTGATGAGTTAAGATATTTCAATCACACTACAATGCTATAGTGAAAAGAAGTACCCCTCCTAGTCAGTGTGGAAGTGGTGCATTTGTTGAAAAAGTTTTCTTACTTTGTCTTTGTTCCCCACTCCATCTGAAAGCCTTTCTCAAGTTTTGAATAAATAAATCGGAGGCTAGCTAGTTCGCTCGCTAGCGTGCAATGCAGCCGTGACTGTCTCTTGTGTTCCTGCGGCGATCCCGTGTGCGCCCGTCGCCTGCACGTTAGCAATGTGGCATAAACAAAGAATAATAGTAGTGTAATGGTGACTATAGGGGTGTTTTTTCATGTCTACAGGGCTCTAATAAAGGTTAAAAAAACCCTATTTAGACGGTCATAAAGAGGTTTTCTGTGCTCTAGCTACAAAAATATTCCATTTAAATGGTTTATTTATTTGTCCCCCCTTATTCACAGAATTTTCTTTTATGGTCAGGGTACCCGTGTTCTATTTCAGATTTTTTGCGTTTATTTGCCATTTGTTAACCACGGAAATCGGGACACAAGTTTGTCAGGACTTACATCGAGCATTGCAGCGACGACCCCAGGATGCGGGAGACTCGGGCCCGGACGCGGGAAAAAACTCTGAATTTTAGTGAAGAGTGCTGCTCTGCGTTGGCAGGAAGAAGCGACAGCAACGGGAGGCGGTCCTTCGGCAACAGCAAACAAAAGAAGCATGCACCTGATCTGAATAGCAGTAATGAAATTAGCAGCAGCCGCGAGAACCAAACACCGTAAAGCTACAAAATAAGAGTCCCTAAAAAGGAACTGAGGCATAAGGAGGGGAAACTAAAACAGGCTGTCACGCAGATAAAAACACGCAGCGTGACACACATTTAAGAAAAAATGCACGTTTTTGGAGGAATCTTGCGTTCTAAACATATGAGAGGGAAAAAGAGGCAGGTAATGAATGCACGTAGCGGGACGCACCCATTCCTTCTAGAAAGGTCGCAGTTAAAACTCCTCCAAGAAGCTCCAGCAAGGTTTTGTGCTTTTCTAGTCAATCTGTGAGCATGCACGGTGCAACAGGCCCCTTCACGCTAACATGGAATACTTACACCATTTTGCTGATTTCCTCCTTCCTGGATGCATGGATGTCGCACAGTGACATGGAAAGGAACGCTACACCTAACGTCGAAAACGAAACCACAGCAGCTCCAAATGTAGCGTTACTTTTGGGTAGCGGCCTGAGGCGACAGCTAGTCAAGCTAGTTGCTAGCCGGCTAGGGGCGAGCCCATGCGGTGTGGCGAGGTGTCACTACACCAGAAAGGGTAGTTCTTGGGCGTGACAATGTTAATAGCAATAATAGCGTTGTAGCTTGGTTAATATGCAGGTCAGGTTTTTACTAGGTGGAATAAGTGCATCCCATCAGGTGCATTTTTATTCGTTTTTCTATGTTTTGAGCGCACGTGTGTGTTCAGGTCTCACGTAAGGATTGTGGATGATTGGCAAAATGCAAAAATGTGACTTTTCCTTTAAAGACTGGTAAAAATAATCATTTCCTTTGCAAGAATAAAATATATTCATTTAAAATTTCGCCTCCTGCCGTACTTTGGGTTTCCTGGTGTAAACTTTACGCCGAAACGTTCAAATTCAATCGCAGTCCATCCAGTCGTTGTTTTTCAGCGTGCGAACGGCTCTTCTTCTGACATAATCGTACTGCGTCTGCATGGGTCCGTACGACAGGTACAGGTAACCTGCAAAACGCGGGTGTTACTCTCACGCATCCACAACGCCGCCGAGGCTTTCGGCTGTCAAAACGGCCCACCTCGGTTCTCAAAGGCGGCGTCAACTCTGTAGCCAATCCCGGGGAGTTCTGTGCGAATACCTTTGGGGTTCCTGCGATCCATCCGTCCCCGCCGTTCGCTGTAGCTGCATGTGTGATATAACGTATTGGTTTGTGCGGGTTTTGCATGCCCATTTTTGTCACTGCAATGTCTCAGACCAACAAATGTAAATGCACAGTCAGTGACAACACAGCTGAACACAAAATGCATTTTTTTTAAGAATGAAGGAAGAAGAAATCCAAACCGACATGGCCCAGTGAGAAAAAGACTGAGATTCCTTTAAAAGTATCTGTGCAAAAAGTTATAAAGCCATTTCTAAATCTTTAGGACTCCAGCAAACCACAGTGAAAGCCATGATCCACCAACGGCGAAAACACGGAAGAGTGGTAAACCTTCCCAGGAGTCCCCGGCCAACCGAAATGACCCCGAACAGCGCAGTGGCCGCTCATCCAAAAGGTTACAAAAGACCCCACAACTACATCCAAACAACTGCAGGCCTCACTTGCCTCAGTTAAGGTCAGTGTTTATGACTCCACCATAAGAAAGACGCTGGGCAAAAAAGGCATGCAGGGCAGAGTTCCAAGACCAAAACCACAACAACATTAAGGCTCATCTCAATTTTGCCACAAAACATCTCGGTGATCCCGAAAACCTTTGGGAAAATACTCTGTGTTCTGACGAGACAAAAGTTTTTGGAAGGTGTGAGTCGCATTACATCTGGCGCAAAAGTAACACCACATTTCAGAAGAAGAAGATCGTAGCACCAGTAAAACACGGTGGTGGTAGTGTGACGGTCTGGTTTGCTGCTTCAGGACCTGGAAGACTTGCTGCGATAAATGGAAGCATGAATTCTGCTGTCTAGGAAAATCTGTTGGTGACCTCAAGCTGAAACCAACTCGGGTCCTGCAGCAGGACAATGATCCAAAACGTAGCAGCAGAAGTCCACCTCTGAATGGCCCTATGAAGATGCTGTGACCTTCAAAAGGAGCTTCATGCTGGAAAAGCCTCCAATGTGACTGAATGACAACAATTCTGCAAAACTCCTCCCCAGTGCTGTCAGAGACTCTAGCAAGTTCTGTTTTCAACCTCCAAGATTGCTGCTAAGGATGGCCCAAACACTTATTAGCTGTGCGCTAAAACGTTTCCACACAGGACCGTGTAGCTTTGGGTTTTTCTCCCTTCATAAAAAAATGTTTCATATGAAAATGGTATTTTGCGTTCGGAGTTGTGTTGTCTTGGACGCTTATTTACATTTCTTTGAAGATCTGAAACGGTTAAGTGCGACAAAAATCGATCCAGCATTTTTGGGTATACCAAATGTTCTGATACGCGTCGGTCACGACCGGACTCACCTCCAGTATTTGTTGTTGACAAAGAGGAGGGTTCTTCCCAAAAACGTCACATGGACGGCGGCGTCCACCTTGGTGACTTCAGCGGGCAAGCCCAAGTGGCTGAGAGGTTTGGGAAAACCGGGAAGGACGGTGTTTCTTCTGACCTGCCAGTAGCGGTTGCCTTTGTGGTGGAAACGTCGAGTTAAATCCGGTTCCGTACAGATGGAGGAACATCTTCATACCTTCAAACAAAACCACCAGGTTGCGTTTCTTGTACTCGTAGGCAGCGTCGACGTTCTTGATGCCGGGCCAGATGGAATTAATTTTCCTTCTGGCGACGCCGTCCCAGTTGCTGCTCCTCCTCCAAAGGTAGCTGGCAAATAAACGGAACACGATGGACTTAGTTTGATTTTTTTTGCTCCAAAATACTTTTCCATCTGATCTCATACATCCTATGTCGGGAATAATCTGCAAATCAATTTCACAATTAGGCGTGATCTTCCTGTTTTTAAAAAACATTAAAAAAGCCCATATTTTAGACATAGTTGCAAACGCCGATTAATCATTTGAAAATTGTGATTAATCAGATTAAAAAGTTTGACACTTTAGATAACTCAGGTAAAATGTATCACTGCTTCAAAAAAAGGACATTTAAAATGACGTTTAAGTGTTTGCGCTTCACTGGTCATGTTTTTCCGTCAAGCGTTGAGATTTTGCACGTCCTTGACTTACCCGTCTTTGAAGAAGTAGAGATAACTGTTGATGGACGTCGCGGCATCAAAAACTAGACTGCTGCTGCACCTGTCCGGAACCGGTTTGGAAGTGGGCTCCGGCTCTGGTTCAGGGTTCTGTTGTGGCGCAGCTGTGGGTTGAGGTGACGATCTGACACCTTCGAGGGGAAAATGAACGGAACAAACTGGGCTGAAACAACTTGCTCGTCATAAAAAGTTCACAAAACACGTCAGGAATCCCTCGTGTATCCCGGTGAATTGGTTCCAGACCCGGCAAAATAGAATTTCCTGATTTTGAATGGAATATTTTTGCAGTTAAAGCATGAAAAGCCTCTTTACAACCTTCTAAGTATGGGTTTTAACATTATTAGAGCCCTCTAGATGTGAAATAACACCCCTATAGTCACTTTTACAGCCGAATTACCCCAAATAGACATTTGAACGGAAAATGGAGCATATGAGACACAAATAAGACTTGTGCTTGTGTGTGTTGCTATAAATGTGTTCCTCAGGATAGTATAAAGATACCTAAAAGAGAATATGGGACATTCAAAAGACTGGTTGCTAGGTGTCAGTAATTAACTGTGATCTTGGGTGAGACACACAAACACCAAACCTGATCGCCAACAACGTCACTTCCTGTCCCCCACTGAAAATGCCTAATGTAGGCCAAAAATACGTAACAATTGCTTAGATAATGATATGTTTGGACTAATACCACGAAACGGAGTGATTTAATAAAAAAATATGTTTAAGGGATGGACAGTACTTATTGGGCTGACTGAGAGAATTATGAGGTCACACCAATAAATCCCATAACATTAAAAAAAAGCTCAGATAACCATAATCATTTCAAAAAATGCTTCAATGAGGTGAGACTACCCGTACTGTCCTGGTGAGCAAATCAAACGCCCCCTGAGCTCCCTTGTAAACAAACATTCACTTTTCCAGCGAAACATCAAGCACACAAAAAACTTTATCAGCCACCTGAAACGCCGGCGCTGCGGTGTTTGAAAACTGGAAAAGTTTTGCCAGGGACCTCCGTGGATTCACGCCGGCTGCTCGGAGCGTGTGCCCGAATACAGTGCACCTTGCTGGGCCACAGGACCCGGCTCCTCCCCCTCTATACTCTGGTTCTCCTGATAGTAGTGATGTCATCTTTTCTGATTAGGACAAACGCTAATTTCCTCCACTCCTTCTTAGCTCCACGTGGGCACAAAGTACACTTCAATGTCACTAAGAGGCCAAAGTCTCACCGTAGAGCGCCTGCACGCCCTGCCTGTCGTCGTCGGGCAGCACGTAGCCCTCCGTGTCGGCGTACTGGTAGGTCGGGTACATGAGGGCGGTTGTCACCTTGGAGTGCGCCAATCCCAGCGCGTGACCAAACTCATGGGCCGCCACCAAGAAGAGGTTAACTCCTGCGTACAGTGGAGGTTGGTGTCGCTGGTATCAGTACCTGACCACCCCTGATGAAGCAGCATCACCTGATGAGCTCACAGTCCACTTTTCATCTTCGTCAAAATGAGTGTCGCCTCCCCTGCCCTCCCCGGGGGAAAAGGCATGAGCCAGGACGCCGCCCTCGCCATCGAAGGGAGCGAAATCTCCATGGTCTGGATTTGAAAGAGAATTCCTGTTAGCATCGTATCCCATGCTAGCGTACGACGGAGAATCACAACCGCCTTGAAATAATATCATCTGAATCTTTTTTATTCTCTTATTCTTGTCAATTTATGGAAAGAAATAGAGAAAAAAATAGTTATAATATTACAAGAATGAGGTCGTAAATTTACAAGAGAAAAAGCTGTAATATTTTGAAAAAAAAGTTGGAAATTTGTCAATAAAAAATTTTACATTTACGAGAAAAAAGTCATAATATTACAAAACTAAATGTGGACAAAAAATCTTAATATTACAAAAAAAGTCGTAAATTTATAAGAATAAAGTTGTAAGTTTACAAGAAAAAAGTCGTAATGTTTTGAAATTAAAGTCATAAATTTATGCGAAGAAAATGGTAATTTAGAAGAATAAAATTTATTTATTTCCAAGAATAAAAGTTATAAATTTAAAAGAAAAAAAGTGGTACATTCCTCCGAAAAAATGCTAAAATTGCAAGAATAAAGTCACACGTTTCCGAAAATAAAGACACAAATTTGCAAGAGTAAAGTCATAAATTTTGAGAATAAAGTCGTAATATTCCAAGAATAAAGTAATAATATTGCAAGAATAAAGACGCACATTTCCAAGAATAAAGTCATAATATTGCAAGAATAAAGTCATATTATTGCAAGAATAAAGCGGTACATTTCCAAGAATAAAGTAAACTTATGGGAAAGGTGGCAGCGAACAGAACAGGCGGAAGAATGGCTCTGCTTTGTTTTGCAGCAAAAGTTGCAAATTTCCCACTTTTTTTGTTGCAAATGTTATTTTTCTTTGTAAATTTCCTTTTTTCCTTTTAAATGTGCAAATGTTTTTCTTGTAAATTTGCCACTTTTTTTTATTCCCGAAACTGATTTTGTCCAACGTGGCCCAAACGCCGGGCGGTACCAACAAGTCTCTCCCAACAGGAGGATGTCTTACTCTGAGCCTGGAACTTGATCATGATGTCGGCCGTGCCGCCGTCAATCTTCTTGAACTCCAGCGGTACCACTGCGCTGTAGACGTCCAGCGCCTTGGCGATGGCGGCGTCCACGTAACTTTGACTCAAGTCCGGCGTGTATTCCGTTATCCTGGCGGGAGTTGGTAGAACTCTCGTGACTGTTGGGGGGAGTGTGCATAATTTGGGAGAGAGTCCTACCTGTACGTGATCACGTTCTTGTCCCACTTGGGCTGGCCGTCGAAGTGGCCGTACTTGTACTTGTCCAAGTCCGTGAAGCCGCAGCGAGGGCGAGACATGACCTCCACCGTGCTGGAGTCCAGCTCTCCGCTCGCCTCCAGGCCGAAAAACTCTTGCATTACCTTGAGAGTGTCTGGGAAGGAATCCAGACCGCTTCGCCACGTCCCGCCCCGGGCCGTCACGCCCACCTCGGAGAAAAACTGAGACAGGTAATCCTGGGAAAGGAGACCAAAAAAACCCCACAATATTGAAATTAAATCAATAAACTTTTTCTGGTGCAGGTCGTTAAGGGTTTCCAAAACTATTTCTGTTTGCTAAATGCTTTTTTAAAATTGCAGTATTTGGTAGTTTTGCCTCGGAATGTATGACAGGGGTGCCAAAAATGCAGCCCAAAAGCTGTTTTTTAAATTTATTCTAAAAATATATTTTAACAAGAAAACTTAAAAAAACAACAACAGCAACAGTAATTTTGTAATAATTGAAAATATTAAGCAAAAAAAAATCTAACAAGAAAAAGTTGACATTTTGCAAGAATAACGTTGTATTATTATTTAAAAATTATATCTTTTTAGCAGCATAAAGTGCAAATATTAAAGAAAGAAATTATTTTTAAAGACTGTTAATACCGTGAGAGACAAACAAAAACAACAAAATGTAATTTTACAAAATAAAGTTTAAAAAAAAATCATATTGGGTTAGGGTTAATGTTAGGGGTTAGGGTTAGGGTTAGGGTTAGGGTTAGGGTTAGGGGTTAGGGTTAGGGTTAGGGTTAGGGTTATGTAAAGTTGTGACATCGCAAGGAAAAGAATGTCATTTTAGTGGCATAAAATTGAAATATTACATTTATAAAACAAATTTCAAAGACTATTAATACTCTGAGAGACAAAACCACAAATTTTGGAAAATTTTGGTTGCGGAAAAGTAATTTTACAAGAATAACGTTTTAAAAAAATCATATTTTTATGAGAAAAATTGCAAATTTACAAGAATAATGTGGTAATATTGTATTATTCATTCATTTTCTATACCGCTTATCCTCATTAGGGTCACGGGGATGCTGGAGCCTATCCCAGCAGACTTTGGCCGAGAGGCGGGGTACACCCTGGACTGGTCGCCAGTCAATCACAGGGCAATATTGTATTATATTATATATATTATATATATAATATTATATATATTGTATTATATACAATAATAATTGAGAACCACTGGTTTAGTGGAGGGTAGCATGTTGGCCTCACAGTCAGGAGGTTCAGGGTTCGAATCTCCGTTGGGCATCTCTGTGTGGAGTTTGCATGTTCTCCCCGTGCGTGTGTGGGTTTTCTCCGGGTACTCCGATTTCCTCCCACATTCCAAAAACATGCATGTTAGCTTCATTGGCCACTCTAAACTGTCCATTAGAGTGTGAATGTTGGTTTGTCTGGCCTGTGATTGGCTGGCGACCAGTCCAGGGTGTACCCCGCCTCCCGCCCAAAGTCAGCTGGGATAGGCTCCAGCATACCCGCCACCCTAATGAGGATAAGCGGCATAGAAAATGAATGAATGAAACGTAAAAAAGCAAAAAAGTCAAAATATGAATAGAAAAAAAATCATATTCTAATGACAAAAATGTTGCAAATTTACTAGAATAAAATCATAATATTGTAAGGAAAAAGAAAGTCATGTTAGTAGCATAAAAATAAAATATTAAAGAAAACACAATTTTTTAAAGACTATTAATACTGTGAGAGACAGTTTAAAAAAAAAAGTTGCGGAAATGTAATTTTACAAAAAAAGTGAAAACATGAATAGAAAAAATCATATTTTATCGAGAAAAATGTTGCAAATTTACCAGAAAAAACTGGTGATATTGTGAGGAAAAATAATATCATTTTAGTAGCATATTAAAGAAAAATAAGTTTTTTTTAAAGTCAAAATTGGGTTGGGGAAAAATTTGAAAACATTTTGTCAAAGTATAAAAATTTTTTTTATTATAGACAAAATATTACTTATAATAATACTAATAACTTCATAATGACATACTTAACTTACTTAATTACTTATAATGATAATAATCATTTTTTTTCTCATTAGATTACAACTTTTTTCTTAACAATTTGATTTTACTCTAGTAAAACTGATGCAGATTTTGCCTTATTGCTGTTTTTATTTATTTATTATTTATTCTTTTTTTCCGGTAAAAAAGTGCTCTCCATGTGAACAGAGGCTCTGATGTGCCAGTGAATAATATTAATAAATAGATAAAATAATAAAAATATTCCTGTTATCGTCACCAAACACCGCCACGCATGCCGTAACGTGACACATGATGTGGTATGCGTTGGACCGGCGGCTGAAATGCATCGGCGCCGCAGAGACGATTGAAATGGGATCAACTTTGGCATCCTAAAAACTCTTTTCCCAATCCCTGTCAGTGTTTGCATCAAAATCCCATTTTCGGCGCGGACGTTACCTGAGCTTTAGAGAGCTCATCCTGGCCGCTCGGGACGGTGGGCGCAGCTCCGACGAGCGCGACCGTCACCATCAGGATCGCGGCCTTCGCGGTCGGTGGACCTGCCATGATGACTGTCCTGCAGCTGGAGGACACGAGCGGGTTTGAACGCTTCCTCTCGGGCTCTGCACCCTTCCTACACCCTTAATTCCTTCCCGAAATAGCATCTGAGATGAGAGATTGAGAGCAAAATGCAAGACCGGACACGAAGCATTCCGCTGACTGTCGGGGCAGGCCCCCCTTTGGAGCAGATCAACAGTGATATGTTTGGGCGGGATATCAGGATTTCGGACGGTGCGGTTAATGTTTGCAAAGATCTAGGTGTCCTGGAAGGGGTGATCCTGCCAGGCCCAGAAAAAAACAGATGAAAGACTGTTACTAGTACATTTTTATTGCTACATGGCAAACAAGTTACCAGTAGGTGCAGTAGATTCTCACAAAACAAACATTCATGAAATGCACGCTCTTAAGGCTGTGCAGCACGTGCTGAACATCATTTCTCTTTGAAAGCCTGGAGAAAATGTTCAAAAGAACAGCGTACTTTGATGAAAAAGTTTATTGGAGAGTGTTTAAAACGATCTCTGAAACCTTAAAATGGAGAGCAAAACCAGAGACAGGTGGTAGAAAACAGGAGACAACTATCAAAATGGATGGAAGAATAACTAGGCTTAGCCAATGATCAGTTCCAGGATGATTAAAAACAGTCTGGCCTTACCTGTAAGTACTGTGACAGTTAAAAGACGTCTGTGTGAAGCTCATCTATATACAAAAAAGGCATTTGCAGCCTCTGGAATTTGACGTGCTGGGCATAAAAAGGCAAATTTGGTTGCTTTTCTAAAATGGCACTGTAGTGGTATCACTTTCCACTTTGATTTTGTTAAGCGTTGCCCCACAATGCGGAGAAATGGCAGCAGGGACGTTCAAGAACCTCTTTTATTGACAAAAACATGAGAGCTAAACGACACACAAATAACAAAGTAGGCTTGGAGGCTCAGCTACAAGGAAATGAATGCACCCTGCACCGATCCATCCCATAATATTCGCGATGTTGCCATATCACCCCAAATAAGCAGCTTTTATTAAAACCAGGATTCGTAACCCAAATGAAATGCATTTTGCAGCGTTGTCAGACATAAAACGTCTAGAAGTTAGCACAGCGCAGGAAGTAGCTGTTCCTCAGCACACGGAACAATCGGCCCGTCCTCAAGCTGTACTCAAGCATGTAGGGCCCGCTGAAGATGTACGTAAAACCTGGAAATCACAAGTTCATTGTTTTCATGTCATTGTGCTTGTTTGGCCCCATTCATCCATTTTCCATTCAGCTTCAGGGAAAACGTTTTAACATTAGATTCGATTTTGCAGGACAATCTGGAACCAAATTGTCTGGGCCGATGAAACCAGGGTCCGGTTTTGTCAGAATGGTAGGAAGAGAAACCCTAGCAACCGTGGAAACTCAAGCCCAAATGGGGGACCGAAGGAGACCCCCCTCCCCCTGTTGAAAACCAAAAATCCTATCAGTCCATCCCCTTCCCCCTTCTCTTGAGACCCCTTCTCGTTCTGGTTGGCTCAAAGTTTCTTAAAGCTCAAAGAAGAGAGAGGTGATCGTGCTGAGTCACTTTTGGACTTGGCCCAAAAGGAATCACGTATGTCCCGCAGCCACCAGCCTTGCACTCAGAATTGATAGTGACCTTCAACAAGCGATTTTTGGAAAAAACGATATAACGCATCTCTAGTTTTGGGTTGAGGTGGCTCTAGTCCGGATGCCACCCGGGCGCCTCCCTGGTGAGGTGTTTCGGGCATGCCCAGCCGGGAGAAGACCCAGGGGAAGACCTAGGACACGCTGGAGGGACTATGTCTCACAGCTGGCCTGGGAACGCCTTGGTGTCCTCCCGGTGGAGCTGGAGGAGGGTCGCCGGAGACCGGGAATTCTGGACTTCCCTACTGAAACTGCTGCCCCCGCGAGCCGGACCCGGATAAGCGGAGGAAAATGGAATGGAATACTTTTAGGTCTAGTTTTGAGGTGACAACGCAAAGCGTCCCGGTGAAGCTTCATACCGCAGTATTATTCTACCTGATGGCGTGTTTTGGAAAACTGTAAAAAGTTACCGCTCGGTTTTGCTTCAAGTGTAAATTGTGTGTTTTTTACTCACCTCTATACTGCAAAGCTGCCGTTACTTTACTCAGGCCAGAGAAGGTCTGATCGATGCGTTTGGGGAACCCGTAGTCCACTCTTTTGACGGCCTCATCGAAACTGAAAGCATGATCCCAAGGAGGTGACTGGAAGTTCAGGCGAGTCCTTCATACTTCAAACTCACCTGTAGTAAAAACTGCCGACAAAAAAGAGGGTTTTTCTGGATTCCGCGTCGTAGAACGCCGCGTCGATTTTCCTCACACTTTTGGGCAGACCAAAGCTGCTGAGCGTTTGGGGATAGCCTCGAACCGGACTGTAGCCGGAGAAGGCCCACACTCGGTGACCTGCCGGCAGAGAAATCGAACAGGCGCGGCGTGGAAAGATTGTCTTGGTGTCGGTACCAAATCAAACGTACCTTTGAAGAGGAAGATTTTGTCGGACCGCCGGCTCTCGTAAGCGGCGTCGATGTTGGCCGGAGCGTCGGGCCAGAAGTTTGTGATGAGACTTTGCTGCGGTGACCTGCTCTGAGGGTAGCTTCGCCAGAAGAACCTGCGATCACACAAGCCGAGTCATTTTGGTGACACACTAGTCGCCAGCTTTTCCCCACGGGACCGCAGTCCATTCGTTTTTGGGCTTGTTGGCGCGTATGCAGAATATCCGGTCAAAGTTGGCAACACCGGTCCATCCGGTACCCGTACCTGTCTTTGAAGAAGAGCATCTCTCCGCGGAGGGTGGCTACAGCGTCCAGAACCATGGTGGAGTCACAGGCGTCGGGAGTGGTAGGGGGTGTAGGTCCAGGCTGAATTGGGTCCGTGTTGGGACCTGGAGGCAGAATCAGTAAGGGGTCGGTTTGGCGGCGGATGGTTATGTCGGTACACACCATAGAGGTGTTGGATGCCTTTGACGTCATCTCGGGGCAGAAGAAAAGTGTCAGGGTTTCTGTACGAGTACTTGGGGTACATGAGGGCGCCGGGGTCATCAGAATGAGACAAGCCCAGGGAGTGACCAAACTCATGGGCCGCTACCATGAAGAGAACATATCCTGCAGCAAACACAGTTAGACGTTCAAAGCTTTGGAATAGAGAACACAGCCTTCAAAACTAACTCACCAGAATTCGAGCGGAAGGTGAAGGTCTCATCGTCGTCAAAGTGGGCGTCTCCCCCAATGCCGGGAGCTGGAGCGAAGGCGTGGGCCAGAGTTCCGTCTGGACCGTCGAAGGGGTAATAATCGCCATGCGCTGTTAGCAAGAATGTCATCCCGTCAGAGGAGCCAAAGCCGAGTGCTGGTTCTCCAATGCGTACTGTATCTCCATATCAGGTCTCAAAACACCCGAGCCTGGTGAGGCTAAGTCAGCACAGCACATGTCCCAGGAACTACTTTAACCCACAAAGTCACTTGTGTGAGGCGCCACATCAGGGCGGTGCCCATTAAGTAGCATTGTGGCGTTCACGGACGAACCGGTTCTTTTGAACGGCTCTTTCTTTCTCCTGCCTGTGATGTAAACTTTCCCTGAACTCAGGAAGGACGTTGTTTCAAATGCTACACGATGGGGGGGGGGGACATCGAGCACACAAAAAAACCTTATCAGCCACCTGAAACGCCAGCGCCGCGATGTTTGAAAAGCGTGAAAGGTTTGCCAGAGACCTCCATGTTGTCACACCGCCTCCTCAGAGCGTGTGCCCGAATACAGTGCACCTTGCTGGGCCACAGCAGGTGGCTCCTCCCCCTCTATACTCTGGTTCTCCTGATAGTAGTGATGTGGTAGTAGTAATGTCATCATATTTCAATAGCACTTATCAACTAATCCTCATTTTTTCCACTCCTTCTTACCTCCAGGTGGGCAAAAACTACACTTACATCAAAATTTTAAAAGTAGAAATACAGAAAAAAAAATAGAGCATATTCCCTCTATGTTAAAGTAGGAGGTAGCTTTTTGGGACGTGGTCATTTAGTGGCTCGCAGGCTGAAAAAGCGCAGGCTGCCCTGCCCTGCACCCTCGCCCAAAAACACGAGGCTAACAAAATGCTTAGTGGAATGCGTAAACAAGCTCTTCTCCCTCAGGTGGGAGAAAAGCGAGTATTTGTCAGATGCGGCGTGCGCTGACTTGCCGCCAGCGTTGTTGTGTTGTTGTCGAGTGCCAAACGTTACGTAGCGATGGCGTTTGGAGCGTGACACTGGAAAGACGCCAGACACGGACGTTTTTGGTGTTACTGAGGCGCAAATTTGCAATCCTTTTGCAGAAGAACTCATTTGTATTTACTTTTAAATGTAACTTTATTAGACACAAACACAGCACTCCCCGTGTTGCTGGTGCCTGATCAAAAATATAGATTTTTCTTTTATTATTTTTGCAGAAAGCATATCTTTACGTATCTAAACACACTCGTTACAAAAACTGCCCCCCAAAACCCTGTGCAATAAACCTGTTTATGTAAAAATATTGTACACTTCTTGATTTTACACTTCCTCTGCGCTTGTGTGCTTTTGTACTCTGCTATTGTGTGCTTCCCCTTGTGCAACTAAAAAAGGCAAATCTTATTTCATCTCATCCATAATTGATAAACATGTGATAATATAGCCAACAGTTTTTGCATGTTTGTGTCTTTAGGCTTGACTGATAAGGTTTTTTTTTGTCAAGCGTTGAGATTTCCCACTTTGATGGCCGGTCCCTGAATGCACCATAGTTGTATGCTGAGTCATCCGGCCGTAAAACCGCCGAAGACAAGTAGATATGTGATCGTAAGCCGTTGTTAGAATCACGGCCTTTAGCCCGACTACCAGGCTAACGGCTACACCGTGACTCTAATTCCATTTATTTTACCATCTTTCATTGTTTTTATACTCTCAAGTGTGTGAGGCATACTTAATACCTGGACGCTGTTTTTCCCCGATCTAATTTTCCAAAAATTACAACTTTCATTAGTTTTGTTTGTTTCTCAAAATGTGACAACTTAAAAAAAATAATGTGATAAAAAAAAAAAACACATTTCAATTCTATGCTACTGAAGTTTTTGTAAAATTCCTGCTGTTTTTCCCGCATTTCCGCTGTTTTCAATTGTTCAACTATTTCAATTTTGCACTTGCATTTTTTTCTTGACTTTATTCCCGGAATATTTTGACTTTACACTGGTATTGTTTGAACTTTTCCTCACCCTAATTTTATAAATGTAATCAAAAATTACAACGTTATTGGTTGTTTTGTTTGTTTTTCATAATATGACAACATTTAAAAAATAACATAATAAAAAAAAACATTTAAAATCTACGCTACTGAAATTATGTTTTTTTTTTCCCTTGTGATATTACGAGCATATTCTGGTAAAATGATCACTTTTAATATTTGGACTTTTTTCTCTTAAAATTAGAGCTGTTTTAGCCCATTTCATTTTTTTTCTTTTAGTTTTTTGAAAAAACTGTATATTTTTTTAGTTTAGTTTTTAGGTTTTTTCAAAGTAATTTTTTTGTAATGTTTTTTCATGTAGTTTTAATATTATTATTACTTCTATTATTATTTAACTTTTCTGCAACCTCATTTTCCAAAAATGACAATTTTATTTGTAGTTTGGTTTGTTTCACATAATATGCCAGCTTTTAAAAATAACTTCATTAAAAATGAACGTATTGCAACTGTATGCTACTAAAAAGATTATTTACAAGCATGACTTTATTCCCATAATATTTTTACTTTGTTCTCGTAACTTTTCTGCAACCTAATTTCTGATCAAATATTAGTTGCTCTGTTTGTTTTTCATAATATTACAACTTAAAAATACGTATTTTTTCTCTATATTACAATTATGTTTTTCTCATAATATTAATATTACAATGTTATTCTTGTAGAATGACTGCAGATTTTTCCATTTTTGGTATAGTTTTTTCTTAGTTTTCATGTTGAATTATATTTTTTTAATGTGTCACGGGCCATTAAAAAAACGGGCTACAAATGGCCCCCGGGCCGCACTTTGGACACGCGTGCGTATAATTAAAAAATGTTGTATAAAAACACACCTCTAGGAGAAAAATAGGTGTTTGATTTGGAATTTGCAGGGTTTTTCTAATAATTTTGTGTTGTCTAGCATGTAGGTCAGTGGATAAAACACATGAGAAGATGTCAAAGTTTTTTTTGCACTCACATTGGCGACCGAATGAGATCATGATGTCTGCTGTGCCGCTGTAGGTTCTAGTGAATCTAAGAGGCGTAACTTTGGCCCAAACGTCCAGAGCTTTTTTGATGGAGTCGTCCACCTCGGCCTGGGACATGTCGGGTGTGTAGTTCTCGATCCTGCAGATAAAAACCACAGGATATGAAGCACTTGCTAGTTTGTCACTCTGGTGAAATACTTCACCTGTATGTCAGACTGTTTTTCTCCCACTTCAGGTTGCCTCCAAAGGTGGAGAAACGGGCAAAGTTATTGTCTGGCACGCCGCAGCGAGGCCTCTTCATCGTCTCCAAGGTGTCTTCATCCAGCGTCCCTGTGATGCGTAAACCGAAGAACCTCTGCATCTCACTCAGCCTCTCGCTGAGCGGACTGATCCCCCGCCTGGAAGGAGGGCCGCGCTCCTCGGTGAGGTTGAAGAACCTCTTCAGGTAACCCTGTGAACAGATTGACGGAATGTAATAGCGGTAAGTCGGCCAAACTGGAAGTTCGGAAAGCGACCCCACCTCGGCCAGGCTTTCATCTTGAGTGGTAATCTCTGCCACCGGGACACAGTAAACCACCAGTGCCAGGTGGAGTACAATGCATAGGTTGAAGTACGTCATGCTTGCTCTGCTCAGTGTTGGGTTGCTCTGCAGAGCCTGTTTATATACTGCAGGCTGGGGTGGGTGGGTGAGGGTAGGTGGGTGTGTTGAGCAACTATGCCCTCCAGTCACAGTTGACCAAAGTATACAGTATACTGTACTATCATAGTATACAACATTCTATCATAGTACACAGTATACTGTCATAGTATACAGTATATCATAGTATACAATATGTTATCAGACTACACAGTATACTATCATAGTATACAGTATATCATAGTATACAATATGTTATCATACTACACAATATACTATCATAGTATACAGAATATCATAGTAAACAGTATTTAATCATAGTATACAGTATATCATAGTATACAGTATTCTATCATAGTATACAGTATGTTGTCATAGTATACAGTATACAATCAGAGTATACAGTATATCATAGTATACAGTATGTTGTCATAGTATACAGTATACAATCAGAGTATACAGTATATCATAGTATACAGTATGTTATCATAGTA